>CM062811.1:962740093-963187202 GCA_031772625.1 Pinus tabuliformis
GTCTCTTTGTTGCATCAATATCAGGTGATGTCTCACCTGAGAATAGAAACTTAGTGATTTTAGATGGTTTTCGAAGCCACATTATTGTTCAAACAATTGAGGAGGAAAATAATCTGGGAATCAACTCGTTAATGTTGCCTGGTCATACTACTCACATATTGAAACCTCTTAATGTTAGTGTGTTTTTCCCTTTTAAGAACTATTTTGGGTCAGAAAGATTTACATAGATGCAAAAGAATCCAGGAGTTGAGGTGAAAAGGTTTGCGCTAGAAGCGCTTGGAAGTAAAGCCTTTAAAAGGGCTCTCACACCATCAAATATCATGTTAGGATTTAGGAGGACTCGAATATGTCCACTGAACTATGATGCTCATATGCATGATAATAGTTGTAGCTAGGAATTTCATCTAAATGGTCAAGAAGAAGGGCATGTCCAAGCAAATGTTGAAATGAAAAAAAAAGTGGATGAAAAGGAAGATGTAGTTGTAGTTAATAATATGATTTCCCTCTCTCAAGGACACTTATATGGTGATGATGATGAACACATATGTGAAACAAAATACCAGCATGAACCAATTGATAGTAACATCGAGGTTTTACTACCAACTAAAGCACATGGAACTTCACCTGCTGATATTCTTCATGACTTTGTTCATCACACAACTAATAATGATAATGTGGTTGAAAACGACATTGATGATATTGCACTAGGAAGGAACAATGACCAATTGACATTGTCAAAATAAGTAACCCCACCATCATTGTTGGTAGAAGCCATGATGAATATAAACAAACATGGTGTCTCAAGAACCAATGAAGAAATCACAAACATGCCTTCACAACCAACACAATTGAACAATGAAATTGTTCATTTTTTGTGGACAATATATCAATGCAAGAAGATAGTGCACATAATGAGGAATCATATGAAGAGAACAATATATTTCAATTGGTTGTCCCATATATTTAAAGGAAAGTGTAAGTTAATGACATGAAGGTGGCCGGGAATGAGAAGCTACTCGGTCAGTTCCTAAATCTACCAGTAGAGATAATGTCAATGAAAAAAAAAACATGGAACACTAGGAAGTCTTCGTTTCAGATGAAGTTCACATTTTCTCATCTAAGAAGACTGTATAGCCCTATTACTTGAGTCTAAAATAACTAAACTTGAAATTTAATAATTAAAACAGAAGAAAAGAAGGATTTAGCCAAGGAAAAGAAGTCAACAAGGATTGTTGTAGCAAAAATTCAAGCAAAGGAAAGGCTTGGAAGAGATAAAGTAGGGTAGTAGAAGTAACATAAAAAAAAAATGGCAAGAAAGGAAAAGGAAGAAAGAAATTCTCAACAAATTCCTCAAAGAGAACAAGGGATAACAATTGCCAGTGATGTAAGCACAGTTAACAAAACCAGGATGATGTCAACCACATTGGACCAAATTGTAGATAATACACCATTATTCCAATACCTCACAAACATTCAAGTTCCTCACTATCAGAATGGGGGTTTACCCACTTGCTATATTCCTACCACTAGAGGTGTTAATCCTATGTATGCTTATTACACACCTCCACTTAATGCAAGGGTTAGTAGTGAAAGTGTGGGTTATGGGTACTCAATTCCTCCATCACTACATGAGGAAAATTGGACTCAATCATATGGAAACAATGTAACATAGCCTAATCATCCACTATTAGGTAGGTCAACCTACTCAGATCAAGCAGGGAACTCAACAAGCTTGGACATTAAATATTTTGGATGCCAAAAATAATACGGGTGTGATATGTTTTTTGTTGTAACCAAATTACAATGTGGATTTTGGATGGATTGCATATTTTTCTTGTCACATGAGGATTTTGGCTTATAATATCAGTCTTTTTATTTCATATTGTTTGAAAAATTGTAATCAAAATCCATTTTAGAAGAAACATTCACATCCTATTTGAATGGACAAATCCTAGATGGGACCAATTACTCGAGTTGGTCAACTGAGCACAAATAAAAAACCTACAATTTTGGAAATAAGACAAACAAAAGGGTCTGGAAAATAGCTACTGTCAACAACATATTTCCTTCAAAAAATAAATAGAAAAGCTAAATTTGTCTAGATTTTCTATTACTTAGTACTATTTTAAAAATATCTACGTGTTTTTAATAGATATTATTTTGTAATGAGTTTTATTTGAAGTCTGGATTTATTCGAGATAAAGTCTATAAATATTTTGTAATAAGACTTAGTAAGGGTTGGATTATGTATGAAGAAAATAGCTCTACCATGATCTAGGTTGTGGATTGTACTCAAGGTAATAAATTTTCAAAAATATAGAGGTAGTTTTGTTCTAGGATTCTTGTGTCAAACAAATGGACATTTCTGTCATGTTAACTTGTTATTTTTTCTTAGTTTCCATATAGATTTCCCTCCTGATTGTTGCTAGAGGATTAAGAGCTAAATTTACTTAAGTGTACTTTTCTCTGGCTTGTTTTAAATAGTGTTAATTGTTATAGCTCCAAATCTCACCCTTGATGTTTGTGACACTGCACTCATGGCCTAGGGCAACTCCTCCTTCCAGACCTGGTCCAAATACTTAAAAAACAATGTTTTACTCCCTATACACGACATTGCCCTGAGCTAAATGCGTGTGTATGTGGGTCTGTCTATACCCAACCCACGTATATGTCTTAAAACACTTAAAAAATTAAATCTCCTTAATTTCGGGTGGAGATCAGGGGTTTTACTTACTGATCACCTATTAGTGCCCATGGCCCAACTGTTCCCAACGAATTCCCAACTAAAAAACTACTTTGGGAGAAGTATAAAAAGGCTTCAATGGGAAGGCCTAAGGGAGGAGAGAATAGAGAGAAAAACCACTCTGTTGAGATTATCCTAGATCAAGTCTGAAGATCCCTGTTATTCCAGCACTTGCCCCATTACAACAAACCCTTGTTTCCTTGAGTTATGATGTCTTTCCATTTGTTGAGATATCCTTGAGTGAGTTATGGAAGGAGCTTGTTGAAGGCTTGAGATTGGACAAATCTGGAGGACAGTTCCACTTGGAGCCTATGAAAGGAAGACTCAGGTGAAATCATTCCTTTCTATACTTTAGTTATCTATAATAAAGGAAACACTTGTCTTGTTCCTGATATGAATCTTCTTCATGTTTATGATATCAATGTTATGATTTACAAATGAATGATTATTTCAATTGCATAACTAACTTTCAATATGATATGAAGTTGATTTCTTTATGATGTTTAGTCCATATACTACTGTGCTTTCTTGAATTGATTGTTTTCTAGGTTCAAGGAGCAAAAGGAACTCCAAGAGGGTTTGGAACCTAGCTGGATCTTTCCAAAAAAAGGACCCCCCAAGCGCACCCCTCTTTGCTTAGTTTGTTTATATTAGCATCATGGCTGTGTGGAATGCTTTTTTTTCTTTATAGATAACCCTCGCTCTGCTAGGGTATTAACCCAAGACCCTAGGGGACATTCTCCCTTAACAGAATTGATGACTCCACTGGGGACAACAATATTGTTGTTCCTAGTTTGGGTTTGTTCAAGCCAATCAGGGCTCAACTATTTATTTACTTGTTGTGATTGAGTAGTCTGTTCCTATAGGAACTTGAATTGTAAGTTTGATCAGTTTCTTCAGACTGTTTTTTGTTTTTTCTTGTAATCTGTTATATACACTGTTTTTTTAGTTTACAGAGGCGTATGTACGCATGTTTCCTCAAGTCAACCCACGTATATGCAGGTTTCTTTAGGGTGAATAGCGTATACATGCAGTTGTGCACTAACACAATCGCGTATACCTTAAAATTTTCAAGATTTTTCAAATATTTTTGTTTTTGAAGATCTATCTGTTGGTCTGAATCAGTCCTGAACAGTTACTTTTTTGTGTCAGTCTTTATTTTTATAGCAAGTATATGATTTCAAACTCTCTCTGATTGTGGGAAGTGTTGGTCTTGTTTTGTTTTGTTGCAAGCGTCATTGTTTTTTTTAAGCACACAAGATTTCTTGCTGGGAATCTTGGCTGCTCTGGTCTTCCAGGGCAGAAAGATTGATCTCAATCTTTGTGTCAAATCTTGTTTTGGTGACTTTTTTGTTTGCATGTCAAAACTACATCTTTGTGACCATCTACTTTTCTTACTTTCTGAAAGTTGTTGATTGACACTTTCTTGAAAGTTGTCTTTTCGATCTTTTTGGTCTTTGTTGCCAAGCTTTTTGTTGCTACTTTTGATTGTTAAGAGCATCTTGAAACACATTTTTTTTGTTGAGTTTTCACCCGTCTTGTGTTGTTAACTTGCAAAAGTGTTTTGTTGCCTATTCTTCGATCATAAAGTTTCAGTCTTGTTTAGAGCACTTTTTGAAAAGACATTTTCATTTTTTCTTTTGAAGAAAACTTCTTGAAAACTTAGTTTTTCTTTCTTGAACTTTGTTTTGATTTAGTTCTTCTTTGTGAATGAAAGTGCATTTTTGTTTGTCTTGAAACTTTCTTTTAGTGTACAGACGAAAATGAGCATTAGCAACTCATATTCCATCTAAACATTTTAAGTGGCAAATTAGTATTGATAAGCAAGTTACTTTCATTTCTTGATTTAGAGTAGTCTTAAGTTTTGCATCAACATGTACTCATTGCATTAGGATAAATTTGTGCATATTTTTAGGGAATCCATAGTTTTGTTTATTTTTGTGAGTGTGAAGCTTGAGTAAGAGAAAAGAAAAGAAAATTTGTTGCTTTCTTAGAAGTTCCTTTGAACCTAGTATAAATATCTTTCATCGAAGAACAAAATGAGTGCACTTGCATATATTTTGGTTTTTATTAATTTCTTTTGCGTAAAAACACCACAAATTTCATTTCCGCTTATCCCTTGACTTAAAGAACATCCCATTTAAAAGTAACCGCTAATTAAAATACACTAAAACTTTTTTATAATCGTCAAGTTAGACACACCAACAAGTTTTAGGATATTTTAGGGCCTTGGATTAGGTGAGTGGAGAGAAAACTCTCCAACGCCATTTAAACTGTGAAACATAGGAGTCTGAATAGTGAGTGCAAATCCAATAGCATTAGGAAGACTAGGAAAGCTCTGGATCTGGGAGCTAAGCACGAGGGTTTTGAAGATAAGGAAGAGAGATACCCCCTCTCCTACTTGTTGGATTTTACCTCAAGACTGTTCTGCATGGCTTCTGACACGAGTTGGTGACCTTAGTTTCTTCTCCTAGGGATCTACATAGGTGGCTACGGAGGGGAATCTCGTGGCACCTGAGGTCGACATTGTATCACTCTCAACGGTACTATTGGAGGGCACCCTTGCGAAGCTTGGGGGCTTGCATCGGTGCAAGCTATTGTTAGGAGGTCAGCGTGACATCCTCTGTTACCTTCACTGGTAGGAATGTGCTGTCATTATCACAGACTATCTTCAGAAGGCCCCTTACTTCACTTTCTTGTATTTTGGTGTCCGATCCTCATCACCTAGAGCAGAAATACTTGAAAGTTGTTTGACTGGCTAATATATTTTAGGGACCTTTTAGTGTGTGCTCTGTGCTCTTAGTTGGCCTAGATTTCATTTTTTCTTAAGTATTTAATTAGAGCTTAATAAAAAATTTCAAAGTGGCTGACTGATTGCGTGGACATTCTCAAAGTCTTCGTGGTCTTTCATCACCAAGTTTAGAGCCTTCTCCTAGAAGGCGCAGAGGTAATACTACCGGTGGGTTCCATTCCGCAGCAGCTGATGCATCGGGGATTGATCCTCCCCTTGGGGGAATTAGTGTTCAGGATAGGCCTGGTACTTCCATAGAACAAGAGAGGAACACAACAGTCCTTTCTTGAGTTCCCTTTCAATTGGAAAATAATATAGAGGTAGAAGAACTCCCAGAGTCGTCAGTGGCTCTGAATTCTCCCCTACCTTCTAGCCATTGAAAAGTATTACAATACGTCAGGACTCCGTCACATAGACCGTCAAGTCTAGGTCATATTATTCACTTACCATCGATGACCGCTACTGGGAGCATGGCTTCTACTACAAGTGCTACAACTATGCAGACTCCAACATCTGTACAAGGGGGAGGAACTAATTCCATCCCATCTACATCTTTATTTGGGTCTTTTGCTAGCACATCTTTAGTTGGGTCTACCTCCATTCCTTCTACGAGTGGAAATTCCCAAGCCAATTCTTTTAGTTCTGGGTTTTTCCCGTTTGGAACCTATTCACAGGTTATTCCGTCAGTTCCTTTTAGTGCCTCCACATCCATGATGGGTGGGTCAGCTTCATTCCAGGGTTTTCCTTTTGGAAGTGGTCATATACCACATTCCAACGTGATGATATGGTCTATGCCCTTTTCTATTACAGGACAAAGCAGCAATCCCTTTCAAGGTTGGACTAACCCTGTGGTTAGTGGCATGGGAATTTGGAATCTGTTTTTCAGCCAACAAGGGAATAGGCTGTACTCCATAGGTAGTGCATTTCGAGGTATTCCTCCCTTAGCTTCTGCTTGGAATCCTTATGAGGGGTTATCAACTCCTTATAATCCTTTAGGAGGAAGCTTCACCAGTTATGGAGGTTTTTTGGCTGATGTTGGTCAAACTCCAAGTTTTGTTGGATCACAAGGGCTGCCTTTTGGTTCAACCAGTTCTGTGGGTAGCTTTGGGTAGCCTGGTGCCTTCCAAAATCCAGGCCAATATTTTCAGAACTTTGGGAGCTCCACCCAGTCTGGATGGAATCCCCAAGGTCCTCCTACGCTTCCTTTTCTTGTAATGTTGGATTTTCTAGATCTCACGAAATTAACAAATGATCCAATCAAATACAATCCAGCCTAGCCTCCGGTCCCAACAAAACTCCCTTCGGACATTCCAAAGTTTGAGGGGAAGGGCGGCGAAGACCCAGGCGACCATGTAACCACATTGCATTTGTGGTGCTCATCAAACTCCCTTTTAAATGACTTAGTTAAGTTGAGACTTTCTCAATGCACCTTCACTGGTAATCTGGCCAAGTGGTATATAGAGTTGCCAAGGGGTAGCTTTCCATCTTTCACTGGCTTAGCTAATATTTTCCTAAATCATTTCTAGCTTCCCGTCCATTATGATGCCAGAATGGAACTTCTAGCCAATTTTTGTCAGGATACGGCAACCCACATTTATGATCACATTCAGGAATGGAAACGGAGAAAGAGGCTTATTAAAGCCGAAATCCCTCTGGAGTACCGTCTCGAATGGTTTTTGAAATATTTACAACTTGAAATCTCTAAGGATGTACAATCCCCGTCTGGAGTCTATTCTGAGGAGCAAGCTTTTTTTAGGGCCCAGCATTAGAATTTATTTATTCTCAATTTGGGATTCTACAAAAAATATTTCCTGATTCTCTGGGGTCTGAGGTTGATATAGCCAAGTCGAAGCCAAGTCCCCATGCAGATGGTATCATTGGATCAGCAGACATGAATGCAGTGAACCTGTTGACCCAATTGCAGTAGTTGTCTTTACAAACTGCTCCTAACGACCAAGTCACATTGTCTAACCCTTCGTCTTCCCAACCCTCTTCGGTTAATGCCGTCCAATTTGCCAACCCCAAAGGAAATAAAAATTCCAATGGGAAGAAGAAAGGACGAGGTAAGAAAAAGAGTCAAGATGGGAAGACCGACGAAAATAAATCCAACAATAATGTTGGTGGTGGTAGAAATGAGTCTAAAAAGAAAGTCAAGTTTCCGTGCAAGTAATGCCATGGATACCATTTAACTCATCTGTGCCCAAAGATTCAAGACATCCAGTGCTTGTTAGGGCAGCAAGGGACTTCTAGTTCTCAAGCTATGTTAACTAACCCTTTTGCCCAAGGGCAGTAATTGGTTGCTGACGCGAATTCAAACCTTGGTACCTCTACAAGGGGCAACCAAGAAGGGGAGAATTCATCAAATGTTTTCATGATGGGTTCTAATGTCCATGTGGCCACTCAGTCATGTGACTATGGTGAAGCTAAAACATCCAAAGAGAAAACTACTACTGGAAGTACTGACCTTCATATTGAACGACCCCCTGTCGAGACTATACCACGGATACCGAAAGGTTCCGCTAAACGCGCGACTATCAATCCAAATGCTAGGGCCACCTAGAACTACTCCATTTTTGAGGATCTCACTCAAAGTGCATGCGCTATGTTTGCTTCAGAGGTTCTCCAGTTGTGTCCAACTCAACGAAGTGCTTTACTTTCAACAATAGGGGTAGTGGATCTAAATAACTCTTTAGTGCTCACTTTTGACATGCTAAATGTCAAAAAGCAACTCCCTCATCACATAGCTTTTCAAATAAAGTTTACATACTGAAAAATTAACATTTTTCGTACCATTATTGATGAAGGAACTTCCACATGCATCATGTCGATGTCATTTTGGAAGGCCATCGGATTGCATTCAGCTGATCCTTCACCTACCCTCCTGACTGCATTTGACAGGCATTCTCATAAGCCACATGGGATTATCCAGGCCTTTCCCATATGTGTTGGGGGAAAAGTCATTAATACTGAAGTGGAAGTCATTGATGCTAACCTAGACTACAATCTCCTCTTAGGAAGGAACTGGGTATATGAAATGGACGCCATTGTTTCGACTCTGTTTCATGTTATTTGCTTTCCTCATGAAGGGAAAATCGTTAAGGTTGATCAATTGGATTATTGTCCAATTGATCCTCGAGCAACATCAGACTCTACTGTTCCTTTAGTGGATAACCCATGTCCGCCTACCGAGAATCAAGGAGTTGGGATGTATTCTTCATTGATGGGTACCTTTGATCTTCCATCTCCTATCTCTAGAATCAATGTTATTTCATCAACCAAGGAATCTTCACGAGAAGGTTTCTTTCGAACTCATTACTTTTCAGATCCTTGGATCTTGCCTTCACCTACGACCACATTAGCTGAAGGACAAGTTGGTGGAATGGCATTTCGTATGTCTGCAACAGAACTTAGATATCAGTCTATCGTTAACTCTGCAGACAGCCTTTCTACTCCTTTCTTTGAGGAGGAGCTAGATGGCGATGTGGCTCCAGCCTAGACCCTCTATTCTACCTCCGCTATGGACTATTTAGATATGGTTTTACCATTTGAGGAAGTGATCTTAGAAGTGATGATGGGTGTACATCGACCTTGGGAATATTTACACCATCGTTCATATTTTCTTCCTCCATTGCAGGAAGCAGAATCTAGGTTCTCCGAGCTCTTTCCTAGTGATGTTTGTATGATATCAAATCCTTTGGTTTCAGCACACTTTCATGCCGAAGGTAATATATCGGTAATTTCAAAAATGATATCTATAAAAATCTCTAGGAACCTAGCGTGACCGAGAATCTCTTCATCGAAGCCAAATGTTCCCCTGAAGAAATTCAAATTTACACCGACCTTGTTAAGTAATTTCGAGATGTATTCGCTTAGTCTTATGAAGAAATGCCTAGCATTGATCCATCCATAGTTCAACATGAGATCAAGAAGTATGAAAACGCCAAACCGATTCATCAAAAGCTTCGGCTGGTTAATGCTAGGAAATAAGTAGCCATTAACGCTGAAGTAGAAAAGCTGCTCAAGGCGAGTTTCATATACCTTGTTCCTCTTACAGATTGGGTTTCTAATCCAATCTCTGTGGATAAAAAGCAAGGAACAATCCGAGTGTGCAGTGACTTTAGTGACCTGAACAAATCTTGTCCAAAAGATAATTACCCCACGCCATTTATTGATCAAATTATTGATGAGTGTGCAGGCAATGAGATTTTCTCCTTCATGGGCGGTTTTTCAGGTTATAATCAGATCTTTATCCATCTTGAAGATCAGCATAAGACAACTTTTATATGTCCTTGGGGTACCTTTTCATACATAAAGATGCCTTTTGGTCTTAAAAATGCTGGAGCTACTTTCCGGCGAGCCATGTCATATGCTTTCCACGACATTAAACATATCATCAAAGCATACTTGGATGATCTAGCTGCTCGTTCTCGAAAGAGAATTGATCATCCTAGTCACCTATGATTGGTTTTTGAGCAATGTCGATTTTATAAGATCTATTTGAGTCCCAACAAGTGCATTTTCGTGGTTACATCAGGTTGGTTATTAGGGTTCATTGTCTCAAATGAAGGGATTTGGGTTGATCCCTTCAAGGTAGAGGCAATAATTCAGTTTCCTCCCCCGTCCTCAATTCGACAACTTCAAAGTCTTCAAGGGAAAGTTAATTTCTTAAGAATGTTTATAGCGAATTATGCCAAGATCACTAAAGGATTTATGCGTTTGCTACGTAAAGGAGTCCCATATGTGTGGGATGACTTTGCACAGTGGTCATTCGATGCCATGAAAAAGGCATTAGTCTTTGCCCCGCTTTTGAGTCCATCGGATTATGGTAGGGACTTCCTTTTATGTCTCGTTGCGGCAGAATCAACCATAGATATGGTTCTCATTTAGGAAGATGATGCTCTAATAGAGCATGTGATTTGTTATTTGAGCCGAGGCTTGATAGGTCCTGAACTTCACTATTCCGCTGTTGAGAAGTTAGCTTTGGCAGCTGTTCATGCTGTCCAGTGGCTTTGTCATTATATTTTTCTACGCAAAAATTTTGTCTTAGCAACGATCAATCCATTCCAATTTCTCCTTAGTAGGTGAGTGATTGGGGAAAATTAATCGATGGATAGTCATCTTACAAGAATTCGATCTCAAGTTATTGTCCGCCAAGTCTAAGAAATCTATGGTTTTTGCAGATTTAATCTCTGAGCTGCCTTATGGAGAGGATACGGTTTTTGAGGAAAGTTTACCTGACAAACATTTATTCCTCATCTCTTCACTCAACCCTTGGTATGGAGATATCATTGTCTATCTCTAGACTTCGAAGTTCCCCTCTACTTTCTCTAAGGATGAACGATGAAAATTACGTCACCTGGCTAAGAACTATCTCATCATCGGTGACACATTATATTGTCGAGGGGTTGATTCAATCCTTCGGTGTTGTTTAACCCTAGAGGAAGTAGAGTCAGTGCTTAATGATTACCACAGTGGAGCTTGTGGTGGTCATCTTTTAGGGCTTGCTACAGCCTAGCGAATCTTGTGTGCTGGCTAATTTTGGCCTTCTCTCTTCAAAGACTGTGTTGAAGTGGTCAAACACTATCACCCTTATCAAATCTATACTCGGAAGATGCGCACACATCCAGCTTCTCTTTTCCCTATTGTCACTGTCGGTCCTTTTACTAAGTGGGGTATTGATTTTACAACTTGTAATTTGCCTTCAGTAGTGAATCACAAGTACATTATCGTGGCTGTAGACTACTTCACGAAGTGGGCTGAGGCCATGCCCACTTATAAAAATGATAGTGAAACAGTGGCATTATTCCTTTTTAATCAGATTATCTCAAGGTTCGATATCTCAAGAGAGATTGTCACTGACCATAGTTGTCACTTCCAGAATCAACTAATGTCTGAATTGGCTCTTAAATTGGGTTTCCGGCAGGAGCACTCATCTCCATATTATCCTCAAGCCAATGGACAGGTCAAGGTAGTGAACAAAACCCTTAGGATGATCCTACAAAGGATGATCGACAAAAATTCGTCCAATTGGCATCTTATGTCGTATCCAGCTCTTTGGGCATACCCAACCTCGGTAAAGACTGCTACAAGTTTTACACGTTTTCAGTTAGTTTATGGGATGGAGTTTACCTTTCCTATTGAATGTGAAATTCCATCTCTTAAGTTGGATATTGAGCTCCTTCCCGAGACCTCTAGGCTTGAAGAGTGCCTCCTTCATTTGGAGCATCTCGATGAGCAGCATTGAGATGCCGCCACAATCAATGAGGCTCAAAAGAAAAGGGTTAAAACTCAGTATGACAATGCTGTCCATCGTCAAGTATTTTCTGAAGATGACCTTGTCCTGGTTTATGACCAAGATAAGGACACCTTGGGGGCAGGAAAGTTCAAACCTATGTGGTACGGTCCCTTCATAATTAAACGGTTTTTAGAAAAAGGGGCGTATGAGTCAATCGATTTTGAAGGAAACAAGTTGGTGGAGCACCGAAACGGGCTCTACCTCAAGAAGTACTTTGCTTAAGTAGTAGCTAGGCAATGAATTCTTTGTACATTTTGTATATTTGTACATATCACATCGAGAGTTTGTTGATACCAACACTTTTTGGTTTGCTGTGGCAAGTGTTGATGGATGACTTGGTCTATTTTGGATTCACCGATGGTGCTAGTCGGCACACTTGGAACCTTGTTTCCATAGCTTGGGTAATCTACTATCCAACTGGTCAATTGATGGTGTCAAGAGGAGTATGCATTGGTCCTACTTCAAATAATATGGTTGAGTATATTGTTGTCATTAATTTACTATCTGAAGCAATTTCTTATGAAATCGATTCTTTGGTAGTTTATCTTGATTCACAATTGATAGTGTCACAACTGAATAACATTTATCGAGTAAGGGATCCATGTTTATATCACCAGTATTTAAGGGTGAGGTTGTTGCAAGGATAATTTACTTACATTAATTATTTTCACATTCCAAGATCTCATAATTGGTTAGTAGATTCTATCACTCATCAAGCATTAGACTGGCATATCAATCATTCATCACAATAAAATCAAGCATCAAAAAGTCAGAACTGCATATATATATCATAAAGAATCTCAAGTGTACATATGTGTGTCCAAAATAATATAAAAAAATTGGGACTCAAATTCCCATAACCATGTCCAATGCATCTAATTCCCTTGCTCAAGATGAGTGGATAAGTATGCAACTACTGCTTTGGCCACACGCCTAAGAGTGTGAACCCAGTCTCATGGAATGCCAACCACATGATGTTGCATATCTATAAGGAGATCCTCTATGGCCTCCATTGGTACATGGTGAGTGAGTCTCACCAAGTGCCGCTGAATAGTGTGTGTCAAGTCACTATGTGTCTATAGCTGCCTCTTCAGGCCCTCGGCCGCGACGTCCATGCCGTGGGAACCCATCTGGTCGCACTGGCCCAATATCTGGAACATGATCATCATGTTAATCATTTGAATCCTATCAAAAATATTTTTCAAAATTTATTATTATATTTGAAAGATCACAAAAAAATCGTAAAATAAAAAACATTTGTTACCTATGTCACCCCATGCTGCGGTTAGTGGTAATACTAGATTGGGATCTCCTCGGAAATCCAACCCAACATATGGGTAGTCATCTATGGCAATGATCTACTGCTCCCACTAGGAGAAGAAGTCATCATCGAAAGCAGTGCATGAGACATCTCCACCTCCTAGACGTTTCATCAAGTTAGCCCACCTATCCATGCATGGATATCGTGGGGTGCTGATCGAAACTGGTACTCTAGGACGAAGTGCTGGGACCCTCTCAAAGAAGAAAGAGCACAAGATAGTTTCGTATCCAAAGTTTTTGGTCTGTACCGTCTTCATAGAAGTTAGTTGGCTCTTCAAGTTAACAAGAAGAGGAGTACACCAATCAAAGAAGGTGGTGAGGTAGTCTACCGCCAAGCTTATGGCTAGCCATGATGCCTAGTGCAAATAATTCGATCCGTTCAATCTAACTATGGTGAACAAGATTATTCTCAAAGATAAACTCTCCACATGTTTGATTGGAATTTGACTTCCAACCTTCTCAGGATGACCCAGGCAATAGATATGTACGTAGTCCTTGACGGAGAGACTGCCTCATGACCTGCCCATGGAATGTACCACCTCTCCCCTCTGGGAAAGGCCAGTGATGAAATAAATATCTTCAACCTCTATCCTGAGTGGCATTTGACCAATCGTAAACGTGTCATCCTCAATGCTCCAGTAGTGAATGAGCATGTCAAGCAGGCATGTGTTTGCATTAATATTCGGCATTTTAAAGAACTTTAGCAAACCACATCCTCGTAAGGCATCCAAAGCATTAGGATCATTCATAACCTCATCATCCACTAAGGTATGCTCTCTTTCCCTCCAAGTGACTAGCATCCTGAAGAAAAAATGAATTTGGATTGTTAGATTTTTTTGTTTAAAGTTATCGAAGCATATACGCAAGTCCATTTTACACACAGTCACGTGTAGGGCCTACGTATATGCGGGTTCCATATATCCAACCCACATATATGCCAAGATGAATTTTTTAACAAAAGTTTAATGGTAAAACTTAAATTAAAAATTCTAAAACCAATCACAATTGAATGCAAGATAAGTTTAAGGGTTACCTGGTGATTTTGGGACAATTTGAATGGTCGGTTTTGGTGAATGGCAACACTTGCTCCTTTTGCTCCACTCCTTTGCTCTCAAACCAAATGATGATAATGGTGAGTCAAAAAACTATTTTATAGGCTTTGAAAATGCAAAAAATTTTCAAATCTTGATTTTGTTTTGTCTCATGTAACTTTTAACTTGGGAGCTTGGAATGTCAAGAATGGTTTGATTTTCAGGACATTTTGGACACTTTTTCGATAGTTTCGAGATGGTTCCATGACTACTGACCCATCATGGCAGGTATCGTTTTTCACTGGCATATAGGTTAGGGAAGCCATTTTTTCCATTGCATTATGCATACTAGCCTCCATTTGCCGATACACTTGCCATAGGGTCGATCCCATCGTGTTATGGTTTGTAAACCACCTTCACTCACTGATTTTTAAATCATGACACGATGGTAGAGCCATCCTTTTCATGGGCATCGTAGTTAGCACCTCACTAACATTTGTTGTCAATGCTTCTTCGATCTGAGTAGGCTAGAGAGTCCTCTATAGTCCCACCATGACTTATGCGCTGAAGACTCATTCCTCTTTGCTTCTCTTCTTTGTTCTGGCCTTATACCCTAGAGGCTCCTTTGTGTTGAGTTGTACTAATGCATTGCATTTTGACCATTTTCACCTTTTGGCCTTGAGTCGGCTTCACTTGGACTCGTATTTAAGCCAACTTTTGACCATGATGACTGCAAAATCAAACTTGCATGCCCTTGACTGTTGCAACTTCACACACCTTGACCCGTGGAAGGAACACGCCTTTGAGTGTCTTTGACCAATTTCCACCTACCTGCATTGAGCATAAGAATGTTCCAATCCCAGGAACTAAATCATTTGTTTCACCGATTCTCGTTCTTTCCACTGTACAATAACATTATTTTCTTTTTCCAACTTAAAGAAGAAGAGAAAAAAACTATATATTCCAAGAAGAGTGGGAATGAGACAGTGTTTCAACTTATTATTGGCAGTTGGAGTCAGTCGTGTCACCCTTGAACAAAGAACTCTAAACAAAGTCTCCTCCATTTGGGAGGGATTTAGTTTGACTTAGGTACGCCTCAACCTTGTTATTGAGTCATTTCTCCCGCGATTAGTTATCTCTTCCAATCATATCGACAGTTCGTTCATGCTTCCTGCATGGTGAACTTATACAAAGTCATCATATGCTGCCACATAGTCACATTGAGTCGTGCTTTTGTTCAAGGGAAGTCAGCCTCAGTCGGCCTCTCTGCGATGTCTCTTGACTCAATTTTTAGTCGGCCATCCCTGGTTGTCAGTATCTTGTCTATCATCACATCAGTTATATTGGTCCTTTACTTGTGCCGGTTTGAGAAGGTCCTCATTGATTTCTTGCTGGCAGGTCTTGTCCTTATCGACGATGATATCTTGCTATGAGGATAGGCCTAGAGCCACACCTCGGCCCTATTTTCATTATTGATAGGTCACCTTGTGCTTAGCATCGATCAGTATCATGGGTCTTTGACTCAATGGTTTCCCTTGTGTTTGACATCAGCTTACACTATCAGACATTGGGATTCATGCAGTACCTTGGTTTCCATTTGACCATATTGGTGGATTCCTCACCTCTATGTCAGCTTTCATTATTGGTTGGTTCAGAGGCTTTCTGTTGTGCGTTAGCCACATCTTGTGTACGACAGAAACATGCTTCAGTTGGGTTACTACATCTTTTTTCGTATGATTCCTTCCACGTTATTGGCCTATCGTTTACACTCGCGCTAGATTGATGAAGGATTCTTTAATGCCTTCCTTCTAGCGGATCTTTCCCTATCGAGTATTACTCATTGCACTGGGGAAAAGATCTAGAGTCCATTTGGTAGTACCTTGGGGTTTGCAGTCATTAGTGGCAAATCCTTTGCTATCGATAGTGGGAAATCATCATTGTCTCCTGATTGATAGATTCTTACAGGTGTTTGACTCCAGCTCATCTATTCACACTTGTTAGATTGTACTGGGTACCTTGATTCTCATTATCATTATTGGTGAGTAGTATCGCATTTGTTAAGGGTATACATCAATGACCGGTAATCAAATGATTTCTCACATGGTCGACTTCAGATCAGTTATTCCCATGGTGTAGAAATGTACTACGATGGTCAGTGAAGACCTCAGGTTGCATCAACATTCATTGGTTCACTTGATAGTTGGTCCTGTTACTGTTGGTTGACACCACTCCACCTTATATGTTGCAATCATTCATGGCGACATTTTATATGCTAGCACCTGAGTTTGTAGTGTAGTGCCATCTTACTCTATCATGTTCATTTGGTACTTTTAGGGATCAGTCTTTTCTATCAGCGATCTGTTTCATTCTTTAGCATCATTGATATTCTTATATGTGATATTCAGACATGTGCTTTTTCGATTGTGATCAGATGATCCATTATGTATCCTCTAGTTCTTTATACTTGTATATTTGATGGATCCACTTGTACTTGATATGCGGACATGCTTTACTTTCTCTGAGCATGGGTATGCCTACCTCAGACAGTGTTTCTTTCTAATCTCCTTTTGTGGCTTGGCAGGCTGAACTCTAGTGAATTCCTTCTCAGCTTTTGACAGGTTTCCTTTCCATGCACTCACATAATATATTTCGGCCATCATGTACCCCTTCTGACCTCATATATTAGGGGGCATCTGTTATAGCTCCAAATCTCACTCTTGATGTTTGTGATGCTGAACTCATGGCCTAGGGCAACCCCTCCTTCCAGACCTAGTCCTAATACTTTAAAAATAGTTTTTTACTCCCTATACGCGACATTTCCCTAAGCTAAATGCGTGTGTACATGGATTTGTCTATACCCAACCCGCATATATATCTTAAAACACTTAAAAAAATTAAATCTCCTTAATTTCGGGTGGAGATCACGGGTTTTACCTGTTGATTACCTATTAGTGCCCATGGCCCAACTATTCCCAACGAATTCCCATATAAAAAACTACTTTGGGAGAAGTATAAAAAGGCTTCAACGGGAAGGCCTAAGGGAGGAGAGAATAGAGAGAAAAATCACTCTGTTGAGATTATCCCAGACCAGATTTGAAGATCCCTGTGCTTCCAGTAGTTCCCCCATTACAGGAAACCCTTGTTTCCTTGAGTTATGATGTCTTTCCATTTGTTGAGATATCCTTGAGTGAGTTATGGAAGGAGCTTGTTGAAGGCTTGAGATTGGACGAATCCAGAGGATGGTTCCACTTGGAGTGTTGTGAAACCAACTCACAAAAAGATAGAAAAGATAGATCAACGCCTTAGAATTTAGCCTCTTCGAGGGGGAAACGTCCTTTACATTACACAAATGAATGATTCTTTGATGATTGAAATGACAAAACCTCCTTTCTATATATAGGAGTCTAAGGAGTCACAATATAACCCAGCCGACCTAACAATAATAATATAAAGGCACACAAATAACAATAAAGGGATTCTATGGGGCACATTAATAACAATATGGGGACAATAGGGGCACAACAATATTAATAAGGGATACAACTACAATAGTAATGGGGTAATCACTAGTATTTTAGGGACCTAACATGCCCCTGTCCTTCAAAAAAGTGTTGTCCTCAATGCTTGAGTAGTTCTGGATGCTTCTGCATAAAATTCTCATCCTCCCATGTGAAATCTTCAGCAGATAAGTTCTTCCACTTGATGAGATACTCTGAAATTGATCTATTTCATAGTTGTCAAGTTCTTGTTTCTGTGACTGCTTTCGGTTCCAATATAATTTTTCCTTCCTCGTCAAGTTATGGCAATATTGTTTGAACTGGGAGCTTTTCGCCTATAAACTTCTTTAAACATGAAACATGGAAAACTGGGTGCACTCGAGAAGCTCCAGGAAGCTCCAATTTCTATGCCATAGTACCAATATTTTGCAACACGTTGTACGGACCATAACACTTCGGTGATAATTTATTATCCTTCTTAGCTTGCTTGAGGGACATTTGTTTATATGGTTGTAGCCGTAGGAATACCCAATCACCTACATCAAAACTTCTTTCGATGTGATGCTGATTTTCCTGTTGTTTCATTCTATTCTGTGCCAACACGAGGTTATCCTTTAAGAGTTGGAGGACTTGTTGTTGATGCTTGATGTGATGTTCCACTGCTTGAACCTTAGAATTTTCTCTTAAATATGATGTGATGGATGGTGGCTGATATCCATAAAGTGCCATAAATAGGGTCATTTTTGTTGTTGTATGGAAGGAAGTGTTATACCACCATTCAGCTAGAGGCAAGCATTTGACCCATTCTGTTTGTTTATCAGATACAAAGCAACGAAGATATCCTTCCAAACATTTGTTTACTATCTCAGTTTTCCCATCAGATTGAGGACGATAAGATGAGCTCTGAGCTAACTGAGTACCGAGACAAGAAGATAACTCTGTCCAAAAATTTCAAGTGAAAATGGGATCCCTGTCACTTACAATAATCTTAGTATTTCCATGTAGCTTTTGAATTGTTTCCATAAATGCAGTAGAAACTGTACTAGTTTTAAATGGATGTGATAATGCACAAAAGTGTGCATACTTGGTAAAGTTGTCAACTACCACCATGATGACACTCTTTCCCTCAAACTTGGGTAAAACTATGATAAAATCCATTGAAACCTCCTCCCAACGTTGGTTTGGAATGGATAAAGGTTGTAATAGACCCAGGGTCTTAATTGTTTCAACTTTATTTTGTTGGCAAACCAAACATTCCGCCACAAACTTTTGAATATCCAATTTAAAGCCATCCAAAAAAAATTCCTTCTTAACCCTGTGGTAAGTTTTTAAAAATCCTGAGTGCCCTCCTAAGGGAGAAGTGTGCAATTGCATAAGAATCTTTTGTTTGAGTTGGGAATTCTTACAGAGGTATAAGCAATCTTTGTACCATAACAAATCATTTTGCCTGCTAAATGTATTAGATGTACTTGAATCTTGTTGTAACTTTCAAATAAGTGCCCACACTTATTCATAATTCTTCCATTCCTCCCTTGCTTCGTTTTTCCAATCGAGTTGGATAATAGAAATGGCACACAATAATGCTTCCACATCCTCATCCTTTCTTGGGAGTGCATCTGCCATCACATTTTGCTTCCTTTTTTTGTAGATGATTTCAAAGTCATAACCCAACATCTTTGTGACCCACTTTTGTTAATCTTCAAAGGATAATCTTTGTTCTAAAAAGTATTTAAGGCTATCATGATCCGTTTTTACCTTGAAGTGTCTTCCCATTAGGTAGTGTCGCCATCTCATAAGTGCATGTAGTATTGCCAACATTTCCTTCTCATAAATAGCTTTGTGTAAAAACTTTCCCTTGATTGGACGACTTTCAAAAGAAATGGGTCTTTCATCTTGCATTAAAATAGCACCAATTCCATTTCTTGAAGCATCACATTCCACAATAAAGGTTTTTGTGAAGTCCGGTGTACCTAAGACTGGTGCTTGGCACATTTCCTCTTTAAGATGTTCAAAGGCCCTTGTTGCATCGGGAGTCCATGAAAATGCATCTTTCTTCAATAATGTTGTTAGAGGTGCTGCTATTCTCCCATAATTCTTAACAAACTTGTGATAATACCCTGTCAACCAGACAAATCCTCCCAGATGCTTTATGTATGTGGAGATCTTCCATTCCCTAATGGCTTTAATTTTTCTAGGGTCTACCTTAACTCCTTCATGAGATACAATATGACCCAGATATTCCACCTCTTGTACTTCAAAGAAACATTTGGATCTTTTTGCATACAGTTATTTCTCCTCCAATAGTTGTAGCACCCTGTCAACATGTTCAACATGATCCTTCCAAGACTTGTTGTAGATTAGTATATCATCAAAAAATACTATGTTCACAAATTTTCTAAGGAAGGGTTTGAAAATGTAATTCATCAAACCTTGAAATGTAGAAGGTGCACTGGTAAGGCCAAAAGGCATGACCAAAAATTCATAATGACCCTCATGAGTTCTAAATTTTGTTTTCAGAATGTCTTCAGTCTTCATTCTAATTTGATGATATCCTGAATGAAGATCCAACTTGGTGAAGTAAATTGATCCATGCAATTCATCCAGTAACTCATCAATGACAGGAATGGGAAACTTATCTTTAATAGTGAGCTTGTTGAGCTCCCTATAATCCAGACACATGCGCCATGATCCATCCTTCTTGTGCACCAAGACTATTGGAGTAGAGAAAGAACTTTGACTAGGTTGAATTAAACCAGCCTCTAGCATTTCTGCAACCATACGTTCATTTTCACTCTTTTGGGCATAGGGATATCTGTACGGCCTGATGTTTGGAGGAACACTTCCTGGAATCAGATGAATAGCATGATCATGATCACGAATAGGTGGGAGAACTTTGGAAGTCTAAAATACCTTGGAATGATTGTCCAAGACATTTTAGAGATCTGGAGAAATAGATGATTTCGATGTGGAAACATCTAGTGAACATAATTGTGTTATTACACCTCTTTATTCCTTTTTTAGAAGCTTTGTCATACTGTTAGAGCTGATTATCTTTCCCGGTTTCCCTGAAATACCCCTTAATTCAACATCCTTTCCTTCCACATAAAATTTCATGAAAAGTTCTTGAAAATTAAAAGCTATTGTACCCAAGGATTGTAGCCATTGGAATCCTAGTACATCAACACCTCCCATTGGAATGGAAAGCATTGGGCTAGTCAATACATATTCTCCCATGGATAGCTTGATATTATGGCACTTTCCAGAGAAATTTATTGTTCCTCCATTTACAGCCATCACTTGACACTCTGGTGCTGGATATAGGAAGCAATTCAATTCTTTTGATACCTTACAATGAACGAAATTGTGGGTACTTCTTGAATCAATCAACACTATTACCTTTTTCTTCTTAATTTGTCCTTCTATCTTGATGGTTTGAGGAGTGGTAATTCCAGCCAATGCATTACAAGATATGGTCATATTCATTTCTTCTTTATCTAGGCTTTGTTCGTGGAGTATATCCTCTTCTTTTGACCTTTCTTGCTCCTTTTCTTCTTCCTCTTCACAATCTATGTAGAATAATTTCTTCTCCGCACACTTACGAACTTTAGTGTATTTACTATCACAACTGTAACAAAGCCCTTTTGCTCTTTTTTCTTCCAATTGTTGTGGCGTCAACCTTATAGGTTGTGGAAGACTAGGGGCAACAATAATTCCATCTTTATAGTTGTGAGTGGTATGCTTCCTGGTTGCCATAATTTTGCTTTCCATTTTTCTTGCTAACCTGAATGCCTTCACTAATGAATTAGGTTCCCAAAGGCAAACATCATGTTGGATATTATCCTTTAAAGTTCCTATGAACACATCAATCATATGCTCCTCTGGAATATTTTTTACCCTTATGTTCAATTTTTGGAACTCCTCAATGTGCTCCATTATTCAACCCTTTTGTTTGAGACTTATCAATTGGCTAAAAAAAGTGTTTCTTTTTGTATCCTCATAATGTGCTATCAATTCTTCCGTAAAAATTGCCCAAGTGATAATTTGTTTACAAGAGCAAAGCCATTGATACCATACAAACTAATTTGGTTCCAAATATAAAGTTGCAATATGTACCTTTTGTGTGTTTTGCACATTATTGAGATCGAAAAATTGCTCCATCTGTAATATCCATGTTGCGGGATCCTTTCCATCAAACTTCCTCATATCGATTTTTGGATTATGATGGGTATTCGATCCAACATTAGAGTCTATGAAATCATGATTAACATTTCTTTTGTTTGCATCATGAGTTTCCTTTACTACCCTTTCAACATTAGTAGGTATTTCCTGTAGAAAATTTGTCAAATCTGTCTTCAAATCTATCTTCAAATCGTCAATCTTAGCTTCCACACCATTCATCTTAGCTTCCACACCCTTTATCTTAGATTCCATGCCATCTATCTTAACTTCTACTAGCTTTTGTGACAGTGAAATTTGTTGCAGTTGGTCTTGTAATTTTGATATATCATGTAGCATTTCTTCCTCTTCTTCATGAGTCATGCTAGAGCTTTCAGGTTGCTTACTAGGTGTTTACATTTTCTTTCCTCGGGGCATCAGTTACCGATAATAATTCTCTACTATGCCTTTTGAATTCCTTCAAAATAATTTTTCAAACCAGGCTTAAGCAAAAATAAAAAAAAAAAAAAATCTACACACCTTTTTTCACTTTGTAGGAGCTCGATATTGCCTCTAATGTATCTATGTAATTTCGGATCATCTAGTTTTGAAATTGCAAACTGTAGTAGCCCTCTGTGTCCTCATTCCAATGCCACTAGTCTGATCCAAATTGGATTCTCCAAGGAAGAGTTATGCCAAATCTCCCACAGTGACCTGATTATAGACTAGTTCAGTAGAGCAAACTTGTACGACATGCCACGTGTCCCTGTTTCAACCTTTAGCTCTGAAAAATATATATATAGGAAACTATAGTTTGTTCTCTTTCTGTACCTTCTTACAAAATTTCAATCCGATGCTCAGAGAGAAAGTTATGATGATTTTCCCCAGGTCACCTATTTGGAATGTAATTTAGGAGTTTGCAAAAAGACCAACTTCCTCATATCATATCTCTATAAATATAGCTCAAACAGATCTAAAATTTGGACCCGAGCTTCAACATTATTTCGTCTCAAATGGGTTTGTTTTTGCTTCCGAGGTTCAGCGTTATTTCGTCTCAAATGGGTTTTTTTTTCACTTCTGAAACATCGTAGAAAAATGTTATAGTGAAAAAGCCATGATGACCTATTTGGAGTAGCGGAACCCTAGAATCCAAAGCTTTGATACCAAATGTTATGAAACCAGCTCACAAAAAGATAGAAAAGATAGATCAATGCCTTAGAATTTAGCCTCTTTGAGGGGGAAACCTCCTTTACATTACACAAATGAATTATTCTTTGATGATTCAAATGACAAAACCTCCTTTCTATATATAGGAGTCTAAGGAGTCACAATATAACCCAGCTGACCTAACAATAATAATATAAAGGCACAAAATTAACAATAGAGGGATTCTAAGGGGCATAGTAATAACAATATGGGGGCAATAGGGGCACAACACTATTAATAAGGGATACAGCTACAATAGTAATAGGGTAATCACTAGTATTATAGGGACCTAGCATGGAGCCTACGAAAGGAAGACTCAGGTCAAATCATTCCTTTCTGTACTTTAGTTATCTATAATAAAAGAAACACTTGTCTTGTTCCTAATATGAATCTTCTTCATGTTTATGATATCAATGTTATGATTTACAACTGAATGATTATTTCAATTGCATAACTAACCTTCAATATGATATGAAGTTGATTTATTTATGATGTTTAGTCCATGTACTTCTGTGCTTTCTTGAATTGATTATTTTGAAGTTTCAAGGAGAAAAAGGAACTCCAAGAGGGTTTGGACCCTAGCTAGATCTTCCCAAACGAAGGACCCACAGGTGCACCCCTCTTCACTTAGTTTTTTTATATTAACATCATGGCTGTGTGGAATGCTTGTTTTTCTTTATAGATAACCCCCGCTCTGCTAGGGTATTAACCCAAGACCCTAGGGGACATTCTTCCCTAACATTAATGTTTTCCTCATGAGATTAAATATAAAATTCATCTAAATATGCTTTATGTTTAATTTATCATTTGCTTTTTCATCACAGCCACACCATAAATATCTTAAGATCCAAGAATTTTCCTACCCTGCCTTGTTACAACTACTCTATCAATTTGTAATTAAGCACCCAAAAGTTTATTACTCCATGCCCAATGGAATTTTCCAACATTTTTCAACCAAAATTTTAAAAAAATTACCTCGAACTTCAATATCTAGCCTAAAATCTTGAAAGAAGAAATTAAATCATATAGAGAGAGCCCTCTCTAAAGCTGGAAGGGCTAGATCCCAAATTTAAAAGTGGTTTTTGGTTACCTTTGTAGATTTTTTCCTCAGCCTAGGAAAATCACACAGTGCTAACATTCTAGCGACCATACTGGTGAATGATCCAAAAACAAAATATTTCCCTATGAAATATTTATTTCAGAACTCAAAATCTATTTCCTTTGGGTGATACTCAAGTAGGAGCTATTAGGCTAAATTTCCACCCAAAATTAATGTATATACCCAACTGTAAATAATCTATTTAAAGATCTATCTCCTAGGAAAATCTACAACAGATCCCACCCAAATCCTAACACGCCTAAAGTTGTAAATAATCTTGAGAAGTTGATTAGGGAAAAGAGTTTTACATAGAGCCAAGCAAGGAATAATCCTTTGCCGAGTTCTAATTCTCTACCAGAAATTTTTATAATAGTCGAGGATATTGACTTTGATTTAGCCTTCTAGCATAGACTTCTCAGAAAGAAATTAGAATGCTTTTCCCCAAATATAGTATTTGCTGAATCCAATTTGAAACCTCATATCTCAGCACATAAGCCTGTCATTTTAGATTCTGATTTTGAAAAACTTGAAGATGTGGTGACTCAATTGAATCAGCCTGCTTAGAAACCATTTTTAGTTCAACAAACTACAATTTATTCTTCTACTGCATCATCCACCCCTCCTATGATTTCACTTTTTTCCACTATTCCCATTTCATCTCTCATCCAAACCCCTTTATACCAATTCAACAAGTCACAGTTTCACCTCCTTTACCACCCCTAACATCAATCACAACTACAATTCCTTCCTCCTCTCATATTCTAATCATGCCAACTTGTTATGACCCTTCGAATTCCATGTCATAGAATTATGCATAACCCATACCCCAATTTGATGGAATTGGGCCTATCATGGCACAACAACACATAGAAAAACCAAATGACTTCACAAATTTAGAAGATGTTGATGATGATGATGTGAAAATAAGGCTCTTTACACAAAGTTTCGTAGGGGAAGTTAGAAAATGGTACAGAGGGTTGCCAGGAGGGAGTATAGCAGATCTACAACAATTTCATTGGAACTTCCCTTCAAGATGGGAAGTGAAATATAATCCCCTTCAAATTTTTTTAGAATATGAAAGTTTAAGGAGAGAACTAGGTGAAACAGTTTAGGATTATTGCATTAGATTTAACAATATTTAAAATTATATTCCAACAACAATAAAACATCTACGAGGACTAGCTTTAATTCACTTTCCAGAAGGATTTGACACTACTATGGCTTATCAAGGCTTATCAATTAAGAGAAAGAAATCTAAATACTCTGGAAGAAATGCAAAGAAATATTGTTAGTGTAGAGGCGATTTTCTTCTCCATCAGATGGAAAATGGGACACTTTAGTGAAAAATATGGAAAGGATGATGGAAATAATGACTTTTGAAAATAGAGCTCCACATAGAGAACCACAAGGAGGTCCTCAGATTAGGAATCTAAATTTTATAAGAAACCATCTCGAAATTAAACAAAGAGAGAAAAGAATCCCAACAGATCAACCACAAATTAGGCATCCTTTTCAGGAAAATTATGCAAATGAAGAAATAAGACAATAGATGAATGAGAAGAGAATAAGATTAATCTCTTTGGTGAAGGTGAAATAGACAAGGTTTTCTTGACCAAAGAGGAACAAGATCTATTCTTGCTAGCACAACAATATGTTATGACAATAGAATAAGAGGATTATAAAAAGGGTTGTCAAAATGCTATTATGGAAGTACACAAACAATATAATGTGAGAAATAAAGAGAAAGAAATCCAAATACTCTGGAAGAAATGCAAGGAAATGTTGTTAGTGTAGAGGCGATTTTTTTGTCCAAAAGAGAAAAGTTAAAGGTTGAAAGAAGAGTGACCATTAAAGAAGAACTTTCTTCTCCATCAGATGCAAAACGAGACACTTTAGTGAAAAACATGGAAAGGGTGATGGAAATAATGACTTTGGAAAATAGAGCTCCACCCAGAGAACCACAAGGAGGTCCTCAGATCAGGAATCCAAATTTTAGAAGAAACCATCTCAAAATTAAACAAATAGAGCAAAGAATCCGAACAGATCAACCACAAATTAGACCTCCTTTTCAGGAATATTATGCAAATGAAGAAAATGAGACAATAGATGAAAGATAAGAGAATGAAATTAATATTTTTGGTGAACGGGAAATAGAAAAGGTTTTCTTGACCAAAGAGGAACAAGTTCTATTCTTGCTAGCACAACAATATGTTATGACAATAGAATAAGAGGATCACAGAAAGGGTTATTAAAGTGCTATTATGGAAGTACGCAAATAGTATAATGTGAGAAATAAGGTTGCAGAAAATCCTCATAAAAATATCCAAATAGATGCACCTTCTACAATTCAAACAAAGGTTGATCCTCCAAAAGAAATCACTCAAAAAGAATATACAATTCAAAAAGAGGTAGAAAGCCATAAACCTTCTTTAAACATTGAAAATGAGTTATAAAAAATTAAAATTTGTGTTCCTCTAACTGAATTGGTGAAAAAGGATATGTATAGAAGTCAAGTTATAAAAGCACTAAAAGTAGGAGAGGGAACTGATACTATGCATTTAAGTGATGATTAGTCTAAATTGGTATTTGGACATGAAGTTGAAGGAAAGTCACAAGATGATAATGTGCCACCATTTTATTTTAGTCTTAGAATTCATGATTTCATATTACACAATGCCATGTTGGATTGTGGTGCTTCACATAATCTCATGCCTAGAGTGATTATGGACAAACATGGATTAGATATAACTAGGCCATATACAAATATTTACTCTTTTGATTCAAGAATAGTAAGATGCTTAGGTTTAATCAAGGATTTATGGGTAACCCTTGCTCAAATCCCAGTAAAAGATGTAGTGATGGATATTTTTGTGGTTGATATACCTTCTAAATATGGAATGCCTTTGTCAATATCTTGCAAAAAGTTGCAAGGTACCTTGCAGATGAATGTGACATATGAAACTATTCTTGTCTTTGGGCAACAAAAGAGGTTGTATAGGGAGACTATGATTAAATATATGGTAAGTATCCAGGACAAACCCAATAATTACCCACTTTATTTTGTACATTCATATATGGATTCTTTTATTTTATATAATGATATATGTTTAGAGGAAGAAGTGTGAGATATGGAAAATCAATAAAGAAAAATGGAGGATGTCAAATTAAAGACTGGAAAAGAAGATGATAAGGATCAAAGCCTTTAACATCTAGATTTTGATGGGGCAGTCAATAAGGAAGGAGCAGGGGCTGGTGTGTAGATTTTAGACACAAACACTGGTATATCAAAGACATATTCCTACAAGCTCAATTTCCAATGTACCAACAATGTAGTTGAGTATGAAGTACTTATTCGAGGGTTGCAGCACTGAAGAGATTAGCAAATAGAAAAATTTCAGTTCATGGTGTTTCACAACTCATTATAAATCAAATCAAAGGTGAGTATTTAGCTAAACATCCTAGGTTGAGAGCATACAAGAATGCCGTCTTAGATGTTTTGCGGTGTTTTCCAGAGTATCAATTGTCTTTGATTCCTAGAAATTGAAATGTGTTTGTTGATGCATTCGCTACCTCGACAAGTACATGTAAGATATCTTTCCAACTGAATACAAAATATGAGATTGAGGATAAACATAGACCTGTTGTCCCATATAACATAAGGTACTAGAAAGTGCTTGACAATGAAAAACAATTAGACAGGTTTTGTAGTTAAAGGGAGAGTTTGAGAAATCACATATTGATACACAAAGAAATGGAGATGATGATAAAAAGGGAACTTTTTTTAAATCAGATTATTGACGACCTAGATTAACATGCATCAGAGCTTAAAGTCTTATAGTTAAAACATAATGTAATATGAAGGGGTTTGGTGCCACTTGAAGAATTATTTGATTTCAATGATGTGGTTCAAAATCCCATGAAGCAACCCATGGGAAACAAAGTTGAGAATTGTAACATAGTGACTAAAGATAATCAAAAGATTGTAAAGCTTTCCAAGGCCATACCTCTGAAGAAAAACAAAAATACATTGATTAATTGAAAGAATACTCTGATGTTTTTGCATGGGGATATGACAATTTAAAGGCCTATAATACCAATACTATTCATCATACCATTCCCATCAAGAGGAACAGAAACCTTTCAAAATGAAATTAAGAAGGGTGAATCATGTTGTGTTACCTTTAATTGAAAAAGAGGTAAGGAAAATTTTTGATGCCAACATTATTGTACCTTTGGGATTTTCGAAATGGCTATCAAATCTAACACCAGTGAGGAAAAATACTAGAGAAATAATATTATGCGTGGATTCCCGAAACATTAACAAAGTCTCTCTGAAAGATAACTACCCTTTACTAAAAATGGATCATGTTCGACAAAGCATAGTTGGTTCTAGAATAATTTGATTACTTGATGGTTTTTCAGGTTACAACCAAATTTTAGTGCATCCTAATGATCAAGACAAAATAGCCTTGGCAACACCATGGGGAACTTTCATGTATGTGAACATGCCCTTTGGGATTATGAATGCAGGAGAAACTTTTTAGAGAGCAATTGAAATTGATTTTGCAGATAAAAGTGATAGATTTATTATGATATATCTTGATGACATCATTGTGTTTTCCAAAACTAATGAAGATCATTTATTTCATTTAAAAATAGTCTTTGAGAAATCTAGCAAATTTGGTATTTTTTTCAATCCTAGAAGGTCTCCGTTTGGTCTGGAAGAAGGTAAAATTCTAGGTCATATAATTTCCAAAAATGGTATCTAAATTGACCCCAGTAGAATTGAAACTATCACGAAAATTCATCCCGAAAGAAACAAAAAGGAAGTACAATCTTTCATTGGTAAAATTAATTTTCTGAGGAGGTTTATCACAAATCTCACTGAAAACTTTGGAGCTATCCCCAACATGTTGAGAAAGGACAATGAAATAAAATGAAATGTTGAAGCTTAGAGATCATTTAGAGAGGTAAATGCCATCTTGACCCATGCTCCTGTTTTGATTAGCCCTGATTACACTAAATATTTCATTATTTTTTCCTTTGCTTTAGAACATACTATTGTTGCAGTATTATTACAGAAAAATAAGGAGGGACATGAGCAAACTATAGCATTTTTGAGTAAAGGATCAAGAGATTATTCCTTGAAATATAATACCATGGAGAAGCAAGATTTTTCTTTAGTGAAGGCCTTCAAAGATTTTATGGTGTATATATTACATTCCCACATAATTGCTTTTCTTCCAAGTGCAGTAGTAAATGACATCCTTACTCAAACTGGTCCAGATGGAAAAAGAGGTAAATGGATAGAATTAATTTTGGAGTATGACATTGAAATAAATCCCACAAAACTTATCAAAGGTCAAGGATTAGCCAAGTTAATGGATGAATCAAATTTTCATGCATAAGACTATTGGAAATAATACTGAGAGGGGGGGGGGGGTGAATCAGTATTATCAAGTCAATAAAACTTTTTCATTTCCATACTTAGATACATATACGCTACTTCATTCAAGGGAACCCGCGTGTATACGCAGCTGTGTCTAAAGAAACTAGCGTATATCCAAAATACTTATGATTCAGTTAATCCATTAAATGTTGATCTTTAGTTAGTGCATCAGAACTTCATTAACCATATGAACAGTAAGCAGGTGCTGTAAAAACAGAACAGATCATCATACACAAGAAGCACACATGAACACCATGATATAAGGTGGAAACCCAATGTGGGTGAAAACCACCTGCTGCAATTCGTTTCTATCTTCCTTTATTAAGAAACTTCTTTTACAATGTACTGGTGCAGTCCTTTACCAGCACGCAGGCTACAACCTGCAGAAGGCTACAACCTTCTCTCGTTCTCCAGACTCTCTTGGAAGGGAGCTCCAACCCCCTTTGCTCTTGTACTAGCTAAGATACTAGTACGTAGGCGCCGGCCTACAATATTCTCTCCTCTAGGTACCACGTTTCATACATTTTCAGACTAGATACTCCTGAAGCACAACACATAATCTGAAAGGCCACGTTTCATCCAATTTTCATACTGGACCCATAACTATCATTGAAGCTCAAAATAATCACTACTAACATCATCAATCTCTGAATCACTGAAACCCTGTCAATAACACAGTCACTAGAACACAGAGCAGAACTCTGCAATAACAATCAGAACCAACTGTACCATCTAAAACATGCATCAGAGTGCATACGCTACTTGGAAGTGCCGAACCTGCGTGTATACGCAACTTCATCAAGATGAATCATCATATATGTCATTAATCACTTATTCATAACTTTGCTGCACCTCCTGACTTCAGACATAACCAGATCATGACATATACAAGGATAATATATGCATTAGCACCTAGATCTAGTCCATCAGATCTCATAAATATGAGTCATTATGATCCTGATCCAATATTAGTTCTCATCCATCAATACTGAAGCTAAACACAATCAGTCAAACAAGATATGCAGAATAGTGACCCTTTAAACTGTCATCAGAACCTTTTAACAACCAGAACCACCTGTAACTTCAAATATCATAGCTCAAAAGGTATACGCTACTACAATGAACTCAACCTGCGTACATACGCGCTTACACCAAAGTCAACCCACGTACAGATCTATAAATATTCAATCATGACTTGCAGCGATTACAAACTTAAGTTATACCCAGTTCAGATCATTGCATGTGTCAGTATATAGATCTAGAATAAACATAATCAATCATATAGAGATAGTTCATTTCAAACCATTTGATCCCGATCTATCCTTAGATCTTGTTCTCCATCCACTGGTGAGATCCCTCCTTAGCTCAGATCAAGCAATGCATCATCAGCCCATAACCTGCATTCTGGATCTCATACTTCATCAGATATTCTAGTCTTTTCAGATACACTTGCCTAATGATCTTCTTCTCCTTTTATATTCTTAGGCCTTGCTCAATACCACGGTCCAAAACCATAATAAATCAATACCAAGGGCCCAATACTTGGGATCAACACACTTGTCGAGATACCACGGTCCAAAACCATAGGTTCAAATACCGAGGACTAACTACCACAGACCAAAAGTAAGCTTCCCGACATGTACGTGCTTTTCCGTGCATGAAACTGCGTGTATACCCTACTTGGTATATAACGAACCTGCGTATACGCGACTTGGTATATAGTGAACCTGCGTATATACTCTTCTTTCTTCATTCTTTGTAGTCTGATCATCAATTCTTTGCTACTAACATGCTGCACTCTAATCTGTCATCTGTGTGATTTTCCATCAAGGACAACACTTGTCTCATAATGCCAACAACCTCCCCCTTTGGACATGATGGCAAAGCTAACTTGTCACACTTAGAACTATCATCTGATTCCTTTGAGCTGTCCTCCATCAGTCACATCTGATATCTCTTCTGAAGATTCATCCAGTTATAAATAAGTGGGATGTTCTTCTATGAGTGGGTTTCCATCAAGTACAACACATGCATCACAATGCCAACAATCTCCCCCTTTGGACTTGATGGCAACAACACCAAATCACTCTCCCCCTTTGACATCAAGGGCAAAGGGCGGACCAAGATATTCTCTTCCTTTGCTGAACATTCCACTGTCCATACTCCTGCTGTGTATCTGTTGAAATCTTTGAATGAGCTCCCCCTTTGTATATGCCAAGGTGTACCAATCTATCCATGCTCCCCCTTAGTACATGGCGAGTCTCTGTACTGCTGAAGTGTGTTGTTCATGCTCTTCCTGACTGTAGGCCAGATCTGCCAAAAGGTGTTCTTCAAGAAGAACCATGACTTATACATCTTAAAAGACCTTCCTATCACCAAAAGACTCAATACATACATCCATTTCCCAACCAAGTGGGGATATACTAGAATTGACTCATCCACCCAACCAAGTGGGAATACACATGATAAAACAAGAACATTACATCTTCATCCTAGGCATACTGGGGAAACCAATATAGGCCGTTACATGACCTTGACACCAAGAAAGAGATACCACGAAATATCAAGACTATGCAAATCACCAATAACCACTATCAGCAACATCTGACAATCACTGTATATATCAGCAACCATGTTCTTCTTTTGTTCTCCTTTCTGTAGTTGATCCACCTGAAACAAAAGCAGCTTGAGTACTAGAACCAAGAGCTTCTAAGGTAATGCCAACAATGCCTTTTTAGAAGATTATCTCCTCCCCCTGAACCTGTGCCTGATGGTCTCTGACAGACCCATATCAGACTCTCTTCAACCAGAGTCTGTTCTTGCTTATTTTCTTCAGAATTCCATATACGCGACTGCACCTGCATAAATCTGTGTATGTACGCGGATTCCCCTCATCCAACTCGCGTACACTAATTTCCATATCAACAACCTGTAAATGTCCTGTAACAAGGTATGTCTGAACATAGATGTCAACTCATCCTTTTAAAACATCATCATGAAATCATTCACATTATATCATATGTGAAACCACCATAGCCATTTCATCAACATCAAGCTCTACATGATCCAAGTATCATTACTTGGGAACATCTGCATCAATCAACATATGTAAGTATCAACCTATCATCATATAGATACGAACTCATCATCATGTCTCCAACAAAGCGACTTTGAGTAGTCATCGATGTATCAGCACTATGTATCTTGAGCTCAAGCTCTTTTGACAAAACTTCTTGATATCATCAACAACAACAATCATTATCCACATGAGTGCCTGCATCATAACTGTATGATCTTTATTCATATGACAACAGCAGTATATGAGTGACTCATCATCAAGTGAGGAAGATGTGTATTCAAGCTTTGTACTTCTCCTTATCCTTATGAAGATCACCATGTAAGCACCATATATGCATCATCAAAGAATCAACCATAAATCTGATCTGAACATCTACTATGTAACTTCAAGAATCATATGAGAGTTTATCATAGACAACTCACAACCACATCATAGCAAGATATATCATTTAGCCATATAAGTATCATCACCAAGGACTATTAATCCATAATGCCAACAATGCATTATTAAAGGCATATGCTCCCCCTCAACCTGAGCCATCTATTTACTGTTAGATCTGATCATGCATATATCAGTAATAAGCATCAAGACATCATCATCAAGTTAGGATCAAACCCTTCTAAGCATCTTACAAGTATCAAGATATTTCCAGACATCCTCAGTAGACTGTAAATATTATCAAACAGAGAAAATAATGGACTGAAACATACAAATCCTTTTCCTGAACCTGTCCCTACTGCATTTCCTCAGATAATCATATACGCGACTGTGCAGCATCCAACTCGTGTATATACGCAACTTCCCTTTATGGAACTTGCGTATGAGATTCAGGACACTGAAGTTTTATACTTTCATCTCCCTCTGAGTCTGTTATGTCTGTGTTGTGCTGTGTCTGAGTACATTGTGCTGTGCCACATCTTTCTGACTGTACTTCCTTATTCTTCCATATATTCAAGTGTGATGTTGTTTTCTCCTTTTGGTGTGATGTCCGTGTTTTGTTCCTGCATTCCTTTGCTATATGTCCAAGCTTGTTACATGCATAACATCTTACATGTTTCATATTTCTCCTGTAGCAATCAGCAGCTTTGTGACCAAACACATTGCAAGCAAAGCAATATCCATTAAAGTACCTTGAATGTGATGATCTTTCTACATGATGGTCTTGAACCCTTCTTCTTCCACATCTAGCTGCAACATGTCCAAGATTATGACATACATAACATTCAACATTATTCATAGGAGGAGTAAAAGATTTTCTTTGAGGAGTCTCTTTCCTTGATTGTTGATGGGGTTGACCTTTCATCTCCTTGTTGATCATTTTAGATTTCTCTTTAGAGTTCCTTGCCTCACCTTGTGAACTAGATTCACCTTCAACAGATTCATGAAAACCAAGACCAGTCTTGATAGCAGGAGACCTTTGACTACTAAGAATATCATCCAAGGCTTTAGTACTATCTTGAAATCTCAATAGTTTATCCTTTTCTTCTAATTTACCTTTCAAGATATTTACCTCAACATGAAGTTGTTCCTCCTTTTCTAGACATTGCTTCTTGATGTCTTCTTCAGCTTTCATTCCTTCTTCCAACTGATGCCTTAGTTTGAGAATCTCCTTTTCCTGTTCTTCATTCAGATCCTGCTGCATTTCACGAATTCTGAAGGCACATTCCAGTTGAGATTTTAAGCTGATATCTTCATTTACCTGTTTTTCAATAGCTTGGAGTAGATCTTTATTCTGCTTCTTTGATTCTTCAAGATCTTCCTTTAGCGAGCGGATCGTGGCTTCAAGACCTTCATAGTAACTGGATCTATCTCTGAGTTTCTTGATGGTTGTACTTCTTTCGTTGACTTCATCTCTTAATGATGTCACTTCACCCTGCAACTTTTGAGATTGATTTTCCTTGTCCTTGAGTAACTTTCTTACCTTGTTTCCTTCCTCTGATTGAGCTTTTATTTTGGTAACTTATTCTTTGCAAGCACATTCCCTTTTGTTCAATAGATCTTGTTGATCTTTAATTTTGTCTGTAAGCCATCTAAATATTGCCTCTATTTGATACTTTTCTTGCTGACCCATAAAAGAAAATTCAGTTGCTTCACTATCACTTTCATCTTTTCCAAATGGATAGACAGCTGGAACATCAGAGGATAGCAAATTCATACCTGATAGATCATCTTCATTCTGAAATGATTCTGAATCTGATTCTGAATCTGAAGAGCTTCTTATACCTAATCCCCAATTGATTCTCCCACTGTCATAGTTCTTCTGAGATGTCTTCTTCTTCTTAGGTGCTTTCTTCTTAAGCTTCTTTCCCATAGTTCCACGGATCTCCTTCAAGTGATCAAGCTTCTACGAAAGGACCTACTCTGATACCAATTATTGGAAATAATACTGAGAGGGGGGGGGGGGGGTGAATCAGTATTATCAAGTCAATAAAACTTTTTTATTTCCATACCTAGATACATATACGCTACTTCATTCAAGGGAACCCGCGTGTATACGCAGTTGTGTCTAAAGCAACTAGCGTATATCCAAAATACTTATGATTCATTTAATCCATTAAATGTTGATCTTTAGGTAGTGCATTAGAACTTCATTAACCATATGAACAGTAAGCAGGTGCAGTAAAAACATAACAGATCATCATACACAAGAAGCACACATGAACACCATGATATAAGGTGGAAACCCAATGTGGGTGAAAACCACCTGCTGCAATTCATTTCTATCTTCCTTTATTAAGAAACTTCTTTTACAATGTACTGGTGTAGTCCTTTACCAGCACGCAGGCTACAACTTGCAGAAGGCTACAACCTTCTCTCGTTCTCCAGACTCTCCTGGAAGGGAGATCCAACCCCCTTTGCTCTTGTACTAGCTAAGATACTAGTACGTAGGCGCCGGCCTACAATCTTCTCTCCTCTAGGTACCACGTTTCATACATTTTCAGACTGGATACTCCTGAAGCACAACACATAATCTGAAAGGCCACGTTTCATCCAATTTTCATACTGGACCAATAACTATCATTGAAGCTCAAAATAATCACTACTAACATCATCAATCTCTTAATCACTGAAACACTGAAACCCTGTCAATAACACAGTCACCAGAACACAGAGCAGAACTCTGCAATAACAATCAGAACCAATTGTACCATCTAAAACATGCATCAGAGTGCATACGCTACTTGGAAGTGCCGAACCTGCGTGTATACGCAACTTCATCAAGATGAATCAAGGTATATGTCATTAATCACTTATTCATAACTTTGTTGCACCTCATGACTTCAGACGTAACCAGATCATGACATATACAAGGATAATATATGCGTTAGCACCCAAATCTAGTCCATCAGATCTCATAAATATGAGTCATTATGATCCTGATCCAATATTAGTTCTCATCCATCAATACTGAAGCTAAACACAATCAGTCAAACAAGATATGAAGAATAGTGACCCTTTAAACTGTCATCAGAACCTTTTAACAACCAGAACCACCTGTAACTTCAAATATCATAGCTCAAAACGTATATGCTACTACAATGAACTCAACCTGCGTACATACCCGCTTACACCAAAGTCAACCCGCGTACAGATCTATAAATATTCAATCATGACTTGCAGCGATTACAAACTTAAGTTATACCCAGTTCAGATCATTGCATGCGTCAGTGTATAGATCTAGAATAAACATAATCAATCATATAGAGATAGTTCATTTCAAACCATTTGATCCCGATCTATCCTTAGATCTTGTTCTCCATCCACCGGTGAGATCCCTCCTTAGCTCAGATCAAGCAATGCATCATCAACCCATAACCTGCATTCTGGATCTCATACTTCATCAGATATTCTAGTCTTTTCAGATACACTTGCCTAATGATCTTCTTCTCCTTTTATAGTCTTAGGCCTTGCTCAATACCACGGTCCAAAACCATAATAAATCAATACCAAGGGTCCAATACTTGGGATCAACACACTTGTCGAGATACCACGGTCCAAAACCATAGGTTCAAATACCGAGGACTAACTACCACGGACCAAAAGTAAGCTTTCCGACATGTACGCGCTTTTCTGTTCATAAAACTGCGTGCATACCCTACTTGGTATATAATGAACCTGCGTATACGCGACTTGGTATATAGTGAACCTGCGTATATACCCTACTTGGTATATAGTGAACCTGCGTATACGCGACTTGGTATATAGTGAACCTGCGTGTATACCCTACTTGGTATATAGTGAACCTGCGTATATACTCTTCTTTCTTCATTCTTTGTAGTCTGATCATCAATTCTTTGCTACTGACCTGTTGCACTCTAATCTGTCATCTATGTGATTTTCCATCAAGGACAACACTTGTCTCATAATGCCAACAATCTCCCCCTTTGGACATGATGGCAAAGCTGAATTGTCACACTAAGAACTATCATCTAATTCCTTTGAGCTGTCCTCCATCAGTCACATCTGATATCTCTTTTGAAGATTCATCCAGTTATAAATAAGTGGTATGTTCTTCTATGAGTGGGTTGCCATCAAGTACAACACATGCATCATAATGCCAACAATCTCCCCCTTTCGACTTGATGGCAACAACACCAAATCACTCTCCCCCTTTGACATCAAGGGAAAAGGGCGGACCAAGATATTCTCTTCCTTTGCTGAACATTCCGTTGTCCATACTCCCCCTGAGTATTTGTTGAAATCTTTGAATGAGCTCCCCCTTTGTATTTGCCAAGGTGTACCAATCTGTCCATGCTCCCCCTGAGTACATGCCGAGTCTCTGTATTGCTGAAGTGTGCTGTTCATGCTCTTCCTGACTGTAGGCAAGATCTGCAAAAAGGTGTTCTTCAAGAAGAACCATGACTTATACATCTTAAAAGACCTTCCTATCACCAAAAGACTCAATACATACATCCATTTCCCAACCAAGTGGGAATACACATGATAAAACAAGAACATTACATCTTCATCCCAGGCATAGTGGGGAAACCAATATAGGCCGTTACATGACCTTGACACCATGAAAGAGATACCATGAAATATCAAGACTATGCAAGTCACCAATAACTACTATCAGCAACATTTGACAATCATTGTATATATCAGCAACCATGTTCTTCTTTTGTTCTCCTTTCTGCAGCTGATCCACCTAAAACAAAAGCAGCTTGAGTACTAGAACCAAGAGATTCTAAGGTAATGCCAACAATGCCTTGTTAGAAGATTATCTGCTCCCCCTGAACCTATGCCTGATGGTCTCTGACATACCCATATCAGACTCTCTTCAACCAGAGTCTGTTCTTGCTGATTTTCTTCAGAATTCCATATACGCGACTGCACCTACATAAATCTGCGTATGTACGCGGATTCCCCTCATCCAACTCACATACACTAATTTCCATATCAACAACCTGTAAATGTCCTGTAACAAGGTATGTCTGAACATAGATGTCAACTCATCCTTTTAAAACATCATCATGAAATCATTCACATTATATCATATGTGAAACCACCATAGCCATTTCATCAACATCAAGCTCTACATGATCCAAGTATCATTACTTGGGAACATCTGCATCAATCAACATATGTAAGTATCAACCTATCATCATATAGATACGAACTCATCATCATGTCTCCAACAAAGTGACTTTGAGTAGTCATCCATGTATCAGCACTATGTATCTTGAGCTCAAGCTCTTTTGACAAAACTTCTTGATATCATCAACAACAACAATCCTTATCCACATGAGTGCCTGCATCATAACTGTATGATCTTTATGCATATGACAACAGCAGTATATGAGTGACTCATCATCAAGTGAGGAAGATGTGTATTCAAGCTTTGTACTTCTCCTTATCCTTATGAAGATCACCATGTAAGCACCATATATGCATCATCAAAGAATCAACCATAAATCTGATCTAAACATCTACTATGTAAATTCAAGAATCATATGAGAGTTTATCATAGACAACTCACAACCACATCATAGCAAGATATATCATTTAGCCATATAAGTATCATCACCAAGGACTATTAATCCATAATGCCAACAATGCATTATTAAAGGCATATGCTCCCCCTAACCCTGAGCCATCTATTTACTGTTAGATCTGATCATGCATATATCAGTAATAAGCATCAAGACATCATCATCAAGTTAGGATCAAACCCTTCTAAACATCTTACAAGTATCAAGATATTTCCACACATCCTGAGCAGACTGTAAATATTATCAAACAGAGAAAATAATGTACTGAAACATAACAAATCCTTTTCCTGAACCTGTCCCTACTGCATTTCTTCATATAATCATATACGCGACTGTGCAGCATCCAACTCGCGTATATACGCGATTACCCTTTATGGAACTTGCGTATGAGATTCAGGACACTGAAGTTTTATACTTTCATCTCCCTCTGAGTCTGTTATGTTTGTGTTGTGCTGTGTCTGAGGACATTGTGCTGTGCCACATCTTTCTGACTGTACTTCCTTCTTCTTCCATATCTTCAAGTGTGATGTTGTCTTCTCCTTTTGGTGTGATTTCCGTGCTTTGTTCCTGCATTCCTTTGCTACATGTCCAAGCTTGTTACATGCATAACATCTTACATGTTTCATATTTCTCCTGTAGAAATCAGCAGCTTTGTGACCAAACACATTGCAAGCAAAGCAATATCCATTAAAGTACCTTGAATGTTATTATCTTTCTACATGATGGTCTTGAACCCTTCTTCTTCCACATCTAGCTGCAACATGTCCAAGATTATGACATACATAACATTCAACATTATTCATAGGAGGAGTAAAAGATTTTCTTTGAGGAGTCTCTTTCCTTGATTGTTGATGGGGTTGACCTTTCATCTCCTTGTTGATCATTTTAGATTTCTCTTTAGAGTTCCTTGCCTCACCTTGTGAACTAGATTCACCTTCAATAGATTCATGAAAACCAAGACTAGTCTTGATAGCAGGAGACCTTTGACTACTAAGAATATCATCCAAGGCTTTAGTACTATCTTGAAATCTCAACAGTTTATCCTTTTCTTCTAATTTACCTTTCAAGATATTTACCTCAACTTGAAGTTGTTCCTCCTTTTCTAGACATTGCTTCTTGATGTCTTCTTCAGCTTTCCTTCCTTCTTCCAACTGATGCCTTATTTTGATAATCTCCTTTTCTTTTTCTTCATTCAGATTCTGCTGCATTTGATGAATTCTGAAGGCACATTCCAGTTGAGATTTTAAGCTGATATCTTCGTTTACCTATTTTTCAATAGCTTGGAGTAGATCTTTATTCTGCTTCTTTGATTCTTCAAGATCTTCCTTTAGTGAGCGAATCGTGGCTTCAAGACCTTCATAGTAACTGGATCTATCTCTGAGTTTCTTGATGGTTGTACTTCTTTCATTGACTTCATCTCTTAATGATGTCACTTCACCCTGCAACTTTTGACATTGATTTTCCTTGTCCTTGAATAACTTTCTTACCTTGTTTCCTTCCTCTGATTGAGCTTTTAGTTTGGTAACTTCTTCTTTGAAAGCACATTCCCTTTTGTTCAATAGATCTTGTTGATATTTAATTTTGTATGTAAGCCTTCTAAATATTGCCTCTATTTGATACTTTTCTTTCTCACCCATAAAAGCAAATTTAGTTGCTTCACTATCACTTTCATCTTTTCCAAATGGATAGATAGCTGGAACATCAAAGGATAGCAAATTCATACCTGATAGATCATCTTCATCCTGAAATGATTCTGAATCTGAAGAGCTTCTTATACCTAATCCCCAATTGATTCTCCCACTGTCATAGTTCTTCTAAGATGTCTTCTTCTTCTTAGGTGCTTTCTTCTTAAGCTTCTTTCCCATAGTTCCACGGATCTCCTTCAAGCGATCAAGCTTCTACCAAAGGACCTGCTCTGATACCAATTGTTGGAAATAATACTGAGAGGGGGGGGGGGGTGAATCAATATTATCAAGTCAATAAAACTTTTTCATTTCCATACTTAGATACATATACGCTACTTCATTCAAGGGAACCCGCATGTATACGTAGTTTTGTCTAAAGCAACTAGCGTATATCCAAAATACTTATGATTCAGTTAATCCATTAAATGTTGATCTTTAGTTAGTGCATCAGAACTTCATTAACCATATGAACAGTAAGCAGGTGCATTAAAAACAGAACAGATCATCATACACAAGAAGCACACATGATGCAATTCGTTTCTATCTTCCTTTATTAAGAAACTTCTTTTACAATGTACTAGTGCAGTCCTTTACCAGCACGCAGGCTACAACCTGCAGAAGGCTACGACCTTCTCTTGTTCTCTAGACTCTCCTGGAAGGGAGCTCCAACCTCCTTTGCTCTTGTACTAGCTAAGATACTAGTACATAGGCGCTGGCCTACAATCTTCTCTCCTCCAGGTACCACGTTTCATACATTTTCAGACTGGATACTCCTGAAGCACAACACATAATCTGAAATTCTACGTTTCATCCAATTTTCATACTGGACCCATAACTATCATTGAAGCTCAAAATAATCACTACTAACATCATCAATCTCTGAATCACTGAAACACTGAAACCCTATCAATAACACACTCACTAGAACACAGAGCAGAACTCTACAATAACAATCAGAAACAACTGTACCATCTAAAACATGCATCAGAGTCCATACGCTACTTGGAAGTGCCGAAACTGCGTGTATACGAAACTTCATCAAGATGAATCAGCGTATATGTCATTAATCACTTATTCATAACTTTGTTGCACCTCCTGACTTCAGACATAACCAGATCATGACATATAAAAGGATAATATATGCGTTAGCACCCAGATCTAGTCCATCAGATCTCATAAATATGAGTCATTATGATCCTGATCCAATATTAGTTCTCATCCATCAATACTGAAGCTAAACACAATCAGTCAAACAAGATATGCAGAATAGTGACCCTTTAAACTGTCATCAGAACATTTTAACAACCAGAACCACCTGTAACTTCAAATATCATAACTCAAAAGGTATACGCTACTACAATGAACTCAACCTGCGTACATACGTGCTTACACCAAAGTCAACCCACGTACAGATCTATAAATATTCAATCATGACTTGCAGTGATTACAAACTTAAGTTATACCCAGTTCAGATCATTGCATGCGTCAGTATATAGATCTAGAATAAACATAATCAATCATATAGAGATAGTTCATTTCAAACCATTTGATCCCGATCTATCCTTAGATCTTGTTCTCCATCCACCGGTGAGATCCCTCCTTAGCTCAGATCAAGCAATGCATCATCAACCCATAACCTGCATTCTGGATCTCATACTTCATCAGATATTCTAGTCTTTTCAGATACACTTGCCTAATGATCTTCTTCTCCTTTTATAGTCTTAGGCCTTGCTCAATACCACAGTCCAAAACCGTAATAAATCAATACCAAGGGCCCAATACTTGGGATCAACACACTTGTCGAGATACCACGGTCCAAAACCATAGGTTCAAATACCGAGGACTAACTACCACGGACCAAATGTAAGCTTTCCGACATGTACGCACTTTTCTGTGCATGAAACTGCGGGTATACCCTACTTGGTATATAGCGAACCTGTGTATACGCGACTTGGTATATTTTGAACCTGCGTATATAACCTAATTGGTATATAGTGAACCTATGTATACGCGACTTGGTATATAGTGAACCTGCGTGTATACCCTACTTGGTATATAGTGGACCTGCGTATATACTCTTCTTTCTTCATTCTTTGTAGTTTGATCATCAATTCTTTGCTACTGACCTGCTGCACTCTAATCTGTCATCCGTGTGATTTGCCATCAAGGACAACACTTGTCTCATAATGCCAACAATGACATCAATTTTTTAGATGCTCTTGATGGATAGGAGGAGCTAGTGAGTCCACATGTATCATAAAATTTTGTTACTTATCCCTGGTATACATATGTTGTTTATGTGTAGCAGAATTTACAAGCTCCACCTGGTTTAAAAACAACCAAGGCAAGATTTCTCAAACTAAAATCTATAAAGTTCTACATTTTAGATCAAGATTTATATTGGAAGGATGCTGGAGGAATTTTACTAAATTGTTTGTTAAAAGATGAAGTAGATAAGATAATGGAATAATTTCCTAAAGGTTATTGTGGAGGACATCTTTACTGGAAAACCACAGCAAACAAAATCCTGAGAGCTCATTTTTACTCACCTACTTTGTTTGCTCATATTCATAAAGAGGTTTCAACTTATCATCAATGTAAAATTTTTGAAGGCACGAGAAAACTCTTACATTTTCCTTTGAGGTCCATTTCAGTAGAGGTGCCTTTTGAAAAGTGTGGTTTAAATTTTAAAGGAGAAATGCATCCTAGATCTTCATCCTAACAAAAGTGGATTATGACCGCTATAAATTACTTTACCAAATGGATAGAATCAATTCCAAATTGGTAGGCTACAAACTTTGTAATCATCCAATTCATGGAAGGTAATATTATTTCTATATTTTGTTGATGCCATAAAATCATCAAAACAATGCTTTTGCTTTTAAATCTAAAAATATGGTTGATTTTTGCAACAAATACCATATAGTATTAGGAAATTCTATTGCCTATTATCCTCAGGGAAATGGTTTAGCAGAATATTCTAATAAGAGCCTAGTCAACATCATAAAGATGTTGCTACAAGAAAACAAGAAATCTTGGCATAAGAAATCGATAAATTCTCTATGGGATGATAGGATAAGCACAAAGGAGTCAATTGGAATGCCACATTTCTAGTTGGTTTATGGAATAGATGCAATTTTTCCAACTCTCCAAGGAATTCCAGTACTAGAATTGTTGCTGGAAATAGAACCAAAACCTAATGATGCGAAAAGAAGGATCAACCAAATGATACATCTGCAGCAGACCAGAGAAGAAGTCTAGAATAATACACAGATAATTTAGAATAAGATCAAAATAATTCATGATGGAGAGTCAAAGAAAATGATTTCCAGCTCAATGATATTGTTTTGAAATGGGATTCCAGAGATGAGGAAACAAAAGTGCATGGAAAGTATGAGAGTTTATGGAAAGGGCCTTATAATATTAGAGCTTTCCATGGGACTAATTCATTTCTATTAGAAGAGTTGACTAGAGAAACACTACTAGGAGGACCTATTAATGGCAGGTTTTTGAAGGACTACTTCACCTAAGTTTAGCTAATCATAGAACACAACATTGTATATATCATTTTATTATTTTAATTACTACAGGTGTCGATGGGTGTTATAAAAAATTGAAGCCTGGAGTGAAGGCCCTAAGTTTCAAAATGAATTGCTACCATATGTATGATTTTTTAGTTTAAATAGGTTTGTCCGAGTTGTTTGATGATAAAATAAATGCCCAATGGAATAGGCTACACATCTGCGGTGTTATTCACACGTCACAGGGAGGATTCCATCCGCATTGGAGACACTATTGGGGTCCTATAGATATAGTAGTCTAGTATGGTTATTTAGCAATTTATCCCACAAGGATATTGTAAAAATAATTTTTATTTTTAAAATTGTTTAGCCTATAAAAAAAATAGAAAAAGAAAGGAAAAACATAAAAAGAAAGAAAAAATAGAAAAAGAAAAGAAAAAATATAGAATATAAAAGTAAAATTTAAAGGGGGAAAAACAAAAAATAAATATAAATATAAATAAAACCCCAAAGGGCACGCTAGTCAAAATGCCACCAAAGTTATGTTTTATTAAAGTTTCCGTTTTAAATAATTTAGAAATGACATTTTGTCATTTTTCATAAATTGTTTGAATGTACTGATGGCTATGATTGTTCCTGCCCAGATTAACGACAGGGGACAAATTTCGGACCCCCCTCCCCCGCTGACCCTTCGGGACTTAACGAAACGGGGGGGGGTGTAGAAAGTGGTTTCTAAACACACCGCTTTGGCTATGTGTCTATCCCATGATGATTTTGGGGGGTCACTTCCTGATACAACTTGCCACTCCTACAACCCCATCTCCAAAAAAAAATTTCTATCACGTGATTCCTTCTGCACTTTCACCCCTGCCTCAGTCGCTTAAGCCCACCTATCATTCATCTTGCCATCCAAGTAACCTCCCCTCCACATCAGTTGACTGTTACCATTCAAATCACCCACTAATAGTAAATAAAAGTTGGAAAGTTAATCTCTCACACCAACAGATGCATTCCTAATTAACACCCAGTAAAAATTTGGTAACAATTCTGTTGCGACCCCCATGAATCATGTTATAAGAATATCTTAGTAACTTAAAAATTTTCCCTTTTGACATTCATTTGAATTGTGTAGGTCTTCCTGGAAGTGTTTTCAAGTTACAATTCCCTCTGTGATCCATTTCCTTCCGCAACTTTCAGTTAAACAAAAATATGGTAACGATGTTCCTTAACTGTTCCTTTCATATTTAAAATGTCATCGCATAAGGGAAAATGAAAGATGCATGAAGAGAGCTTGATGATCCCCCCCCATTCCATATTTAGATAGGAATCCCTTGATTGATACCCAATACAAGGTAGCTGAAACCCAGTGCGAATTTGATCTATATGAGCTCCATAATTGGGAAAAACAGAATTATCTAGAGCAAAGTGATGAATTAGGTATCTCGAAATACTTTTTTCCCCAATTTACCTTTCCTCAAACCCATATCTTCCCAAAATTTTCTTCCTAGTGTCATCTCAGATACCTCCGCAGTAAAAAAACATTAATTTCATAGAACAATGAGGTGTTATTCTCAATTTCCCCAGAAAGCATTTGTCAAGCACTACAAATATCTCCTCAAGCCTCTCTACACCCATTTTACACTTATGCACTCATGGAGATATATAAAAATATTACCTTCCCCTAGCAAGCCCATAGTTTTGAATACCTTCTGCTTGAGAATTATGAATTCCCAAGAACAAATCACCCATAATTTTCTTCTATTTTCCCACAAATGTCTAGACAAGTCATTTCTATGGTTACTTTTTATTATGCTATGATACAAACTAGAGGGTAGATTAAGTAGTGTTAGGGTTCATATCAGTATTTGCAGTTGGTGAGAAGCATTCAATCCTTTTCAATTACAGTCAATTCTTATCACATGTCATACGTGAGAAGATTCTCATGTTTAAATCTGAAGGGGTGTTAAAATACCAATTAGTTTTAGTATATATCATGTTATTTTACGAGGCACAAAAGTTCAATTTTCAATTGCAAAAGATGGATGACTAGGGAAATGCATTATTAGTCATTCATTGGATTTCTTTAGTCATAAGAAACTTTAAATATTATTCATTCACCGACTATTTGTATAAGTTTCTACATGCATCCTTATTCCCACTTTGTAGTGATTTCATATTGTTGGCCTCACAGACCTAGACCTAGGTTCAGAGTTAGTATGTGCTAACCAACAAAACCCTATGCTACTGGCCCTTTTGGCAATGATCCACGTAGCGCAGACCATAGTATAACTCGAGCCAATATTGGCGGATGCTAGAACCAGGTTTCTGCATCCAAGGGCATTATGTAGTGTGGTTGTAGGGTTTATTTCAGTTTAAGGCTTAACCCAATCTTCATGAACCATTTACCTTGTTGTTACAGTCGTAGAGCGTTTCCCTACCTAACATTCTTGCAAGCTATGCCTAACTATTCTAACATGCATTATTCATCATATAAAACAATATTTGAACTATTTTGATGAAATTACAGAAGAAATATACAAAATAAAACCCTAATTATGCAGAAATACAGAAACTATGCGAATATATACAAATACACAGATTTGTTCCAACTTCTTCTTTATTATCTCAAATATTTAGAGTACAATCTTTCTAACCCTACAAACATAGTTGTAGGGTACTTTGCACACAGATGCAAACTTACCAAGGTCTCCATGCACACAGCTGCAAGAGCCTTCCCCTTCATCCGAATATAGAAAGAGATATCAATTTCATACTCAAAACCATAACATAACATGCCTTTGGATTACTAAGTTGACTATTTATATAGCTTTTTTCACTTACAATACCATGGTTTGCAAACCATAGGTGAAGCTCAAAATAGTTGAATTTATCCCATACCTTTGCAAAATAAGGGTCTTTGGCCTGCCCTAAAGCCCCTTTGACTCCTACAACTCTACATGAATCACGCTCAACTCCTCAAAATGCAGAGGTTTTACATGACTTAGAAAAATCTTAGACCTAGGGGACCCCTACTCAATAGGCCCCGAACACAAATGTGTGACTTTTCCTTGAGTCACTCAGTCGGTACATCCTAAACCCTTTCTTTGAGGTCGTTGTATGCCAACTTCAATGGATGAAGTGTCTATGTGCATTTCATTATGGCTTGTCGAAATTCCTCTATGAGCTTCTCTGTCGACGACACTTCTGTTGCTAGATCGATTCTTTTCTGAGTTTGTTGCATGCTATTCAACTTTCTCTCCATTATCTGTGATATATTATGGGACTCATCTGCTTAAGGCTATGTCTGCATGGATATTATATGTTATTTTTGCAACATCTTATCAATTTGTCCTTACAGAAGAGTTCCCTCCTAAAGATGGGAAAACCATTGCATAGGTGCTATGCTAGCATCATTCATTTGAGATCATTGAACTACAGTTATTTGTCTCAGATTTCTACGTCAATCTTTTGCACATGTGGGTCCTTCTATATCAAGGCCCATATCTCCATTGTATCCTTAAAAATATGACCACAATCCTTGACTATAATGGTTATTTTCTCCATGTCGGCATTTATTGCAAATTCTCATTTCTCTCAATTTTTAGGTGGTTTGGTAGGTTGCAGCTTCATCTAGGGTTCCATAATCTACATCTGCAACTCAAACATGACTTTTTCCACCTCTTCCTTTGATCCCTTGACTGTTTCTCCAAGCTTCTGACGCTTCTCTTTTGAGGCTGCAATGGAACCATTTGCTAGTTATTTCTTCTCACTTCTTTTATGTCCAACATAGAGCATTGCTCCCACACCTTGAGTTCATCTGTAATGCCCTGATGTAATTCATGCAATGACTAAAGGGGGAGTGCCACAAGGTTTATACTTAGATTCATTATGTTATGTTCATTCTCCCTCTCTTTTGGAGTATCGAAATGTAGGTATCCATCTGGTAAGTGCATAGCACAAAGTTCTATTGTGAGTACTATCTGCGCACTAACTAAAGTTGAAGGTACCACACTCGCTTGAATCGTGCTCACCTCAACCACGCTTTCTTGGAACATGTTCACTTGAACCTACAACTCTTTGAGGCCATTTTCGACCTCTGTTAATAATGGCTTGTACCGATCTTCAATGTTGCCCCAAATATCTTCCGTCGCAACACTGATGGTGTCTCCAATTTCATTAAATTCCCCCTCAGTGAGGACCAACAGCTCAACGCTGGTTGAATTTTCTGACTTCTACTTCTTCCACACACCTATACCACTTTGCTTCTTTTTCCTTTTCACTATAAACAGGGAATCAAAGTCCTATGTGTCCACAAAATGGTCTTCACCACACTGATCACCCTCTTCGGTGGTCGGTTCCTCCTATTCAACTTCATGCTCTGTTTCCTACGCGGTGTTGTTCTCAAGGTCAATTGTCACCTTTTGATGAAACTTCTTTTTATTCATCGTTGTGGCTAGCTTTTTAATCTATACACCTTCAGTGGCTTGCTTTGTCTTACTTATGCTTGCTTGCTCTGGATTTTTTTCAATTGAAGTGAGCCAAGTATTAGACCACTTGCTTATTATTAGTAGGATTTCCTACTCAGTAACTAAGTATGGCAGTTCATACCATACCTCGTCGAAATATTTCTTTGCACAAATATATACATGGTGAAAATCTACTTTAAAGTCAACAATGCTACGATATTCTCATCACAAAACTATTGATAACCATGGATTTTAGGTGATCAGTGTGTGTAGATACATCTCAAATAAGACCCAGAATAATTTTTTCTTTATAACCTAAGTTACTTCCTTAGATTTCCACAGTGAGGCATACCTCATAGCCTTACACACATCAGGGTCCATAGTGGGGAATTATGAGTCTTCCAACATTCACCATGTTGTCAGTGCCATTAAGAGAAATATCCATGTGTAGTGTAATTGCATCCTATCTTCTTGTGCTTCTCAAAATTCATCCAAAAATTCCTGACATAAATACCCTGCATAGTTAAACTAGACCCTCTTACTACACTACACAGCCAAACCTACAACTGGGGATCACACTTCATCTGCCTGACACTTCTCATTATCTTACTAACCAAAATGTGTGTGGAAAAATGCACACTCAGATCACTAATAAAGATAATGGCCCATCCCCGGGATTTCTTAACCAAACCAAAGATGTTCTTCATCTGATTAGCTAGCTTTTTCTCCTAAGACTTCCCAAGAAATGAGTCAGCGGGGTTCACTCCTTGGTAAGGAAGCATAGTGATCCTTCTAATTAACATATCATCAATGCGGACCTTCATCCCGAGCCATAGACACCCATCATGCACTAATGCCAACAACTAGTGCAAACAATTGTATTGAAATTACTGCACGCAAAGTGTGCAATATAAAACATATTCAACAACCTAGCTCATTGAATTCCTGCCACCAACGCCAGTGGTTCGACCCTTGTGACTCCAGATTCTTCATAGTAAACTGACTTCAGATACTTATTGGGCTTGAACTGGGAATATTTACTTTGATCATTAAGATCCAGGTCCTCCATGTTCAGTTGTGGCACCCTGGCCAATAAGTCACCCTTAATCGGAACCTCCTTTGGTAGCATGGGTGTAAATACCTTAAATTATATAGCATTTCGGTCCTTGATCACCTTTGAGGTTGGCTTCCGTGGCGACATATAGGGTGGAAACCCAAAGATCGGTTCTACATTGTCTGTGTTTATATCCTCTATTTTTCTAATCGATTCTTCCTCATCCAAATCTTGGCTCTCCATCCATTATGTCCTTAGTCCATTGTTTTGTGGGGATTTTCCTCGGTGATTGCCTAACTGGAGGCTTTCGTGGCTTCTTCTGCATCTTGGTTGTTGCTGTTGTGGCAGTAGGCTTTGTCCTCGATGATATTGGTGTAGTGGCATGCACTAGCAGTGTATCAATTATAATGGATCCTACTCCTCGTCTAAGAAACTCTTGCTCAATCTCTTACCAACTCCAGCCATACATGCATCAAAACACTCAGCTCACACTTAGGTGAAAAATCACACTTCGAATTCTCAACAAGCAAAGTGTCTGAATGTGGAGTGGCATGCCATATTTACAAACTTTTAAAATTCAAACTCCTCGATCTCCTTCAAATCCTCCTCATAATTGTGAATTTGACGATAGATTTTCCTAGATATGCTCCTTAAATGCATTCCACCCGCTCCTTTTAATAGAAATTTCGCTATCAAATCAACTATAGCAACTCCAATGGTTATATTCTAGAAAAACTGTGGCATACCTTTCCCTACAGCATAGTTACCCCTTCTTCATCATAGCTTCCTCCATCTGTGCCATCCTCATTAACACCATGCATCCCTCCCTCTTCAACAAAGTCCTTCTTTGGGAGAGTACTTTATAGTCCGATGCTTCCTTCCAACTGCCTGTAGCACTAAGAATTTCCTTCATCCATAGAGTCATAAAGCAATCCCTGGGATGGAATCATCCCTGTAGATTTTCAATCTATTACCATTTTCTCTTCCAACAAATAATTCTTCATTCAAATTCACGAGTTAAATTGCGGCACCATCTGAGATATCCCTGATAATGTATGGTCCTAGCTAATGCATCTTGAAATTACTAGGAAACCTTGCGAACTTACTCTCGTGAAACAAAAATAAGTCTCAATTCTTAAAAGTTATCTTCTTAATATGTCAATCGTGTTGTGGCTTTTCCTGGAATTTCTGTATTTGTTGGTGAAATCCTTCAAGAAAGCGATCTTCTTCCAGTGCATGTAGTTGTTCCAATCTCTTCGTGATAATATCCCTATCTTCCATAACTGTAACAAACAAAATCCAAAGAATGGGCACTATGTATTCCATAGGCATTACAGCTTGATGTCCATACACTAGTCTAAACGTATTCTTTCCTTTCAACTTCTTTCAAGTAGTCCTATATGCCCATAAAATTGCTGGCATGCATACATTAGAATCATTCCTATTGATGTTGCATACTTTAGTAAGAACATTCTCCAAAATTTTGTTGAATGCCTCAACTGTGTGATTCACCTAAGGATGATAAGGCATTATTTTCTGATGATGTACCTAAAAATCCTTCGTTAATGCTTCAATAGTGTTGTGCAAGAAATGCAAACCTCTCTCGTTCATCAGGATATTTGGGCGGCACCCAAACCTCGACAATATATACTCAAAGATGACGTGCACAACAATGTCTATGCTGCAATCCTCTTCCGGTTTTTCTTCAACCCACCTGGTCATATAATCCATCACAGTAATAATTTATTGGACAACACTATTGTTTCCTAGGGGATTGATCAAACCAAAAAAGTTAATCGCCCACTTATCAAATGCCTTCGAGATGACTTGTGGATCCAACATCAACTCATCCCTTCTCGATGGACATTCGGTCCTCTAGTAGAAATCACAAGACCAACAATATTCTTTTGAATCCTTGTGCTATGTGGGCCACCATAGTCTCTCTCTTAAAATATTTTGCACAATTTATTTTCATGCAGAGTATCCTCCCACGATGCCATCATGTGCTTCTTCCAAAATACTATGTCGCTCATGCTTAAGGACATATCTGTGCAATATCTCATCGGGGACCATTTTATACAAATGTTCGGCAATTAGAGAAAAATCGGCAGCTCTGCATACAATTCTTTTCTTCTGTTCAGTTGTAGACTCTACACGGGCTACTCCAGTAGACAAAAAGGAGATGATAGCAACAAAATGATCATTAGAAACCCAAACTACAAAAAGCTTCACATCAGGCAATCCTTCTTCAATGTTTGTTGGTTCTTCATCGCCCTCAATTGTAGACAAGTGATTTGGTCCAACGTTTAATCATCTTGGCTTAACTATTACCTCAAAATCGTAATATGGGAATAGAAATCACCACCTGTAGATATTCCCCCCAACAGAGGCTTGTTCACCAATCAATTTAGGACAAAATGGTCTGTGAACATATTGAAGTGTGCGCTTAATAAGTAATCTCTAAATTTTTGTAGCACATACACAATAGCTAAGCCCTTTCATTCCATTGGGGAATAATTTCTTTTTGCCTTAGATAACTTTTGACTCAAAAATGTGATTGGGTGATCAAGATCCCCTTCTCCTGGCTACGATAATACAAACCACAAAGCTATTCATGACACATCTACATGGATGTGAAATTCCTTCTTCCAATCTAGAAACATCAGAATCGGTGCAGTGAACATTTTTTTGTTTAAGATGTCAAGGCTATTCTAACATTCATCATCCAAATAACAGGTAGCATCTTAGCTTAGTAACTTTTCCATCGATGTAGCGATATGCATGTAAGCCTTTATGAACTTCTAATAGTAACTAATATGTCTTAGAGTCACCCGTAGCTACTTTACGTTTCTCGGTGGATCCAATTTGATAATAACAACAATTTTGGCGGGGTTCATAATATCGATTTAAATAGGAATGCAACAAATTACAGAGATAACCATAAATACAGATATGCAGTGGAAATAATATTCCATTTCGTTAATTTAAAATACTGAAAGATGCTTACAAATAGAAATGGAAATAAACTAGCTAGGGCGATGGTAGCTTATCTATGAGAAGAGATGTCGTGGTTACATATGTCTAAACTGTGTCACAATGAGGCCCAAAGGTCTATTTATTTTTGAGAAATAATGGAAACCCTAAATATCCAAAAACTTAACCCTAGGAGATGAAATGCCAAATTATGGGCCCTGTTTCGGGTAAATTGGTACATCAACTTCCCGGGGTCATAATTTGGCATACGATCTCTATTTCACACGCACAATAGCTTGCTAGAAAGATCTATCTAAGGATTATAACTTTGGGAAGAGAAACATGGTTCCATGGCCCCATGTTGCTCCAAGATTTCCCAAAAAACATCATTTAGGGCCTCAAAACGGCTCCAAAAGTTAAAAACCCGAAAACCTACTAAAAATAGTAAATTGTGCTACAATTAAGGAAACTGAAAAACTGAAAGAGACAGTTGTGGGGGCCCAAGTGGGATGGGTGGGTGGCCAGCAGCATCCACCTGGATCATCCCTCCCCCCTTAGGAAGCAATGGTCCCCATTGCGTTGAGTTCCTCCATTTGTTGAACTTGGTCCCTGGTGGGCTATTCTGGAATCTCTGATGTGTCCAGTAATGGTGGGAAACATGCTCGAGAGCATTCCACATTGAACACTCAGTGCAAGCGAAGGAATGGGGGAATGCTATGCTCCAAATAATTGTTTCCCACAACCTTGGTAATGTTGTAAGGACCATGTCGGAGTGGTCTAAGCTTCCGATGGGCTCCTGTAAGGTGTTCTTTTTGCAGATGTAACGAAGCTTTGTCGCCCACTTGAAACTTGTGTGGTACCCCTATGGGTGAGGACAAGTCGTTCCTCTATTCTATCATGAATGTATCCCTTTCCTGCTACTGCTGCGTGGAGGAACCCTTCATGGAGGTCATGGATGTGGAGACGATCTTCCCCTTACTTTCGAAGTGAACCAGAAAAAAAATGGACTTCCTAGTCTAGGAGATGAGCTTGTTGCCTTTCTTAGTAGTGATCAAAGAGGTGGCAGTAGGTGGGGCTACCTCTGGTATCCTGTATAATGAATTACACAAAGAAATAATGACAGCATGAGGCCTTGACTCATACACAGCATGTCGCCTCCACAAGTATCGCTAGCCTAATAATACATCACAAGCATCCAAAGGTGCAACATCACACAATACCTCATCTATGAAGGGTTTGATGCTATAGAGAAGGCGACACTGCTGGGGAACTTAGAGATCTCGTCCTTGGTGAAGCCACCCGATACTGTACGGTTGTGGGTGTGGTGTAGTCAGTAGGCTAAACTGCTTCACAACCTCTACTGAAATGAGGTTCTTTTGGCTGCCATTGTCGACAATGAATTGCAATGGTGAACCCTTCACCCACATCTATGAGTGGAAAAGATATCCCCCTCCTCCGGAAGCCTTCAACTCAGCCACGAGCGACTACTTGGTCTGACACTCACTTGTGTTGTGAGTGGGGCTCTTATGGAACTCACACCAGTTTCCGATGTCTTTCTTTGACTTCATGGTGTTTTTCTTGTCTTGGGTCACCCCGCCTTGGCTTTGTCCTTTGGTCCTCGAATTCGCAGATCCAAAGTCTGGCTTCTTCTATTTGAATTTCTGCTCAATTTTGACAGCGTATCGGTATGCCGTGTCGAGAGAGGAAATGTTTAGGAACTCCATCTCTTCCTATATGTACCTGTGTAGGGAGCCACGGTACTTGAGTACCAAATGTAGCTCAGATTCCTTGATACCCAACTGCATGCGAATTGTACAAAAAAATTTGTGAGCTTCGGCACATCTTGGTCCCTTCCCTGCCACAGCGTGGTCCACTTTATGTATTTGTCCTCATAACTTTTGACACGGTAATACTGCTCCTTCATGGCATCTCGGAATGAATTCCAAGTGGGTGCGACTGAAATAGTGAGCCTGTACTTTCATCCATATGCTCACAGCAGGTTTCCCACCAGTCCTTGACGTGGGGGGCTGCTTTGAGAAGAGTGAAAATAATCTTTTCCCAACTGGAAAAATCATGAACATAAAAATACCCTTCCAGTAGATTTAACCATTTATATACGACATCTGCATCTATTTGACACTTGAAGATGGAGATTTCAAAATTAACTTGTACCTTAAAGGGCGTAGCATTTCCATAGTAGCTGCTGGAAGCCGGTGCGTCACCTTTGGGTAGCCACTGAAGGATATGGGAAAAGTTGTCCATCATCACGTTCCTTTGTCGCTCAAGGGCTTCTTCGAGTAGCATTTTGAAAGGATCTCTTGCCCCCTCATATTTCTTTTCATTTTCCATGGGAGGGCATCAGGATTTGTGAGGCTGGTCTTATAAAGGTTCGACCAGTTCAAGCCCTAACTCCTTTTATCCTAACCTCGTTGCGGACATGCAAAGAAAAATAGAGAAAAAGTAGATTTCTTTGATACTACTGATCCAGATTTAAACAGGAATGCAACAAATTATAGAGATAACCATAAATACAAATATGCAGCAGAAATAGTACTTCATTTCATTAATGTAAAACACCAAAATATGCTTACAAACAAAAACATAAATAAACCAGCTAGGGCGAGGGTAGCTTATCTCTAAGAGGGGATGTGGCAGCTACATGCCTTTGAATTGTGTTACAATGAGGCTCCAAGGCCTATTTATTGTTGATAAACAATCGAAAACCCTAAACATCCAAAAACCTAACCCTAGGAGTTGAAACACCAAACTATGGGCCTCGTTTCGAGTAAATTGGTACATGAAATTCTCGGGGTTGTAACCTTGCTATATGATCTATGTTTGATGCACACAATAGCTTGTTAGAAAGATCTATTCAAGGAATGTAACTTTGGAAAGAGAAATAGCAGGCCATGGACCCATGTTTCTCTCATATTTCACAAAAAATGTCGTTTAGGGCCTCAAAACGGCTCTGGAAGTTCAAGACTCGAAAAACTACTAAAAATAGTAAATTGTGCTACAATTAAGGAAACTGAAAAACTGAAAGAGACAGTTGTGGGGGTCCAAGTGGGATACGTGGGTGGCCACCAACATCCACCTAGATCATTTCTCCCCCATTAGGAAGCAATGGTCCCCATTGCGTTAAGTTCCTCCATTTGTTGTACTTGGTCCCTGGTGAGCTGTTTTGCAATCTCTAGTGTGTCCAGTAATGGTGGGAAGCATGGTTGAGGGAATTCCACATTGAACACTTGGTGAAAGTGAAGGAATGGAGGAATGTTGTGCTCCAAAGCATTATTTCCCACAACCTTGGTAATGTTGTAAAGACCAGGTCGGAGTGGTCTGAGCTTCTGATGGCCTCTTGTAAGGTGCTCTTTCTAAAGATGTAACCAAACTATGTCGCCCACTTGAAACTTCTGTGGTACACCTGTGGGCGAGGACATGTTGTTCCTCTATTCTGTCATGACCATATCCATTTGCTGCTGCTACTGCATGGAGGAACCCTTCACGGAGGTCATGGATGTGGCGACCATCTTCCCCTTACTTTGGGAGTGAACTAGATAGAAAATGAATTTCCTAGTCTAGGAGATGAGCTTGCTGGCTTTCTTAGCAATGATCAAAGAGGTGGCAGTAGGTGGGTCTACCTCCGATATCTTTTATAATGGATTACACAAAGAAATAATCATAGCACAAGGCCTTGAATCATACACAACATGTTGCCTCCACAAGTATGGCTAGCCTAATAATACATCACAAATATCCAGAGGTGCAACATCACATAATACCTTGTCTCTCAAGGGTTGGATGCTGTTGGGAATGCGGCAATGCTGGCAAACTCGGAGATCTCATCCTTGGTGAAGCCACCCGATACTGTATGGTTGCGGGTGTGGTGTAGTTGGTAGGCCCAACCCCTTCACGACCTCTACTGAAAGGAGGTTCTTTTGGATACCACTCTCGACAATGAATTGCAGTGGCGGACCCTTCAACCACATCTGTGAGTGGAAAAGACGCTCCCCCTCCTCTTGATCTTCAGGCTCGTTCTTCTGGATCTTGGCGGTGGAAATAGTGGAACTGGGCTCCACATCAATGATCTGCTTCCCTTTGCCATTTCCCTTGTCGAGTTCTGACTAAGGGTCAGAAGATGCATCTGGTTCCAAAACATTCAACTCGGCCACGAGTGACTATTTAGTCTGACGCTCACTTGTGTTGTGAGTGGGGATCTGTTATAGAAATTTTTGGGATCTAATCCCCAATCCTAAATGTCCATAAACCAAGGGCTCCTAAGTCCCTAAAAGTGTTGTTCCAACCCCTAAAAGAACAAGGTCAACTGATCACATCATCTCCCAGAAGTTCTCCATGAAAAACTACTCAGAACTGGTCAAAACTGGACCATCTCACCTACTCCATGGACAAAGTGCAATGCATCCCACCTAAATACACATAGAGGGTGCAATGCATACTGAAAATCCCTTCTATGAGGTGCAATGGGCGAGAATGGACAAATGGCAGGGGCAGTGTGTGAGGTGGAAAATCATGGAATCTTCTAGAAACTTCTCCTGTGACACTTGCCTCCCTGAATTCACCCAGGGATGAGTAAGAGATCATCATTCTCCAAGTGGAATCAAGAAGTATCAGAGAGACACTAATCAAACCCCAGAAGCTTACTCACCCCCCTTGCAAACATCTATATGTTGATCCCTCATCCCAGAGATCCAGAGGCTGGAATTTTGTATCTTGTGAGAAAGTGATGTTGGTTTCTTGTTGCAACATCATAGTGTTGGGTGATCTAAGCTTTTCATGAGGTGAAGAAGGGCTTCCTACTGAGAGGATGATGATGGGTCAGAACAATTGGTCCTAATCCTCTTTGTTCTTTCTTGATATTAATAAAGCTATTCATGTTTTCCTCCACATTCTTGCATGTTTTATAATATATGTTTGTATGTGGTCAATATACATCTGGTCCTATATTGTTTATGTTAGTAGATCTCTATTCTTGGATAGTATTGTGCTGGTTTAATTCCATAGATGCTCTTTGAAGCTGGGCTAATGAGGAAGCGAGTGGCGAAGATCTATCAGAAGGGAGAGGAATCAAGTGAGGAACCAAGTGCAAGATTAAGGTTGGTGTCCTCGTTCCCCTCTTATCTATTTATCATAAAGAAATACGAAAGTAGCTTAACTTAGTTTGCTTCTAAGGTAGCTACCACCCTTAGTGGGACTAGCAGTTTTGCATAGACACTAGATTTCCCGGTAGCAAAATGGCGACTCCACTGCGGAGTGACTAGATTGTTTGTTAACCTATCTTTGTTTCTTTTATAAACTTACAGACGGAGCCTGAAGACAAGCCAGCTAGCCTTCGAACTGCATTTGTTTTAAGAATTCAAAGTAGATCAATGCTGCTTCAGTCTATCTCCAGGTTTTGTTTATGAATTAAAAAATCGATCTACAAATAGACTAATTGCCTTGAGTGGTAGCTCTAATAACCTCCTTAGATCACCCAACACTATGATGTTGCAACAAGAAACCAACAAAACTTCCTCACAAGATAAAAATTCCAGCCTCTGGATCTCTGGGATGAGGGATCCATATATAGATATTTACAAGGGGGGGGAAGTCAGCTTCTGGGGTTTAATTAGTGTCATCTCTCCGATAGTTCTTGATTCCACTTGGAGAATGATGATCTCTTACTCATCCCTGGGCGAATTCAGGGAGGCAAGTGTCACAGGAGAAGTTTCTGGAAGATTCCATGATTTTCCACCTCGCACACTGCCTCTGCCATTTGTCCATTCTCGCCCATCGCACCCCATAGAAGGGCTTTTCAGTATGCATCGCACCCTCTATGTGTATTTAGGTGGGATGCAGTGCACTTTGTCCATGGAGCAGGTGAGATGGTCCAGTTTTGACCAGTTCTGAGTGGTTTTTCATGGAGAACTTCTGGGAGATGATGTGATCGGCTGACCTTGTTTTTTTAGGGGTTGGAACAACACTTTTAGGGACTTAGGAGCCCTTGGTTTATGGACAGTTAGGATTGGGGTTGCAGTGCCCAAAAATGTCTATAACAGTTTCCCCCTAAAGCATGAGGTTGTTAATTAATTTTTGATGTCGGGTGAAATTATTTATCATGAGGATCCGAAGTTTTTCAAGCTGGAAGGTGACCTGTAATAAGATACAATACAATACATTATCTTCATAATATTTTTCATTTCTTGGTTGAGTCGGGCATTCCCATGCTCAGCTTTATAAATTCATTTTCATGTACATAGGATAGACAATCGTCTGAGTGCAGACTGATGATCCTGGTAGAGCCATTATCCCTTAGGTTGGATGATTATCTATGCAGCAATGATGTACATTGGATGTCTTTATTTCCCTGAATGTACCTTGCAGCCTGGATGGATGAAACTAGATCCGGTGTCTTCAATCTCGTTCGATATTCACGCGAAGTACAAGTCAATCCATGTGAGAGATGTTCTGGAGTCGACAAGAAGCGATCCGTCACAGGAGGGCCTTAATGAGTCCCACCTCCAAGCAACCTAGTTGTTTCCTTCAACTGGAATCTACTAGGCAGACCCCGTTTACCGGCTAGTGTACCATTTCAAATCATTGTACAAGCATACAAAATGGTCATGGCCGGTACCATCATAGATGAAAGGGCATTTGTGAGTATCCTTTCCTCAATAGCTTGGGAAGCACTTGGTTCACCATCGCTTCTGCCTGAAATGAGAAATCTGATAGGCTTCGACAAAGGAACCAGTCGATAGTTAGGGATCCTTCGCAATGTACTCATAACGTTGAGAAGGAAAACCGTTCACATAAACGTAATGGTAGTCCAAAGACCCTTGGATTATAATCTACTCCTTGGATGTGACTATATTTATAGAATGGGAGCCATTATCTCCTCACTCTTTAGAGTAATGTGTTTTCCGCACAAAGGCAGAGTGGTCAAGCTCGTAGACCAGCGGTCGTTTCCTGGCTCACACATAGCTAATAGTCAAGTACTATCCCTGAATGGTATTTTCACGCAAGGAATGTCTCATCAATTCGTAGTCCGTCCACCTGATGATCGCGAGTGATTCGGAGGACGTGATTGAAACCCAGGGGGCATGCACCTTGGTCTGTTTTGACAGGAAAACCTTGGGTATAGAGTAAATTTCCGTGGAGGATATATGACTAGTTTGACACACCTGTCCATTTAGGAAAATGAGATTAGACTGGAATAAGATTCCCTCGTCAAAGTTATGTGGGTGGAGGCATCTACGACACTCACCTTTGTTTATTTTGGTAGACATCGCCGAAGAAGTGTTTTGTCTACAGTACGGTTAGAACGATCTTTGGTAACCTGGAAATTTTTCGCTATACCTGGGGGCATGCAAACCTTTTGGCGTGCAAGCGAAGAGCGACCAGTTATTTTTTTAAATTTATAGGTCCTCTAACCCTTTAAACTCGTAGGATTGGTCGTTTCCTAACTTGCATAAAGAAAGGATCCGGAGAAAAGCTTTGTAAGGTGCAAGCTCCATAAAAATGGCATCTTAGATGAGACTTCCTTATTATATGACTGGATCAAGAAGTTTTAACGCGGAAGTCAAGCTCGTTAAAAAATAAACATAAGCAATGAGAAAATGTTTCCCCCAGAGTTTAATCTTATTAAAAAATGAACCAATTTCTAGTAAATAACCATCGTGAATGCCTTATCGTCAGCCTTTGAATCCTTGGTCGTGTTCCCATCATCACCTCCACTCTATATTTGACGATCATTCACCTCCATTTGATTGTTTACACTTTTGAGGAACAGCTGCGAAAAGTGATAGAGTTAGCCATCCTTGTGACACTACCATGATTGGAAAATTCCAAACCTTACTTGGAATCAGTTGCTATCCGAAATTATCACTCGTTCCTCAAAAAGCGAGTCTCCTTTAAGATCTTTTCATCTAACTCGTAAAATATGAAAAGATTGCCGAGCAATTGGCCTCTCCAGCTCGTTAAAGTGACCGGAAGTGCTATCCCTCCTTTAGATTTTAATCTTTTTGGACCCGAGGGATTATTACACAAAAAGATCGAGCGCTTGTCTTGTTTGGCTCGTTAAAATTACCGAAAATTCATCCCTTTCGTATTGTTTTATACTTTTTCGGACCTAAGGGATTATATGATGAAAAGGGGATTGTTGGAGTTTCCTTTACGTCCCTTTTAGACTCTCTAAAATTGAAAAGGACTAAGTTATCTTTGTCATTAAACTTGTTAAAACCTAATAGCGACAAACTTGTCCTTACAGACAAGAACAAGTTTCACTATCACTAGGCTCGTTAAAACATAGCGATGGGTTTTCCTGAAGGGCAGATTATAGAACAAGCATATGTTATCCTCCTCAAGCTTGACAAAAACAAAGAGTTACTAGTCAGCAATGACTGGGGAAAATTGGGAAGAAAACTTGAAAAACTTTGTTGGTAGCAAGTCGTGCTTGAACATGACACTCTCACTCCGCACCCGAGTCGGGTTGGGTTGTTCCGTTCACCGGTCACACCACCATTGGGCCATCACACCATCCACATTTGGGGTTAACGCTACCAATCCATCATGTCAGTGTCGCCAGTATGTTCAAGAGAAGTCGCTCATAGGATTCACCTGTGTCTCACCCGCTGCAATACATTCACACTCGATCTTTTCATGAGCACCACCCTGAACCTTGTATCCTCAGATCGTTTTCACCTCCATTAAAATCATTTGTTCCATTCCGTGTCATAGATGTGGGATTCATTAAGGCCCTCCTGTGATGGATTTCTTCTTTTCGACATCAGATCATTATCCAAGAAGTCTATTTAGGAACAACCCTTCCAGCACTTTGAAGCTTCCATGCCTCAATGGCATGTTTCTCACTTCCGGCGACAGGTTTACATCACTGGCCTTCGACCGAAAGATTTTGCATGGTGTTCGATGCCAAGTCCCTTTTTCACACCATGCAAATTGTACTGCAGTACCTTGAGGGTCATCATCATTATCGGTGATTCCTCTCGTGCCTGTTAACAGCTTACATCATTGGCTGGTAATCAGGCAATGTCTTTCCATGTTCGACTCCAGAACATCTCTCACATGGATTGACTTGTACTTCGAGTGAAGATCGAATGAGATTGAAGACCCTAGATCTAGTTTCATCCATCCAGGCTATGAGATACATTCAGGGAAATAAAGACATCCAATGTACATCATTGCTGCACATATAATCATCCAACCTAAGGGATGATGGCTTTACCGGGATCATCAGTGTGCACTCAGATGATTGTCTGTCCAATGTACAGGAAAATGAATTTATAAAGCTGAGCATGGGAATGCCCGAGTCAGCTAGGAAATGAAAAATATTATGAAGATAATGTATTGTATTGTATCTTATTACAGGTCACCTTCCAGCTCGAAAAACTTCGGATCCTCATGATAAAGCACTTCACCCGACATAAAAAATTAATTAACGACCTCATGCTTTAGGGGGTAACTGCTATAGACATTTTTGGGCACCGTAACCCCAATCATAAGTGTCCATAAACCAAGGGCTCCTAAGTCCCTAAAAGTGTTGTTCCAACCCCTAAAAGAACAAGGTCAGTTGATCACATCATCTCCTAGAAGTTATCCATGAAAAACTACTCAGAACTGGTTAAAACTGGACCATCTCACCTGCTCCATGGACAAAGTGCACTGCATCCCACCTAAATGCACATAGAGGGTGTGATGCATACTGAAAAGCCCTTCTATCGGGTGCGATGGGCGAGAATGGACAAATGGCAGAGGCAGTGTGCAAGGTGGAAAATCATGGAATCTTCTAGAAACTTTTCCTGTGACACTTGCCTCCCTGAATTCACCCAGGGATGAGTAAGAGATCATCATTCTCCAAGTGGAATCAAGAACTATCAGAGAGAGGACACTAATCAAACCCCAGAAGCTGACTCACCCCCCTTACAAACATCTATATATGGATCCCTCATCCCAGAGATCCAGAGGCTGGAATTTTGTATCTTGTGAGGAAATGATGTTGGTTTCTTGTTGCAACATCATAGTGTTGGGTGATCTAAGCTTTTCATGAGGTGAAGAAGGGCTTCCTGCTGAGAGGATGATGTTGGGTCAGAACAATTGGTTGTAATCCTCTATGCTCTTTCTTGATATTAATAAAGCTATTCAAGTTTTCCTCCACATTCTTACATGTTTTATGATATATGTTTGTGTGTGGTCAATATACATCTGGTCCTATATTGTTTATGTTAGTAGATCTCTGTTCTTGGATAGTATTGTGCTACTTTGATTCCATAGGTGCTCTTTGAAGCTGGGTTGACGAGGAAGCGAGTGGCGAAGATCTATCATAAGGGAGAGGAATCAAGTGAGGAACCAAGCGCAAGATTGAGGTTGGTGTCTTCGTTCCCCTCTTATCTATTTACCATAAAGGAATATGAAAGTAGCTTTACTTTGTTTGTTTCTAAGGTAGCTACCACCCTTAATGGGACTAGCAGTTCTGCATAGACACTAGATTTCCCGGTAACAGGATCTTATGGAACTCACACCACTTTCTTGTGTCCTTCTTCGACTTTGTGGTGTTGTTATTGTCTTGCAGCTTTTATGGGTTGTCTTGGGTTACCCTACCTTGGATTTGTCCTTTGGTCTTTGAATTAATAGATCCAAGGTCTTGCTTCTTCCTTTTGAACTTCTGCTCGATTTTGATAGCATATCGGTACAGCGTGCTGAGTGACGAAATGTTCAGGAAGTCCATCTCTTCCTAGATGTACCTATGTAAGAAACCACGGTACTTGAGTACCAAATGCAACTCAGAGTTCCCTATACCCAACTACATGCGAAGGGTATGAAAAATGTTTGTTGACTTTGGCACATCTTGGTCCCTTCCCTGCCGCGGTGTGGTCCACTTAATGTATTTTTCCTCACAGATTTTGACATGGTAGTACTGCTCCTTCATGGCATCCAAAAATGAATTCCAAGTGGGTGTAGCTAGAAATATTGGGCCCTACTTTCATCCTTCCACTCGCAGTAGGTTTCCCACTAGTCCTTGATGTGGGGGGCTACTTTGAGAAGAGCGAAAATAATCTTTTCCCGACTAGAAAAATCATGAACAGAAAAATGCGCTTCTAGCAGATTTAACCATTTATCTACGACATCTATTTCTATTTGACCCTTGAAGATGGGGATTTCAAAATTAACTTGTACCTTAAAGGGTATGGCATTTCTAGAGTAGTTGCTGGATGCTGATGCATCGCTTGTGGGTATCTGTTGAAGGATTTGGGCAAAGTTATCCATCATCATGTTCCTTTGTCGCTCAAGGGCTTCTTTGAGCAAGATTTTGATAGGATCTCCTGTCCCCTCATATTTTTTTTCATATACCATGGGAGGTCGTCGGGATTTGCAAGGCTAGTCTTGCAAAGGTTCGACCAGTTCAAGCCCTAACTCCTTTTATCCTGACCTCGTTGAGGACATGCAAAGAAAAGCAAAGAAAAAGCAGACCGCTCTGATACCATTGATCTGGATTTAAATAGGAATGCAAAAAATTACAGAGATAACCATAAATACAGATATGCAGCGGAAATAATACTTCATTTCGTTAATGTAAAATACTGAAATATGCTTACATACAGAAATGGAAATAAACCAACTAGGGCAATGGTAACTTATCTCTAAGAATGGATGTGGCGGCTACATGCCTCTGAACTGTGTCAGAATGAGGCTCAAAGGCCTATTTATTGTTGAGAAATAGTGGAGAACCCTAAACATCATAAAACCTAAACCTACGAGATGAAATTCCAAACTGTGGGCTCTATTTCGGGTAAATTGGTACATCAACTTCCCAGGGTTGTAACTTTGGAATAAGATCTCTGTTAGACGTGCACAATAGCTCGTTAGAAAGATTTATCCAAGGACTATAACTTTTGGAAGAGAAAAATAGGTCTATGGACCCATGTTGCTCCCAAATTTCCCAAATAACATCATTTAGGGCCTCAAAACGACTTCGGAAGTTCAAGACTCGAAAAGTTGCTAAAAATAGTAAATTGTGTTATAATTAAGCAAAATGAAAAACTTAAAGAGACAATTGTGGTGGTCCAAGTGGGATAGGTGGGTGGCCACCAACATCCATCTGGATCATTCCTCCCCCCATAGGAAGTAATGGTCCCCATTGCATTGAGATCCTCCATCTGTTGAACTTGGTCCCTTGTGAGATGTTCTACAATCACTGATGTGTCCAGTAATGGTGGGAAGCATGGTCAAGGGCATTCCACATTGAACACTTAGTGCAAGCGAAGGAATGGAGGAATGTTGTGCTCTAAAGCATTGTTTGCCATGACCTTGGTAATGCTATAAGGACCATGTTGAAGTGGTCTGAGCTTCTTATGGGCTCTTGTAAGGCACTCTTTCTACAGATGTAACCAAACTTTGTTGCCCACTTGAAACTTGTGTGGTATTCTATGGCTGAGGACAAGTTGTTCCTCTATTCTATCATGACCTTATACCTTTGCTTCTATTGTTGCGTGGAGGAACCCTTCACAAAGGTCATGGATGTGGTGACGATCTTCCCCTTACTTTGGGAGCGAACCAGATAGAAAATGAATTTCCTAGTCTGGGAGATGAGCTTGCTGCCTTTCTTAGTAATGATCAAAGAGGTGGCGATAGGTGGGGCTACCTCGGGTATCAATTATAATGAATTACACAAAGAAGTAATGATAGCACGAGGCCTTAACTCATACATAGCATGTCACCTCGATAAGTATAGTTGGCCTAATAATACATCACAAACATCGAGAGGTGCAACATCACACAATACCTCGTCTGTCAAGGATTTGATGTTGTAGGGAAGGCAACACTACTAGCAAACTCTGTTAGGTTGTGTTATATTCCTTCCATGACTAGCCCACATAGTTAACCAGTGGTTAGAGGGGGGGAGGTCATGGAAAATTTTGGTTTTGAACCCTATGTTAGGTTGGGCGGACTCACCTATGGTTTCGTGCATGATTTTCGCACATGGTTTTGGACGTGATAGTTTTCGGTCCATGGTATCGGATGCGATAGTTTTCAGTCCATGGTATTGGATGCTTTGGCATGTATAAATATGTATTATAACATTGAAAGGAAAATAATGAAAAATCAAGCTGGTAGTCCTAGTTTTGGGATCCAGGGGAAAATCTCTCTGTATATGTGTTTTATGTGTTATGATCTTGCATTGTTTATTTTCTGTGTTTTTTAGAATTCGTATGCATGTAATTTATGTACAGGGTTAAAACGTACATTTGGTATCAGAGTTGTTTTGGCTTCAAGGGGATGCCTTTGTTGCTGAGGGGTTTCGCTCGTGTGTTCAATGGGAGATCTGCAAGATCGATTCTGGTGGTGAAAGAAGATGGTGAGCAGTGGAAAGATAGAGATTGAGAAATTTAATGGTTAGAGTTTTGAGTGGAAACTCAAGATGTAGGATCTGTTGGTGGATAAAAATCAGTTGATCGTGGTAGATCCAGGTACTAAACCAACGGGAGTGTTCGTTGAAGAATGGAATAAGTTGGATCAGAAGGCAAAGAGAACAATACGATTATGTGTCTCAGATTCTGTATTGCTAAATGTATTAGGGGAAGCTAAGACGAAGGCATTGTGGGACAAGTTAGGGACTTTGTACCAATCTAAGTCTCTAGTGAATAAATTGTTCCTATGGAAAAGGTTGTATAACCTGAGGATGAAAGTGTTAGCCTCCTATTGCAACAGGTGTTCATATTTCATGATTGACATTTTTACATGCCAAATATGTCATTCTTTGCATGCTGCAATGCTCCATATTTCCAGAAAAGGCCAAAGAAGAAGCCATGAAAGTGTGCTAGTCTAAATGCCACTACTGTATTCCAATTTTTATGAGTTATTCCATTTTTGAAGAAATTTTCAGTTAAAGGGAGGGCCAAACAGCTTAATCTTGGTCTCCCTGGGTTTCAATTTCCTATTGTAGAATATAGAGAATCATTATCTCTCCAAACAGCTTAATCATGGCAAAATTGTAGATAAGTAGAGAAACAAGGGTGCTCAACAGCTTAATCTGAGCCCCTGGATGAAATAAGTGTAGATGTAGATAGGAGGACAGTAAAAAGTAAAAGTTGAAAAGTCGGATTTGCTAGTTCAAGTGCACCCAAACCAAAAGGAAGAAAAAATGCTAGGTAACTAGGCCGGGTAAGTAGTTTTGTGGTTGCAGGATCAAGCTATGTGATCCATTTCATGTTTTCAAGTGTTATATTTATTCAGATCACAGTTATGAGGCAGTTTTTCATTTGGATCAGATCAAGCGAGGCATGTCTAACTCCCCTTTCTTCTTATTCCCCAAATCACTCACTAACATCCCCTTGAGGACCTTGGGATCTGCCCAACCAGTCCTGTTATCACTTCATTGTTGTAAAAATACTAAGTCAGGCTTTGACTTTCTTTAGTCAATAGAAGCCACATTTCTTGTGTAAAAGTCATTTTGCTGCAGTCCATTTACTTGAATCCTATGTCTATGTTTCAGTTCACAAACTTAGCCCCTCCCCTACACTTCACCTCATAAATTCATATTAACTCCTAACTCTATTATCTAACTCCTTAAATCATTCCCTTATCCCCTATTATGCAAAAACTATATAAAACTCCCCAAAAATATTAAATAACTCTCCCCTTAGAACTATAGCCATATTTCCTAAGTCCGGGAAATGCTGAGTTCATTTGGGGCTTGGCATTAGCCCTTCTGCGTCTTAAACCTGGGATTAATTTAGCCCCTGGTTAAATTAATAACCATTCCCTACCTCTTCGTTCATTTGACTTTGCAAATACGCCTCCTACATTCACTTTTAAAGCTTTAATGTTTAACGTTTATTTAACATTAAACGTTGCCCGCACAGGTAACCCGTAAACCCACATTTCTAATGTTTAGCCCCCCCCCGCTGTATGAATAAACAAATAAAATTAGAGCGGGCCCCGTCCCTAACCCTCCACCGTCTTGTCTGTTCCACCATCCGTCCGATTTCCTGTGCCCAAGATCTACGGTGGGCGGGTCTTCTCACCTCCAGAGCTGTCGATGGTTAGCGTCTGGGAGATGGGTGGTTTTTCCATCGTACTCCTGCCACGTGTCACCCTCTCGACTGTGGCCGAGCCCCCTCCTCCCAAACCACCTAGGCGCAAAAGATGGTGCGATAAAACCGGATACCGCCCCCTTGCATGACGTAAGTGCCACGTCACCATGCCACATCACCCTGCCACGTCACCCGCAATACTGGGTCCCACCGCTGACATCATGCTGACGTCTTCACCGAAAAGGCTCGAAGGGAAAAAATCACTGCTTAGGATGCCCGGAACGAAAAACAGAGTTTTTGATGCGCGATTAGCGCCTAGCGCTAATCGCGCATCGCTAAGAAAAATTGGTCAAAATGGAAAGCTTAAGAGCCAGCCTCAGTCCATCGTAGTTTGCAACAGTTATGTTTGCCGGGAAGGAGCAAAAAAGGAGCGATTTGACAGTTTTGAGTATCAGAGGAGAGATAAAGCCCAATTTCATGTCAAAGAGTATCAAGATGCGGCAAAGTGTATCAGTGAAGATATTTCAGTGGCCCGAAGCAGACGAACATTAAAGAGCCCCCCAGCAAAGTCAACAAAACAACTCTAAGCCATTTAAGGCTCTCAAATCAGTGATTAAAGCATTTAAAGCCACATGAGATCGATGGATCAAAGCCCAAAGCACAGTTATTGCAGAAACACTGCACCGAGCCACCAAGGACACCATATTAACTCATTTTGATTTGGCTGCCTCCAGCGCAGCTCCAAAGATATTTTCTTGCATTAATTTCAGGATAAATATTAGGTTAAAAGAACTTATTTCCCGCAGACTTGTTTAGGTCAGCTGTAATAGATATTTTTGATATCTTTCTCTATATAAATGACACTAATTCATTGTTTAAGGGGTTGGTTAGTTGGTTGTTTAATGCACTCCAAGACAGACTCGCTCTGTAACTGATATGTTTTACCTAATCAAAGATTGCTGAAAGCTTGGAGACTGGACTGTTTGATGTTTGTTTAATGACTGAAGAGTGAATGATGGAATTCTTGTGCTGCTATATGAATCAATAAGTGTTTCTTACCTCTGTTATTTCAATTTCATACATGCCCAAGTCACAGAACAAAGGTTTGGTTTAGAATTTGCTTAGCTGCACTCTATGCTCAGTTTCTGTGGCTTCTTAATGTTTTCCTCTTGATTTAGGCATAAATATGGATTCCTTATGGCTCATATTTGCTCTAATTCACATATGAATGACTGTTATCTAGGAATTCTTAGCTGCTCCTAGATACGGCTCGTTCATCTTCCCTCTGCTAACTTGATTGAGAGATTCTTTGTTGCCTCTCATTCCTTAGCCTTTAATCCATCTCCATTTAGCCTGAATATTGTTTGATGAGCAGCTACCTTGCTCCTCATTCCTCTTGTGACCAAGAAAACGCACCAGCAGTCCTACTCCATGACTCCATGCCCAATGGTTTGAAACTTACCACACTATGCATTGCCTCTCCACTTGAAAATATCCTCCTTCCCACCAAAACACAAAAAAAACCCCTTGAACCCAATAACTAGCCTAAAATCATCATCAACAAACCTAAATCATTAAGAGAGAGCCCTCTCTGATTGCAGGTGGGCTAGAACCTACAGTCCAAAGATTGGTTTGTGGTTACCTCGGCTGTATCCCTTAAGGAGCCAAGGGACAACCTGAGTGTTAACATAATGGTGACTCCACTGGGGACCATCCTCAGATAATCTCACAAATCAGATAACTGAGGAAGAATCTGACCTCTAAAAGTTTCTTTCTAACCCATATATTCTTAGAAAAATCCCCAAAAAACAAGCTAGAAGTTGGCTCCCAAGAAGAATTCACGTTATACAAGATCAAATCCAGACCCAAATCCCCCAGCTACTTTTGAAAATCCCAATTTAATCCCTAGAAACCTTAGCAAACAAAAACAAGAAGACTTTACTGGTTCTAGTCCTCAAATAGTGCAGCCAAGTTGTTTTCCAACCCCTGTTAAAGTTTTGTTTCGTTCAACCCCTACTTCCCCTTATTCATTATCCACCTCTCCAAGCACCATTTCCACACCTCCATTCACTGTACATACCACCACTACTACTCCTATTAACCTAGTTGTTCTAGCTGTTCCATTTATCCCTGCTGTTCCACTCATCCCTGTGAATATGGCTAACAAATATGCACCTTTACAGCTGCCTGCTAATCCCGGGGCTATGCCTCAGGATTACCAGACTAAGATAACTTATTTTGATGGCACAAGTGCCTACACAGCCCTTCAGCATACAAAGAAGATGCAGGATTACTTTGAAAGCTATGATATTGACGATGATAGTGTGAGAATGAATATTTTTGTCCAAAGTTTGACAGGCGACGTCGGGACTTGGTTTAGAGTGCTCCCAGCCAATTCCATAGCAGACCCAGAAGCCTTATACCAGTCATTTATCAATAGATGGGAGAAAAAGAAATACCCCTTGCACATACTAGCTGAATATGATACAATTAAAAGAGGCCCTCAAGAGACTGTTTTGGACTATTGTGCAAGATTCAATAATGTCTATAATGCAATACCACAGAACTTAAGACCTCCACCTGACCTAGCCTTGTATAAATTCCCTGATGGATTCGACCCAGATATGGCCTACCAGTTAAAGGAAAGAGCCCCTAACAGCCTTGCTGAAATGCAAAATGTGGCTGTCACTGTGGAGGCAAATTTAATTGCCAAAAGAAACAGAGCTAGAACTGAGAGAAGAACCACCTTCAAGGAAGAACCCTCAGCCTTAGAACAAAAGCTAGATGCTATTATCAATGGCATGCATAGGCTGGGAGACAGAGTAGAGAGTGTTGAGAGGAAATCATCATGGGAAGGACAACAGCCAAATACCATAAGGAACCCAAATTTCAGAAAGAATCAAAACCCAAATGTTGGAAGGGCTAGTCCCGACCATGATATTAGGCCTCCTTTCCAAGAAAACTACACAGAAGCATCCACATCTAGTGAGCCAACAGAGGAGACTCACATGAACTTGATAGATTTGAAGGGTGAGCAACAAATTTTTCTAACTCAAGAAGACCAAGATGACCATGAGATAAATCAATTTCAGACTAAGTCTGGAGAGTCTTTTGATTTTAAACAAGGCTATGATTCTGCTGTATATGAGGTCCACAAACAATATAAGCTGAGAACTAGAACCATTGATATCCCTGTACCTAGCAAACCAAAAGAGAGTAAACAGCCCAACAAGATTAAAGGCAAGGCTATTATAACAGAACCAGCTGATATAACTGTCCCAAACCCGCATCAAGTGACTGTAGAGGACATAACAGACATGCAGCCTTCTATTGATCAGCCTCTGCCACCTTCTTCCTCAGAAGAAAATTTGAACAGCACTCCTAAAAACCTTCCCAAAACAGAAATACCACAAACTATCATTCACCATAACGCTGATAATCAAAAGGAAAACACAGAAAATACACTTGAAAAGGAGAAATCTGCTACTGCTAACGCAAAGATTCCACTGGAGAAACCATTTAACTTAGAAGCAGAGATTGGAAAACTTAAGATATCCATCCCCCTCTCAGAACTTGCCAAGCATGATGTTTATAGGCAGCAAATTCAAAAATCACTTCAAATGCCAGAGGTCAAAGACAATGTAAATGTTTTAGATGATACCCCTGAGCTGCTGTTCGGTCCAGAAGTTAATGGAAAATCAACATATGGATCTGTTCTACCCTTTTATGTCAGTCTGCACATACATGACAAAATCTTGCATAATGCTATGTTTGACTCAGGTGCCTCACACAACCTTATGCCCAAAGCTGTAATGGAAAAGCTAAACCTTGATATAACAAGACCCTACAAAGATCTATTCTCCTTTGACTCAAGTCAGGTCAAGTGTTTAGGCTTAATCAAAGACCTTTGTGTGTCTTTAGTCCAATTTCCCAACAAGACAATCCTAATGGACGTAGTGGTTGCTGACATTCCAACAAAGTATGGCATGCTCCTATCAAGATCATGGGGAGCAAAACTCCAAGGATCTCTCCAATTAGACCTCTCTTATGCCACTATATCTGTCTTTGGGCAACCAAAGAGACTGTACAGGGAAACACTGATGAAATATGTAGTAAGTAGTGAGGAAAAGCCCCAAAACTTCCCTATCTACTCAATCCATTCTGATATGGATTCTTTCATTCTGTTCAATGATGATAGCTGTTACCCAACTAATGAGAAGCCTTTGGCTTTAGAACAAGAAACATGCATAAATGAGGAATCGGTCACCCATACCCATGAAACTGTCAAAACAACCAATGCAACCAGCATACAAGAAAAACCTCCCCAAATAGAAAATTCAAATCTGCCCAATCCTAAAATGACTGAAACTCTTAACACAAACCACAAGCAAGAAATCACATGGTATTTAGAGTTTGATGGTTCTGTTAACAAGTTAGGAGCAGGGGCAGGGATATGGATTCACAATACACATAACAATCATGCAGAAGGCCATGCCTATAGACTAAACTTCAGATGCACCAACAACATGGCAGAGTATGAGGCTCTCCTTTTAGGCCTCAAACTGCTCAAAGTTCTAGGGGCTACAAAAGTGTCCATTCTAGGTGACTCCGATTTAATCATACAACAAATGAAAGGTAAATTTGTTACTAATGACAATAGAATGAGGGCCTATAGGACTGTTGCCACTAATATACTCAATGCATTCACTGAATCCAAGCTTGCCAAGATTTCAAGAAATCATAACATTCATGCACACAGCCTAGCCACTTTCGCTAGTACATGCAAGCTTCCCTTTGAGCCAAATCACCATTTCACTGCTGAGATAAAACACAGGCCTGTTGTCCCAAATAATGTTAAAGAATGGCAAGTGTTCGAGAATTATGCCCAGATTAACAATTTCCTCACTCTTGAGCGTGAGTTTTCAAATATAAACATTGACATGGATGCCACGAACGATACCCAACAGTAAACAAATGAAAATCAACAGGCTGTAACAGCTGCAATAGCAAAACAAATCCTTCACCCAACTATTTTCGACAAAACAAACATAGAAGAGCTAAAACAGAGGCCGACATCATTGATCTGAAGGATAACTTTCTCCCTGTTGGCCTCACTCTGCTAGAAGATATGTTTGATGCCAATGATGTCCCTAAAAAGCCTAAAATGGAGCCTTTAAACGCTGCCATAGAAGAACACAACATAGGGACAGCAAAGAAGCCCAAAATGATTAAATTGTCCAAAAATCGGCCACCTAATCAAAAACCAAACTATGTCGATCTATTCAAAGAGTTTCAAGATGTATTTGCATGGAGTTATGAGGACTTGAAGTCCTATGACACTTCAGTGATTCAACATACCATTCCCTTAAAACCAAATCAAAAACCATTCAAGCAGAAACTTAGAAGAATTAACCCTATGCTTCTTCCCCTGATTGAGAAGGAAGTAAAGAAAATGTTTGAAGCAGGTATCATAGCACCCATCAGATTTTCTGAATGGGTATCCAATCTTGTTCCCACAAGGAAAAAATCAGGTGAGATCAGACTGTGTGTAGACCTAAGAAATTTAAACCAAGTCTCCCTTAAAGACCACTACCCATTGCCCAAGATGGATCACATCCTACAAAGAGTAGTGGGGTCATCTAGAATCTCTTTGCTAGATGGATTTTCAGGTTTCAATCAAATACTTGTTCACCCGGATGACCAAGACAAGACAGCCTTTACCACACCGTGGGGAACATTTAAGTATGTTAAAATGCCTTTCGGACTAAAGAACGTTGGTGCCACCTTTCAAAGGGCAATGGATATTGCATTTGCCAAGGAAATACATGATTTCCTAGTTGTCTACCTCGATGACTTCACCCCTTTCTCCAAATCTGATCAAGAGCACCTCAAACACTTAAGGAAAATATTCATGACATGTAGGAAATATGGCATTTCCTTGAACCCCAAGAAGTCTTTGTTTGGCCTTGAAGAAGGAAAATTACTAGGCCACATCATTTCAAAAGATGGTATCAGAATTGATCTGGAAAGGATCCAAGCCATTCTCCAAATACCATACCCAAGAAACATAAAGTAGTTGCAAGAATTCCTTGGAAAGATAAATTTCCTAAGGAGATTTATCCCAAATCTAGCCGAGCTGATAAGACTGTTAAGCAACATGTTAAAAAAGGATGCCAAGGTAAAATGGTCTCTTGAAACCAAGCAAGCTTTTGAGAGTATCAAAACTGCCTTGACTCAAACGCCTGTCCTCACAAGTCCACAATTTGACAAAGATTTTATCATTTTTTCTTTTGCATCTGAGCACACCATAGCTGTTGTCCTTTTGCAAAAGGATGATCAAGGAAATGAAAAGCCAATTGCATTTTTCAGCCGAGCCTTAAGAGATGCACCATTGAAGTACCAAATCATGGAAAAACAGGCTTATGCTCTTGTTAAAGCAATAAAAGATTTCCGAGTTTATATCTTATACTCCCATGTGATTGCCTATGTCCCAAACTCTGTTGTAAAAGACATATTAACTCATGAGGGACTTGAAGGAAAAAGAGGCAAGTGCATTGCCAGCATTCCTGAATATGACATTGAAATAAAACCAACCAAGCTGATAAATGGACAAGGTTTAGCCAAACTCATGTCCGAAACAAATTTTCAAGCCTTAGACATTAACCAACTGAACAATGAATAGGAGCTGGAGACTCCACAGATAAGTGAAACCTTTTTGCAATCCCCATGGTATGCTGATATTTGTTTTGTATTGTTAAGCCTGTGTGCTCCCCCAGGATTTCCCAGAACCAAGAAAAGATTTTTGAAAATGAAAGCTTTAAAGTTTTGTGTCTTAGACGGTGCATTATTTTGGAAAAATCATGAAGGCATATTGCTTAATTGCTTGACTATGAATGAAACTAACAATATCATGAAAGAATTCCATGCAGGGGACTGTGGAGGGCATTTATATTGGAAGTCCACTGCTGACAAGATTTTAAGGGCTGGTTACTATTGGCCCTCTCTATTTGCAGATGTCAAGAAATTTGCTGTTTCATGTCACAAATGCCAAATCTTTGAAGGAAAAAGAAAGCTATTTCCTTTGCCCCTTAAGCCCATCTCAACCGAAAAGCCTTTTCAACAATGGGGTCTTGACTTCATTGGAGAAATCCATCCTTCTTCTTCAGGCCAGCACAAGTGGATTCTAACAGCCACTGACTATTTCACCAAGTGGATTGAAGCCATCCCATGTAGGCAAGCCAATGACTCCACCATTATCCAATTTCTTGAGTGCAATATCCTTTCTAGATTTGGTTGCCCTAAGAAGATCATTACTGACAATGCCGCTACCTTCAAATCCAAAAAGATGATCAATTTCTGCCATAAATTTCACATTACCTTGGGCCACTCTACAGCCTATTACCCTCAAGGTAATGGCTTGGCCGAATCATCCAACAAAAGCCTCATCAACATCATAAAGAAAGTGCTAGAAGAAAACAAAAAGAACTGGCATAAAAGGCTCACAAGTGCCCTATGGGCAGACAGACTTTCAACCAAGAGATCCATTGGGATGAGCCCTTATGAGCTAGTATATGGCATGGAGGCCAGATTTCCTTCATCTTTGGGCATTCCTACTATCAAAATGTTACAGGAGATTCAGGCTGAACCAAATGAGATTCAACGGAGAATCAACCAGACCATTCATCTTCAGCAACCTAGAGAGCAAGTATATGACAAAGCTCAAATTTTGCAAGAGAAGCTCAAAAGGATGTTTGATAAGAGAGCTAAGGCTGAGGATTTCTGTGTTGGCAACAAAGTTCTAAGGTGGGACTCACGAAGAGAAGACAAGGGCAAACATGCAAAATTTGATTTTCTATGGAAAGGCCCATTTGTTATCAGCGCTGTGCAGGGAAATAACACATATTTTCTCAAATCTACAGATGGCAGCACAGCTGAAGAAGGCCCTGTAAATGGCCGAATGTTAAAGCATTATCATGATCCCTTTTGTTGAAAACAACCCAGCTGTATTATATTTGTACATAAATGTTTGTATATATCAGCGCTTTGTTTTATTTTTGTACAACAGTCCGATTGTTAGAGGAGCAACAACAAAGTTTGTGAAGACAGAACCAAACCAGGTCCGCCATTTCAGATCTCTGTCATTGCATTAATTTCAGCAAAAAGCAGGCAGTGCTTCATAGTTCACAAGCAATTCAGTTGAGGGAAAGTGTTGTTCTTATTCCAAAGTTTCAATTATCTAACAGTCAGCACAAAGAAGTGTTTCTAGTCCACAACAACAATAGAAGATCAAGGCAGTCTGACCTACTGTTCTTGGCTTTCCACAAGGAAAAGCCATCCCCAAGTGGAGCCACTGTTAGCCTCCTATTGCAACAGGTGTTCATATTTCATGATTGACATTTTTACATGCCAAATATGTCATTCTTTGCATGCTGCAATGCTCCATATTTCCAGAAAAGGCCAAAGAAGAGGCCATGAAAGTGTGCTAGTCTAAATGCCACTGCTGTATTCCAATTTTGATGAGTTATTCCATTTTTGAAGAAATTTTCAGTTAAAGGGAGGGCCAAACAGCTTAATCTTGGTCTCCCTAGGTTTCAATTTCCTGTTGTAGAATATAGAGAATCATTATCTGTCCAAACAGCTTAATCTTGGCAGATTTGTAGATAGGTAGAGAAACAAGGGTGCTCAACAGCTTAATCTGAGCCCCTGGATGAAATAAGTGTAGATGTAGATAGGAGGACAGTAAAAAGAAAAAGTTGAAAAGCTGGGTTTGCTAGTTCAAGTGCACCCAAACCAAAAAGAAGAAAAAATGCTAGGTAAGTAGGCTGGGTAAGTAGTTTTGTGGTTGCAGAATCAAGCTATGTGATCCATTTCATGTTTTCAAGTGTTATATTTATTCAGATCACAGTTATGAGGCACTTTTTCATTTGGATCAGATCAAGCGAGGCATGTCTAACTCCCCCTTCTTCTTATTCCCCAAATCACTCACTAACATCCCCTTGAGGACCTTGGGATCTGCCCAACCAGTCCTGTTATCACTTCATTGTTGTAAAAATACTAAGTCAGGCTTTGACTTTCTTCAGTCAATAGAAGCCACATTTCTTGTGTAAAAGTCATTTTTCCGCAGTCCATTCACTTCCTATGTCTAAGTTTCAGTTCACAAACTTAGCCCCTCCCCTACACTTCACCTCATAAATTCATATTAACTCCTAACTCTATTATCTAACTCCTTAAATCATTTCCTTATCCCCTATTATGCAAAAACTATATAAAACTCCCCAAAAATATTAAATAACCCTCCCCTTGGCACTATAGCCATATTTCCTAAGTCCGGGAAATGCTGAGTTCATTTGGGGCTTGGCATTAGCCCTTCCGCGTCTTAAACCTGGGATTAATTTAGCCCCTGGTTAAATTAATAACCATTCCCTACCTCTTCGTTCATTTGACTTTGCAAATACGCCTCCTACATTCACTTTTAAAGCTTTAATGTTTAACGTTTATTTAACATTAAACGCTGCCCGCGCAGATAACCCATAAACCCACATTTCTAATGTTTAGCCCCCCCGCCATATGAATAAACAAATAAAAGCAGAGCGGGCCCCGTCCCTAACCCTCCGCCGCCTTGTCTGTTCCGCCATCCGTCCGATTGCCCGCGCCCGAGATCTACGGCAGGCGGGTCTTCTCACCTCCGGTGTTGTCGATGGTTAGCGCCTAGGAGATGGGCGGTTTTTCCATCGTACTCCCGCCATGCATCACCCCTCTCAACTGTGGCGGAGCTCCCTCCTCCTAAATCGCCTAAGCGCAAAAGATGGTGCGATAAAATCGGATACAGCCCCCTTGCGTGATGTAAGCACCACGTCACCCTACCACGTCACCCTGCCACGTCACCCGCCGTACTGGGTCCCACCGCTCACGTCATGCTGACGTCTTCGCCGAAAAAGGCGTGAAGGGCGAAAATCGCTGCTTAGTATGCCCGGAACGAAAAACAGAGGCAGTTTTTGATGCGCAATTAGCGCCTAGCACTAATCGTGCATCGCTAAGAAAAATTGGTTAAAATGGAAAGCTTAAGAGCTAGCCTCAGTCCAACGCAGTTTGCAACAGTTATGTTTGCCGGGAAGGAGCAAAAAAGGAGCGATTTGACAGTTTTGAGTATCAGAGGAGAGATAAAGCCCAATTTCATGTCAAAGAGTATCAGGATGCAGCAAAGTGTATCAGTGAAGATATTTCAGCGGCCCGAAGCAGACGAACATTAAAGAGCCCCCCAGCAAAGTCAACAAAACAACTCTAAGCCATTTAAGGCTCTCAAATCAGTGATTAAAGCATTTAAAGCTACATGAGATTGATGGATCAAAGCCCAAAGCGCAGTTATTGTAGAAACACTGCACCGAGCCACCAAGGACACCATATTAACTCATTTTGATTCGGCTGCCTCCAGCGCAGCTCCAAAGATATTTTCTTGCATTAATTTCAGGACAAATATTAGGTTAAAAGAACTTATTTCCCGCAGACCTGTTTAGGTCAGCTGTAATAGATATTTTTGATATCTTTCTCTATATAAACGACCCTAATTCATTGTTTAAGGGGTTGGTTGGTTGGTTGTTTAATGCACTCCAAGAGAGACTCGCTCTGTAACTGATATGTTTTACTTAATCAAAGATTGCTGAAAGCTTGGAGACTGGACTGTTTGATGTTTGTTTAATGAATGAAGAGTGAATGATGGAATTCTTGTGCTGCTATATGAATCAATAAGTGTTTCTTACCTCTTTTATTTCAATTTCATACATGCCCAAGTCACAGAACAAAGGTTTGGTTTAGAATTTGCTTAGCTGCACTCTATGCTTAGTTTCTGTGGCTTCTTAATGTTTTCCTCTTGATTTAGGCATAAATATGGATTCCTTATGGCTCATATTTGCTCTAATTCACATATGAATGACTGTTATCTAGGAATTCTTAGCTGCTCCTAAATAGGGCTCGTTCATCTTCCCTCTGCTAACCTGATTGAGAGATTCTTTGTTGCCTCTCATTCCTTAGCCTTCAATCCATCTCCATTTAGCTTGAATATTGTTTCATGAGCAGCTACCTTGCTCCTCATTCCTCTTGTGACCAAGAAAATGCACCAGCAGTCCTACTCCATGACTCCATGCCCAATGGTTTGAAACTTACCACACTATGCATTGCCTCTCTACTTGAAAGCATCCTCCTTCCCACCAAAACACAAACAAAACCCCTTGAACCCAATAACTAGCCTAAAATCATCATCAACAAAGCTAAATCATTAAGAGAGAGCCCTCTCTGATTGCAGGTGGGCTAGAACCTGCAATCCAAAGATTGGTTTGTGGTTACCTCGGTTGTATCCCTTAAGGAGCCAAGGGACAACCTGAGTGTTAACAGAAAGATGGAGATTCGGTGATAGAGCATCTAAATGAATTTAATAATGTGGTAAGTCAGCTAGCATCTGTTGATATTAAAATTTCAGATGAAGATAAGTGCATCAATTTTTTGTGTTCTCTACCAAATTGATGGGATAGTTTGGTTATTGCAATAGGTAGAAATGCAACTGCCTTGAATTTTGAAGAAATAGTCTCATCCTTGCTGACGGAGGAGATGAGACAAAAAAATATGAAGAGCCAGAATGGTGATGCCTTGTCTGTACAAGGATAGTCCCAGAACAAAAACAAAAATAAGTCATCGAGTGTGAGATATAAATGTAGAGGGAGATCTAAATCTCCAGGATAACCTATAAAGGTGGTGTGCTAGAAATGCAGAAAGGAAGGGCAATACAAAAGGGACTGTACATCTAAAGCTCCTGATAAAGGAAAGGGATTTGACAATGATCCTTCTGTAGAGGTGAAAACCACCTCAGATGAAGGTGGGGATGTGTACTTGGCTTCTTCGAGTACACATGTAGATCACGAGTCGTGGTTGATTGACTCAGGTGCATCCTTTCACTTCACTCCCCATAGAGAGTGGTTCTACGAGTATGAGAAATATGATGGTGGTGATGTCTTCTTGGGAGATGATAGGAAGGCTAGAATCATTGCTCTCGAAAAAATAAAGTTGAAGTTGCAAGGTGGAAGGGTTTGAACACTTCCGGGTGTTCTGCATATTCCTGCATTGGCCAGAAATCTGATTTCTTTAAGCAATCTGGATGATGCAGGTGTAAGAATAGTGTTCGAGAAGGATACCTGCAAAACGGTTTATGGATCACTAGTATTGATGCAAGGAGCTCGGATTGGAACTTTGTACAAGCTGCAAGGTAGCACTATTATTGATGGGTGCAATAGTTTTGTGGTTCCTGAAAGTGGAGCAGAAAATCTAGTGGTCTCTAGAGAGAAAACCATGCTGTGGCATCAAAGGCTTGGACATATTGGAGAGAAGGTCCTTCGAATACTTCACGGTAAAGGTATAGTAGAAGGTATAAGTAATAGCTCTCTGTATTTTGATTTCTATGAAAATTGTGTATATGGGACGTAGAATCGGGTGAGTTTCCCCTCTGGTGGTAAGAGGGCGAAATAGATATTAGAGCTTGTGCACAGTGATGTGTTTGGACCTATGAAGGTTCCATCACTGGGTATTTCTGTGTACTATGTATCATTTATAGATGACTTCTCAAGGAATACGTGGATATATTTCCTTAAGAAGAAATCTCAAGTCTTTGACAGGTTTAAAGAATTTAAGGCTCTCATGGAAAATCAGACAGAGAAGAAGATAAAGGTGTTGAGAACAGATAATGGTGGAGAGTTTTACAGCAAGGAATTTGAAGAAGTTTGTAAGAAGTGTGGTATAGAATAGCAGAAGACTACTCCATACACACCTTAGCAAAATGGAGTTGCAGAAAGAATGAACAAGACGTTTATGGAAAGGGCAAGAAGCATACTCAGTAGTGCCAAGTTAGGACAGGAATTATGGGCAGAGGCGATGGATACTGCATGTTACCTAGTCAACAGGTCACCTTCATCAACATTGGAGGATAAGACTCCACAAGAGGTATGGATTGGTAAGAAACCCTCTCTTTCACATCTGAGCGTATTTGGATGTGATTCATATGTACATGTTCCAAAGGAGAAAAGAATCAAGTTGGATAGTAAATCTGAAAAGTGCATCTTTATTGGATACAAGGATGGTTTAAAGGGCTATAACCTTTGGAACCAAGTAACAAGGAAGGTTATGTACAGCCAAGATGTGGTGTTCAGAGAAGTGAAAGATGTTATTAAACATGAAGTCCAACCAAAGGAACTTGAGAAGATAGAGTTTGAGCTAAAGGAGGAAGAATCAGTCTCTACAGTAGAGGAGGAATCAAAAGATGAAGAGCCACAAACACCGGGTGTGAGAAGATTAGTTCAAGAAAGAAGGCAGCCAGAAAGTTATAGTCCACCTTCTTTCTGTTCAAATTTTGATTTGTCTATTACTGATGATGATCCCAGAACTTTGAAGGAAGCAGTAGATTCAGAGGATGGAAAACTCAGGAAAGAGGCCATGGTTGATGAAATGGAATCTTTGCACACAAATGAGGCTTGGGATCTGGTGCAGTTGCCGGCTGGAAGGAAACCCATTGGCAACAAATGGGTGTTCAAAAAGAAGACAAATGCAGAAGGAATAGTGGATAAATACAAAGCTTAGTTGGTAGTAAAAGGTTATTCCCAGGTGCTGGAAATTGATTTTGGTGATATTTTTCCTCCTGTTGGCAAGGTAACTTCTATTAGATTACTTTTATCTGTTGTTGTTGATTTTGATTTTGAGGTAGAACAGATGGATGTGAAGACAACATTTCTTGATGAGGATCTAGAAGAGGAGATCTACATGAAGCAATCTGAATGTTTTGTGGTGAAGGGTGAGAAAGAACTGGTATGCAAGTTAAAGAAATCTCTGTATGGGTTAAAACATTGACCAAGAATGTGGTATTAGAAATTTGATACATTTATACAAGGAGTTAGCTTCACCAGAAGCAAAGAAAATCACTGTGTGTATTTTAAATTAATTGGTGACCGTGTTATTTATCTGGTCTTATATGTGGATGATATGTTGCTGGTTGCAAATGACAAAGAAATTATCCAGGATTTGAAGACCCATTTGTCCTCCAAATTCGACATGAAAGATATTGGTGCTGCAAACTATATTTTGGGCATGGAAATTAAAAGAGATTGGACAAAGAGGAAGCTCTAGTTAAACTACAGGAAGTATGTCAAGACAATATTGCAGAGGTTTAATATGCAGGATATTAAACTGGTGAAGATTTCTACCCCTATAGGTGTGAGGTTATCTGCTGAACAGTGTCCTAAGACACAAGAAGAGGAAGAGGACATGTCTTGTGTTCCATATTAAAGTGCAGTCAGTAGCCTGATGCATGCAATGGTCTGTACTAGACTAGATATTGCACATGCAGTGGGAGTATTGAGCGGGTTTATGTAAAAACTAGGGAAGGAGCATTGGATAGAATTGAAGCGGGTTTTTAGGTATTTGTGTGGTACTAGTGATTATAGTTTTTGCTACCAAGGAAGACCATGATTAGACAGAGTGTTAGATATTCATGGCATCGTTGACGTAGATTGGGCTGGAGATCTAGATCAAAGAAGATCTACAAGTGGGTATGTGCTTAACCTATTTGGTGGTGCAATTAGTTGGATGAGTAGAAAACAATATATAGTGGCACTATCAACTAGAGAGGTAGAATACATGGCAGCCATTCATGCAAGCAAGGAAGTAGTTTGGTTGCAAAGATTGTGTTCAAGTATGGGGTTAGTACAGGAAGCTATAAGGATAGACTGTGACAGCCAAAGTACAATTTTCTTGCCAAATAAACCTACATATCATTCAAAGACAAAGCACATTGATGTTCAGTATCACTTTGTGAGGGATATGATAGAAGACAAAAAGATGTTGCTGGTAAAGGTGGACACTTTGAAGAATACTACAGATGCATTGACAAAATATGTGAGCTTTGAGAAGTTCTCTTGGTGTAGAGAAACAATTGGCATTGTAGGGTTGGATAAATGACTAAGCTGTCTTGTGGACCCCTGTGGAAAGAAAACAACAAGTGGGAGAATGTTGGGTCGTGTTATATTCTTTCCATGACTAACCCACGTAGTTAACAAGGGGTTAGAGGGGGGGAGATCACAGGGGGTTTGAGGCACACCCGTAACCACACTTTATGGGGTCCGAGGCAGTGCCTCGGAAAATTTTGGTTTTGGACCCTATGTTAGGTTGGGCGGACCCACCTATGGTTTTGTGCATGATTTTCACACATGGTTTTGGATGCGATTGTTTTCGGTCCATGGCATTGGATGTGATGGTTTTCGGTCCATGGTATTGGATGCTTCGACATGTATAAATATGTATTATAACATTGAAAGTAAAATAATTAAAAATCAAGATGGTAGTCCCAGTTTTAGGATCTAGGGGAAAATATCTGTGTATATGTGTTTTATGTGTTATGTTCTCGCATTGTTTATTTTCTATGTTTTTAGAATTCGTATGCAGGTAATTTTTGTACAAGGTTAAAACTTACATTTGGTATTAGAGTTGTTTTGGCTTCAAGGGGACACCTTTGTTGCTGAGGGGTTTCACTCAGGCCTATGGTAGACCTTGTTCAATGGGAGATCTACGAGATCGATTCTGGTGGTGAAAGAAGATGGTGAGCAGTAGATAGATAGAGATCAAGAAATTTAGTGGTCAGAGTTTTGAGTTGTGGAAACTCAAGATGGAGGATCTGTTGGTGGGTAAAGATTAGTGGATCACTGTAGATTCGAGTACTAAACCAATGGGAGTGTCTGATGAAGAATGGAAGATGTTGGATCAGAAGGCAAAGAGCACAATACGATTGTGTGTCTCAGATTCAGTATTGTTGAATGTATCAGGGGAAGCTATGGTGAAGGCTTTGTGGGACAAGTGTTACACTAAAATTTGTCACCATGACTATTTGCAGTTAGTATGGCTCCATCAACTGTCATACTATCCTCCTTGGCAAGTCTCATACCTCTGCTCTTCATGTCAAACTCCAAGAAAGAGAGAAAAGTCATTTAAAGTCAATTATCTCTGGGTACGCAGTTTCTCTTAGCCTTACCTGCGTGTACGCAACCCAAGTTCACAATACCTGCGTACTTGTACGCTCTGTATGTAAAGGGGTGGGTGCGTACCCCTGTAAAGGTCAAAAGGCGCGAGTTTCATCTTAAAAAAGTTACTTGTGGTTAAATCTAGAGCATTCTAGAAGATGGTTTGACGTGTATTGAGCGCCTCTAGATGGTTCATGCACCCCAAAGAAAGAGGAACTGATCCCATGAAGAGGGGAGCTATCCCATTGAAAGAGGGGCTTATCCCATTCATGGTGGACCTAATTAACTTCCTCGAAAGCACTATAAATACAGGCATTGGGCCAGAGGGAGGGGAGGTTGAAAGCTGAACATTCCTAAGGGTAGATGCTGCTGGAATTAGGACTTCCTTGTAGAAGCTTGTGAGGAGAGATTCCCATCCTTTCTTGTTTCATTTGGAAGTGGGTGAGCTGATCAAAGTAAAGGAGAACTCTTGCTGGACCCTGGGAGGGACCTGCACAACACCAAGGCTCAGGTTGTAATGGTTTCTTTTGTTTCCTATTAATACAAATAAGTCCATTCTTCTCAACAATTTGTTATTTATGAGTTGTTTCATATACTCCTTGGTCTGTATGTTAAATATGTTTTATTTTATGAGATATTCAGGTGCTATTTAATCGTTTGATTGTTAGTGAATGCAGGTTTCGAAGAGAAGGAGGAGCTCATCCGGATCGACGAGGCTGGACTACTACAACAGCGTTGGGTTACAGGTAGGATCTAAACACTTGATTTCTTATATGATAAATGCATATTTAGAGAAGGATTGCTCTTAATTGTCTTGTTTGTCACTAGAAAGCCTTAAGCTTCTAGGGAGGTTGGTTTTGTCCGCAAAATCGACTCTTTCCACATGACAAAATGGCGACTCCACTGGGGACTCCATGAATGTGTTTGAGTTCTTTTTGATTTGATATTTTGATCTGAGAAAAGTCGATTGCTTTCTGGTTTTTGGCTGTCTGACTGTGTATTTGGGTGGAATAGCTTAGGGTTAAGTTAGATTTTTATTTTTCTTAGTTTTGCCAGCAGTACGCAGCCTCTGAGTTAGGCACAGTGCGTACCTGTACGCACTGCGGCTTTGTGCACAGAGCGTACCCGCACCTGTGTAAACAGGTCACCTGCGTACCCCTGTCAAATTTGAGAAAATTTCAATTTTTTCCTTTTTGCCTCTTAGATTTTGTTTTTAATTTGTTTTTACTGCCCAGATCCACTGGTTACCTGTCAGAGATCTTCATCTGAACTTGTTCCGTTAGCGTCGAGGGTTTTAGTGGAATTCATAGAAGTTTTGCCTTAGGGTTGATTTTTGCATTGGTCTTGTAGTGACTTTGGCTTTAGAAGTTGTAAAAACCTTGGATCTCCCTGGTCTTTTCAGTCTTCTTAGGAGTCAGACCTTTCATAAAATCCACCTTTGTGAGAAACCTACCTTTGTGTTGTCTCTTTGCGAATTTCGAGAAAGTTTGTTGATTAAAGCTTTGAATTTCATTCTTGAGAAAAAGAACAAAAAGATTTCGATTTTGTTTTTGATTAGTTTATGATTCTGCATGAACTGATCCTTGGTTGCATTTTGACTGAGTAAAACATCCTGGAATTATATTTTGTAGGCTTTTTTCCTCATTAGCTTTGCTTTTAGGTAAATTTCCATTAGATTTGCTTTTAGGTAAACTTGATTTGATTTTCATAGATTTGTTAAAGTTGTTTTTGTTAAGTAGCTTTATATGCTTTGTTAATATAGGAAAAATACAAAAATTCTTTTGGAAAAAAGTTTGCTTTGGTAGCATTTGTAGTCTTTGAAAGAGAAAGGAATTTTCGTGAAATAATTAGTGGTCATGTGTTGTATGCTTTGGAAAAGATAAAGAGATTTTTTCTTTGATTGTCTTTGCCAAGAAAGTTGTTTTCTATAAATTTTGCATTCTCCAACTCTCTTAGCTAGGAAATTCATTGAAAAAAGGAAAAGTAGTATAAATCATCCTAAGTGCATCTTTTTAGTGGATTTCGGTCGAGTCTACACACCATCAGTTTCATCTCCACTACCTTTTGTCTTAAAGAAAAGCCATAAAAATTAACACTTAAAGTAAAATCAACTTAGTAACTTTTTATTTACTAGGGCTCTAAAGCACCAATATAGATCAAACTAGTGTCTTGGAGTAGGAGAGTAATAAACTCTCCAAGACAACAAAACCAAACAAGTAGCTTATCTTGTGATAGGATAAATCCAGCTGTTTCATTTATGCTCTGGGAGAGCTCCTCTTAAAGGAGAAGCACGAGACCGTGTCCGAACTAGTGAGGGGATCAATCCTCCTTCATTGGGAAAGACGCCAGATACGCACGTACTACAAACGGTAAACCTCGGATTATTGTCGAGGAGCCTGGGGTCACTTGTCGGTAAACCTTGGATTATTGTCAAGGAGCCGGCAAGGGGATTGAGCTTGTTACTCTGCCCTTGCATGCTATCGAGTCGTAGACTGTTCCCCCAGGTATATTTGTTGCTGTTGGTAAGCTTAGTGACCATTATCTTTAGGATTCTACCGAGGTGACGGTGGAGGGAAGATCCCACTGTACCTGGAGCAGACGTCGGCTAGACTCACTTGGATTTTCTGGGGGGTTCACTTCACTCGAGACGGTTAAAGTGGAGGAACTTGGTCCAGTCTATTCATTAAGCAGGTTGTCGGGGTAACTGTTCCACCCACCACTTCTGTACTGAATTCGGCGATGTTGGGCTTCATCACCAACTAGTGTTTTCAGTCCGGAAGGCTACTGTTTGTGTATGGTTTGACGCCCTAGATTCTTTAGGTGTGTGATTCGAATTTGTTTGGTTCTTTAGAGACTTAGGCAGTTTCCTTTGAGTTTTTACTTTGATTGCGTGTGCAGTAGTTAAAAGTTTTTAACTGTGGCTGAATTACCGAGACAGTCCCGTAGACTTCGGGGCAAGTCTCCTGAGATTGTTACCGTGGCCGATTTTTTGAGGAAGTCCCGTAGACTTCGGGGCGAACCTCCTGAAGACGTCCCGGGTCATTACGAAGGTTTGAAGGTCCTTGTAACTCCTAGTGGCAGTAAAGTAGGGTCACCTGAAGAAGGAGAGTCTTCATTGGTAGTTCATCCGGATTACCAAAGTCTAGAAACAGGCTACAATCCTGAAGCTGTTACAGTTTCTGAGCTTGCTGGTAGCTTTTCATCTACTAGTGATATAGGCGAAGAACCTGAAATATCTGAACCTGTTACTCCGACTTCTAGTGCTCCAGATTCACCTAGGGTAGAAAGAGTCATCACCGAAAATCTTCCTTCTGGTTTGATAGCTATTGAAGAACTTGCTCCAGAAGAAGATATAGGCGTCCCTATCCCTCAACATCAACCTACTATTGATCTAAGGGAGCGTGAATCCATTTTTTACAGTCCTCCTAGAAGTACTACTTGGTATCTTTCGTTAACTAATTATTTGGACAACTCAGGGTCAAGTTTTTCTCCACCTCGTACTCCTTATCCACCTGGAGGTATTTATACTCCTGTAAATATGTCTAGTCAGTCGTCCATGTTTACTCAATCGCCTGAATCATTTTTTTACGGCGGTCCTTCTGTTCCCACTGGGTATCAGTCACTTTCTGGTACTTTTGCGGGAGCATCTCCTCAACCCATTGAACATGGGTTATTAACTGGAAACAATGGTAATAAACCGTTGAGCGTAGGAGACATTTACATGATGTCAGGTTCAAATCCTAGTTCTCAACCTCAAGGTGCGCAGTTACCGCCTGGGGGGCAGCCTCAAGTAATGCCTGGGGGGCAACCTCAAGGACAGTATATACCTGTGGTACAATACATTCCTCAAGGTCAACCCCAGCCTCAATATGTACCCCAAGGTCAACCCCAGTATCAGTACGCGCCTCAAGGGTATCAACCCCAAGGTCAGTACTCGAGTCAAGGTCAACCCCAGTATCAGTACGTGCCTCAAGGGTATCAACCCCAAGGTCAGTACTCGACTCAAGGTTATCTACCACCTCAAGGTCAATCTTATGTTCAAAGTATAGGAAATGCACCTTTCAGTTATCAATCCTACCCTCAACCTGGTTACGGATCTCAGTATCCTCAACCTGTTACGGGTCAATACCCCGGAATGATAGTGTGGGATCCATCACAAGTTCAACAAGTGTTGCAGCCAAGTATACAGTTGTCATCTCAAACTGGACAACCCTTAGTTTCTGGTTCACCCTAGCAACCAGTCCAGTCAAATATTCAAACTTCTGTAACTTCGGTAGTTACTCAGTCACCCATTGCACCTAGTACTCCATCTCAAACGACTGCTGCAACTACCGCAACATCTGTTTAGTCTACCGCACTTACTTCTGGAGTGTCGACAGCTCCGGTTTCTACTGTCTCTGCAACCACTCCTCAGACATCTTTACCCTTGTCTGGATCTACAATTCAAACTACGGTTCAGATACCTGTAGGACAACCTAGTTTAAGTACTGTTGTCACAAGTCAACCACAATTCACTTATCAACAGTACCAGGGACAGTACCAATTCGGTCCTGCTGTCCAACAACCAGTTTACGAGTATCAACCGTATCCTGGGTACACTTATCAACAACCTCAACAACCCCAGTACCGTCCGGTTAATCCTGGTTTTCTGGGAGGATACAATATCCCGAACGCGATTCCTATTCCTAGTTATCCTGGATGTCCTCCTCCTGGAACTGGTCTTGTGACCCAGAGTTTTAGGGATCCTAATCGGCAATTACCGTTTATCGCAACTTTGGATTTACCCGACTTGTCGCGCCTAACGAACGATCCAATAAATTATCTTCCGTTTTGGCCGCCAATGCCAAATAAGTTGCCCAGTGACATACCCAAGTTCGAAGGTAAGTCTGGAGAGGACCCGTCGAATCATGTGATGACTTACCACCTCTGGTGTGCCTCAAATTCCATCTCGGATGATTCGATCCACTTACATCTTTTTCAGCGTACACTCATTGGTCTCGCGGCCAAGTGGTACATTGAGTTACCATGGGCCTTTTTTTATAATTTTAGCCAGTTAGCTACCTCGTTCCTAACTCATTTTCAGTTGCCGGTCAGATACGATAATGGTACTGAGTTACTAACTTCATTAAAACAATCGATGTCCACTTATATTTCCGATCATATTCATGAATGGAGACGTCGAAGACGTTTAGTGAAAGTTTTTATCCCGGACCAAATCTTCGCTGAATGGTTTGTTAAATCATTGTTACCGAAGATTACTGAAGACGTAGCTAAGGCCTGAGTAGTTACTGAGGAGCAAGTCATTGCTCAAGCGCAGTACCTTGACTTAGTTTATACTCAGTCGGGTACGTTACACGAGAAGATCCCAGATCTTCCTAAGTCAAATCAAATCGCTGCTGCTCCTTCGGGATCTCATGCTGCTGATGGCATGATTGGTACGGTGAACACTAAAAGTAAGAAGAAATCCTCAAAGAATTCTTCTCCGATTATAACCTTACCAGACTCCCCGACAGGAGAATCTTCTACTGAAGTTACCGCCGACATTCACGCTGTAGAGTCATCTACGGCTAAATCAAAAAACGGTGGGAAAAAGAAAGGCAAGAAGAAGGATAAAGCAGACAAGGCTCCAAAGGAGAAAAAAGAAAAGTCGGAAACCAATGACGAAAAGCGCAAACCTCGCTATCCTTGTCTAATTTGTGAAGAGGATCATTTTACAAGAGATTGCCCTCATCGGGCAGAGGTTGTGAAAATCGTTAAAGGTTCCCCAACTCCTGCTGTTTTGAAAGATCCATTTCCAAACCAGGAGAGTAAAATGATAGGTTCTTCCTCGAATGCCAGTGAAGAACCCATATTGATGATGTCTCATGTACGGATTGCGACTCGATCGCAAGATTATGGTAGTAAGAGTCCTGTTGATGGCAAAGAAGCAGAATCTTCTCATTCTAATCCATCAACCTCAGCTCCCGGTTCCGATCCACTATAGATCGAGAAACCTAACCCGGACTTAGTAATCAAACTGCCCGCCAAGGGTATACTTCGAAAGTCTGCTTTCAATTTTACTGGGAACTTTTCCTTTTCCTCCAATCAACGCAGACCCTTCATTTGCATTCATTCATATGATTACATCAGACACCATTATTTACGATGATCCTTGGATTGTCCCATCTGAATCTGAGATAGACTCATTCGGTGATGCTATGCCTTTGAGTCCATATGAAATTGCCTATGAAGCCGTGCAGTCTTTTACCGACCCGCGTTCAACCGAAATCGACCAAATGAATGTGGTCCGTGAGGAATCACTTTTCACATCAACCTCAGAACGGATAGCGTTTCCTGAAGTTGTGTCATCTGACGAGCAACTTTGCGAAATCCTAAGTGTAGACGATCTACCATGGGAAGATCTCCATCATAGATCTTCGTTTTTACCTGAGGGTGATGACTTTGAAAAAGATTTTTCATCAATCTTTACAGCTGAATATGTCAAGGACGCTCAGAATCCCATGAAACATCTTGATTCAGAGTTGAATTTGGGGAACATTTCCCAAACTATTGCCATTGACATTTCAGTCAAAACTGGAATTGTTGAGAACATTCATATAGGTGCCTCATGTACAGATGACGAAATTAAGACATACAAGGCCCTATTTCAAGAATTCCGTGACGTGTTTGCCTGGTCCTATGAGGAAATGCCAGGAATTGATCGCTCCATTGTTGTTCATGAGATCAAGACTTATCTAGACGCTAAACCCGTTCGGCAACGTCTGCGTCAGATACACCCTCGGAAAGCGGCTGCAATTAAAGCAGAAGTAGAGAAGCTGTTGAAAGTAGGTTTCATTTATCCGATCCCGTTAACGGATTGGGTATCGAATATTGTTCCGGTTAACAAGAAACAGGGAACAATAAGATTATGCATCGAATATAGGGATATTAATCATGCTTGTCCAAAAGACAACTATCCCACGCCCTATATCGATCAAATAATTGATGATTGTGCCGGCAATGAAATATTTTCCTTTATGGACGGTTTTTTCGGTTACAACCAAATCAATATTCTACCTGCCGATCAACCAAAAACGGCTTTCATTTGTCCTTGGGGGACATTTGCTTACTGCAAATTACCTTTTGGACTTAAGAATGCTGGAGCCACTTTTCAACGGGCAATGTCTTATGCGTTTCACGACATCAAACACATTGTGCAACCGTATCTCGATGATTTGCCTGCTCATTCTTTACATCGAGCTGATCACCTTGTCCATTTATGAGCCATTTTTATGAGGTGTCAGCATTATCGTATTCGGTTGAACCCACACAAATGTGTCTTCTGCATAGAAGTGGGACGATTGCTAGGATTTGTAGTTTCAAAAGCCGGTATCCATGTCGATCCCTTGAAGGTAGAAGCTATCATCAAATTGCCTCCTCCTTCGTGTCTTCGCCAACTCCAAAGTTTGCAGGGGAAAGCAAACTTTTTACGTCGGTTCATTCCTAACTACGCCGAGGTTACAAAGGGTTTCACCCGGTTGTTGAAGCAAAACACTCAATTCTCTTGGGATGAGATAGCTCAGAAATCTTTTGATGCACTTAAGCATGCGTTGACCCATGCACCGTTGCTGCATCCTCCCAACTACAACCAGGATTACTTTTTGTATCTCACCGCCTCCCACTCCACCATTGGAATGGTCTTAGTTCAGGAAGATGAATTCAGAATGGAACATGTAATATATTACCTTAGTCGGACGTTAAATCCAACCGAGCTAAAATACTCGCATGTGGAAAAGTTGGCACTGGCAGCTGCTCAAGCTGTCCAGCGATTTCGTCACTACATTCTTCTTCGTAAAACTACAGTGATTTCGGATTGCAACCCTATGATCTATATTTTGACTAAACAATTGCTAGGGGGCAAGTACTCCAAATGGATCGTTATCCTGTAGGAGTTCGACTTGGAGTTCGAGAAGTCCAAGTCTAAGAAATCTTTAGTCTTTGCCGAGTTAATGTGTGATTTCCCACGTGCTGACACGGAAACAGTGGCAGAAGAGCCCATTGCGGACGAATCTTTGTTTCTTATCAGCACTTTAGATCCGTGGTATGGGGATATAATCGTCTATCTCCAGACCCAATCCTTTTAGCCCGAAATTTCAAAATCGGAGCGTCAGAAAATTCGATTCCAATCCCAACAATACAAAATCATTGGAGATACTCTTTATCGTCGTGGGGTGGATTTGATTTTTCGACGTTGCTTAACTCACGAGGAAGCTGAAAGGGTTTTGAATGATTGTCACTCTGGAGCGTGTGGCGGTCATATGTCTGGGTATGCCACAGCCCAAAAGATATTGCGCGCTGGCTATTTCTGGCCGTCCTTGTTTAAAGACTGTATTATTGCGGTCCGAAAATGCCACAACTGTCAAGTGCTTGATCGAAAGATGTGTGCGCCACCTGCTCCTCTCCACCCTATAATTGCCGTTGGTCCTTTCGCCAAATGGGGTATCGATTTTATTACTTGTAACCCTCACTCGGCCGGGGGGCATGCGTATATCATCCTTGCGGTTGATTATTTTACTAAGTGGGCCGAGGCGATGCCTAAATTCGAGGCAGACGGCAAGACAACTGCAATTTCCGTATTAAATCACATTATTGCTAGGTTTGGTGTCCCACAAGCGATAATCACTGACCATGGGCGCCATTTTCGAAACATTATGATGACAGAACTTACAGGCCAGCTTGGTTTGTGTCACGATAGTTCAACTCTTTATTGTCCCCAAGCGAACGGTCTGGTTGAGTCCATCAACAAAGTTCTAGTTATCATGATCCGACGAATCATTGGTATTCATCGGTTGAATTGGCACAACATGTTATTTTCAGCACTCTGGGCATACCGAACCTCAGTGAAAACATCAACAGGGTTCACTCCTTTCCAACTAGTTTATGGTTTGGAAGTCGTGCTGCCCATTGAATGTGAAATCCCGTCACTGTAAATGGCCATCGAATTACTGCCAGCTACTTCTGAAGAGGAGAAGCGTCTGTTATACTTAGCTAAATTAGATGAGACTCGACCTGAAGCTGCTTTAGCAATCGAGACTCACGCAAAACGTATGAAAGCTCAGTATGATCGGAATGTGACCCCTCGGAATTTTTCGAAAGGAGACCTAGTGTTGTTATATGATCAAGCTAATGATAAGTTAGGTGCTGGAAAATTCGTTCCTATGTGGCATGGGCCCTACATTTTCAAGCGAAAGCTAGCAAAAGGGGCCTATGAGCTGGTAGACTTTGACGGGGACTCTTTGGGTAAACCCAGAAATGGACTTTACCTAAAAAGGTATTATGCTTAAATGATGGGTATGGAGATTTTAGTTAGCTTAGGTTTTTTCTTTCTAGCTGGTGTGTTTGTTAGTTTAGACAATGTGCTTAGCTTAGAGAGTGTGTTTTTCGTCGTTATTCTGGCTTATCTTGGTTTTACTCTTGGTATTGCAGATGTCAACGCCTCTCCAAACGTACATTGGATTCGCTGATGGTGCTTGTCGTAGTACACGGAATATCTCTTCCGCAGCTTGGGTTATCTATTCGCCCTCTCACGAGTTAGTTTCTATGCATGGGGTGAGCCTCGGTCAAACAACAAACAACATTGCAGAATACAGTGCAGTGATTGAGTTACTATCTGAATCTATTTCATTTGGGATTCGGAGTTTGATAGTGAGGTTAGATTCTGAACTCGTTGTATTACAGCTTAATAGAATCTATGCCATTAGAAATCCAGTGTTATTAAGATTGTTTTTGAGAGTGCGTCTCTTGGAACGTGAATTTGATTACATTGAATATCAACATATTCCAAGGTCTTTAAATACATTAGCAGATGCAATTGCGTCTCGAATGTTAAACAAACATTTGCATTAATCATAAATGTAAATTTACAAACATTTCATCATACATGTTTAACAAAATAAGCCGGTAATAATGATATATATAGATAGGAGTGTGTCAAAAAATATACATCGTCTTCAATCATAGGTTGAAAAACACCTTATGATCGGCAAAAATGATAAGTACAAAAAACCAAAATGTCACATGTGTCTACAAAGTGACCATCCAATCACTGGTGGTGCTCCCTATACGACACCACTGCACGGGCTACCCTACACAAGAACCTCCTAAAAGGTCTTGGGACTGCGACTACATAGCGCTGAAGTCTGATAGGAATATCATCTATAGTAGTCTCTGGTATATCCGCCATCAGATGCTCTAGATCCTGCTCCAACTCAGCTAGTGTCTCTGCAGCCTCGTCCTGTGGGACCGGTGCCGGTGCAGCTGGTTGTCTCCTCTCAAAAGCCCGGAGATTGGCTGGACGCCGTGGGCCTACATCTGCATTTTGAAAATTTTTACTGTCAGTTTTGAGACGATATATAAAAAAATAACAAAAAAAATAGATAATTTAAAAACTTGTGAAAAATGAAGTACCTCTGTCGTCCCATTGTTCTCCCTGTGGAAGAACCATGTCCGGATCACCACGAAAATCCACTCCGGCATAAGGAAAATCCTGGATCGCAAAGACTTGGTCCTCCAAACAGTGAAAGTAACCTGCAGGAAATCGGACAACTCCCGCTCCCTCATCTGGATGCCGGGCCATCACCTCAACCAACCGCATCAACTTAGGCTCCCGAGGAGGCCCAACCTCAACAGTGAGATGCTGCGGGATCAACATCGGAACTCTCTCTAGGGCAAAGCTCACAACTAAAGGCCCACACCCAAAGGTCTTTAATTGCCCATTCTTTTCCCTAGTTAGTTGGCCCTTCATATTGGCCAACACAGCATCGCACCAGTTGAAAATGGTGCCTCAGAAGCAATCAATAGCCATCCGCATTTGGGATCCAGTGGCTATGTGCAAAGCGGCAGCCCCGCAAAGTCTGGTAACTATAAAGGCAATTACCATAAGTTCAGGTCGGGATATGTATTTGATTTCTATCCCCTTCTCCTGGTTTTGATTATTGCACCACTCTAGCCGGAGACTAGCAAGGGATTGGCCACCCGGCCTAGTCCCGAACAGAGACAGTTGCTCGCCCCTATTCGGCAAACCAGTGAGAAAATATATGTCTGAGGGCTCTATCTCGAGCTGGTGCCCTCCGATGTAAAAGCATTGATCCTGAACGTTCCACCTTTCAACCAGCCACTCTAAGAATGGCACCTGGGCCCTCATGCCAGGTATGGCCCAGTATTTGTAGAGACCGCATGCCTTCAAAGCATCAATGGAAGGTTGATGACCTATTGCGGCCAAATCAACATCTTTGTGTTCTCTTTCATGCCAATCAAGCATGGTGGGCAATCTACACACCAGAAAACGTCTATTAGAATTCATTAAATCAAAAATTAATGGTTTAGTTTTGAGATTTGGGGTTTTAAATTTGCTTTGCGCGGAGTACGCACCCCGCTTTCAGAAACAGAGCGTGGGTACGCAGCTTCTCTGAAGGTAGGTTGCGTACACCTGCCATTTTCCCAATGGAGAAAATGTCGGGGTACGCAGGTCACCCATGGGGCACCTGCGTACCCCGAAAAGCGGATCTTGAAACCCCAACGCCCCCAAAAAATCAAACTAGGGCTTAAAATGAAATTCTAAATGGATGAAAATAAAGAGGAGGATGTTGTGAAATACCTGAAAGAGACGGCGCTCGATTCCGACGGTCGGATTCTCTGCAAGGTCCACAGGAAGTTTCTTGCCAAAAGCCCTTTTCTCTCCCTCAACAGTAAAATGGTAAAATGACATGGTAAAAGGTCTTTTTATAGGTTTTTTGGATAAATGAATGCTAAGTTTTTTTATTTTTCACCATGAAAGGATATTTTTTTTTCAATGTATTTTTTCCTATCTTAAACAGGTATGAGTAATGTGTTGTTTTTGTGCAGGACAAAAGGATTTTCAAGAAAAATTGTCATTTTTCACGAACCAAAACATCAGACTCATCTTTTAAGCCCTTTTCTGACTCCTAAAACATGAAAAGATTGCTGAGCGTTTCTTTTACACTCGTTAAAATGGAATTAAAAGACAGTCCTCTTATAGCCCTTTTCTGACCGTAAAAACATGAAAAGATTGCCAGATTTTTGTCGTTTCAAATTCGATACTGGAAATAAAACGACGTGCCCTTGATCGCTTTTTACTTTTCAGGTCAAAGGCACTAATCATGAAAGTACTCCTTGGTCGCAAGATCAAGCGTTTCTCTCAAGTATTATTTTATACTTTTTCGGGCTTGGGAGACACAAATTTATGAAAACGTTCAACCCTGGAGTCTTCTTTAGTTTTTTCAGACTCTCTAAAAATTGAAAAACACCGAGTTTCTCCTATACTGGACTCGTTAAAATTTCATAGTGAAGGACCTGTTCGATTACAGACAGGAACGGACCACTCCTTCTTAGGGTCCGAATCTAAACTAAGTTGGACTCATCCGAAGGATGAGCTTATAATCAAGCATATGTTATCCTCCTCAAGCTTGTAAAAAATAAAGAGGTACTTGCCAGAAATGGTGGGGGAAAAGAGAGAAGAATGAGCCTACTTGTTATCCTTTGTCACAGAAAAACCTTATCACCACTCTTGAACACGACACTTTTCATTCACCTGGGTTGGGAAATCCTTTGCCTAAAAGTTGATCAAACTACTTTGAAAGTCTTCAACCGTTTCCGGGTATTAACTTTGGGTCAATCGTCACCAAGCCATCTGTCGTGTCGTTATGTGTTCAAGAGGTCTCTGCAAATAAACCATTCATATGCAAAATACTTGTCATCCATTTTGACCATCCCTGAGTCAGTCCTTACAGCAACATTTCTTCAACTTGAACTATGATTTCATGTTGTGGGCTTGCCTGCAACGGGTTGCTTTCTATCGACATCAGCACATTAACTAGAAAGATGACTTAGAAATCATCAGTACCTTGAAGTCTGCATGCATCAATGGCAGGTTTCTCGCCTTTGACGACAGTTTACATCATTGACTTTCGATCGAAGGATTCCGTGATATGTTCGACATCAACCCATTCATTCGCATCTCATGGATTGTACTGGGTACTTTGAGAACCATTGACATCACTGGTGGTCTCTCTCACACTTGTTAACAATTTACATCATCGACTGGTAATCAAGTGGTTTCTACCATGTTCAACATCAACTCATTTATTCGCATGGATAGAATCGTACAAATTCGGGAAGTAGAAATGAAGACCCTGGATCTAGTTTCCACCATCCAGGCTGCGAGGAGTTTTGTATTCATTATATAGTAGACTAATCATAAACAGATGGCTGTGTCCATACTGTGTCTACATGAGTCTATGATTATGATGTACTGCGAAATCATTCCTGTATCAGAGCAGTAGTTAGATTGTTAGTTAAAGTTTTCAATCTGAGTATGGGAATGCCTACCTCAGTGATGATATGATCTTATATATGTATTTTGTGTTGAATATTTGCAAGTTCTGACCGGGCTCTCCACAAGATAATCCTTGAAATGATAAAGTACTTCACCCTTCCTAGATGATATAAAACCCTAATCTACTACAGGCTTCGCACTTTAGGGGGAAATTTGTTACACTAAAATTTGTCACCATGACTATTTGCAGTTAGTATGGCTCCATCAACTGTCATACTATCCTCCTTGGCAAGTCTCATACCTCTGCTCTTCATGTCAAACTCCAAGAAAGAGAGAAAAGTCATTTAAAGTCAATTATCTCTGGGTACGCAGTTTCTCTTAGCCTTACCTGCGTGTACGCAACCCAAGTTCACAATAACTACGTACTTGTACGCTCTGTATGTAAAGGGGTGGGTGCGTACCCCTGTAAAGGTCAAAAGGCGTGAGTTTCATCTTAAAAAAGTTACTTGTGGTCAAATCTAGAGCATTCTAGAAGATGGTTTGACGTGTATTGAGTGCCTCCAGATGGTTCATGCACCCCAAAGAAAGAGGAACTGATCCCATGAAGAGGGGAGCTATCCCATTGAAAGAGGGGCTTATCCCATTCATGGTGGACCTAATTAACTTCCTCCAAAGCACTATAAATACAAGCATTGGGCCAGAGGGAGGGGAGGTTGAAAGCTGAACATTCCTAAGGGTAGATGCTGCTGGAATTAGGACTTCCTTGTAGAAGCTTGTGAGGAGAGATTCCCATCCTTTCTTTCTTCATTTGGAAGTGGGTGAGATGATCAAAGTAAAGGAGAACTCTTGCTGGACCCTGGGAGGGACTTGTACAACACGAAGGCTCAGGTTGTAATGGTTTCTTTCGTTTCCTATTAATACAAATAAGTCCATTCTTCTCAACAATTTGTTATTTATGAGTTGTTTCATATACTCCTTGGTCTGTATGTTAAATATGTTTTATTTTATGAGATATTCAGGTGCTATTTAATCGTTTGATTGTTAGTGAATACAGGTTTCGAAGAGAAGGAGGAGCTCATCCGGATCGACGAGGCTGGACTACTACAACAGCGTTGGGTTACAGGTAGGATCTAAACACTTTATTTGTTATATGATAAATGCATATTTAGAGAAGGATTGCTCTTAATTGTCTTGTTTGTCACTAGAAAGCCTTAAGCTTCTAGGGAGGTTGGTTTTGTCCGCAAAATCGACTCTTTCCGCATGACAACAAGTTAGGGACTTTGTACCAATCTAAGTCTCTAGTGAATAAATTGTTCATGCGAAAAAATCTATATAACCTGAGGATGAAAGATGGAGACTCGGTGACAGAGCATCTGAATGCATTTAATACTATGGTAAGTCAACTAGCATCTGTTGATATTAAAATTTCAAATGAAGATAAGTGCATCAATTTGTTGTGTTCTCTAACAGATTTGTGGGATAATCTGGTTATTGCAATAGGTAGCAATGCCACGGCCTTGCATTTTGATGAAATAGTCTCATCCTGGCTGACGGAGGAGATGAGATGGAAAAATATGGAGAGCCATAATGGTGATGCCTTGTCTATACGAGGACGGTCCCAGAACAGAAACAAAAATAAGTCATCAAGTGGGAGATCTAAATCCAGAGGGAGATCTAAATCTCTAGGAAAACCTATAAAGGTGGTGTGCTGGAAATGCAAAAAGGAAGGGCACTACAGAAGGGACTGTAAATCTAAATCTCCTAATAAAGGAAAGGGATCTGATGATTCTTGTTCTGTATAGGCGAAAACCACCTCAAATGAAGGTGGGGATCTCATACTTGGTGAAGCCACCATATACTAGATGGTTCTAGATGTGGTGTAGTCGGTAGGCTCAATTGCTTCATGACCTCTGATAAAATGAGGTTCTTTTGGCTGCGATTGTCGGCAATGAATTGTAGCAGCGAACCCTTCACCCACATCTATGAGTGGAAAAGATGTTCCCCCTCCTCTAGATCTTTGGGCTTGTTCTTCTAGATCTTGGCAGTGGCAATAGTGGTGCTGGGCTCTGCATCAATGATCTCCATCCCTTTTCCATTCCCCTTGTCAGGTTTTGACTCAGGGTCAAAACATGCATCTGATTTGGAAGCCTTCAACTCTGCCACGAGCAACTGCTTGGTCCGATACTCACTTGTTTTATGAGTGGGGCTCTTATGGAACTCACACCACTTTCCCGTGTCCTTCTTCAACTTCATGGTGTTGTTCTTGTCTTGTAGCTTGGACGGGTTGTCTTGGTTCACCTTGCCTTGCCTTTGTCCTTTAGTCTTCGGATTCGCAAATCCAAAGTCTCGCTTCTTCTATTTGAACTTCTGCTCAATTTTGACAGTGTATCGGTACACCGTGTCGAGCGAGGAAATGTTTAGGAACTCCATCTCTTCTTGGATGTACCTATGTAGGCAACTGCAGTACTTGAGTACCAAATGTAGCTTAGAGTCCTTGATACCCAACTACGTGTGAAGGGTATGAAAAATGTTTGTGAACTCTGGCACATCTTGGTCTTTCCCTGCCGCAGCGTGGTCCACTTTATGTATTTGTCCTCATAGCCTTTGACAGGGTAGTATTGCTCCTTCATGGCATCCTGGAATGAGTTCCAAGTGGGTGTGGCTGAAAATAGTGAGTCTGTGCTTTCATCCTTCTGCTTGCAGTAGGTTTCCCACTAGTCCTTGACATGGGGGGCTGCTTTGAGAAGAAAAAAAATAATCTTTTCTCCTCTAAAAAATCATGAACAAAAAAATACCCTTCTAGCAGATTTAACCATTTATCTACAACATATACATCTATTAGACCCTCAAAGGTGGGGATTTCAAAATTAACATGCACCTTAAAGGGTGTGGCGTTTCCAGAGTAGTTGCTAGAAGCCGATGCTTCGCCTCTGGGTAGCCGCTGAAGGATCCAGGTAAAGCTATCCATCATTGCATTCCTTTGTCACTCAAGGGCTTCTTCGAGCAAGATTTTGATTGGATGTCCTACCCCCTCATCTTTATTTTCAGCCACCATGGGAGGCTGTCAAGATTTGTGAGGCTGGTCTTGCAAAGGTTGGAGGAGTTCAAGCCCTAACTCCTTCTATCGTGACCTCGTTGAGGACATGCAAAGAAAAATAGAGAAAAAGTAGACTACTCTGATACCAGTGATCCAAATTTAAACAGGAACACAACAAATTACAGAGATATCCATAAATACAGATATGTAGCAGAAATAATACATCATTTCGTTAATGTAAAATACTGAAATATGCTTACAAACAGAAATGGAAATAAACCAGCTAGGGCGATGGTAGCTTATCTCTGAGAAGAGATGTGGCAGTTACATGCCTTTGAACTATGTTACAATGAGGCTCTAAGGCCTATTTATTGTTGAGAAAAATGGAAAACCATAAACACCAAAAAACATAACCCTAGGAGATGAAACGCCAAATTGTGGGCCCCGTTTCGGGTAAATTGGTACATCAACTTCCCATGGTCATAACTTTGGCATACGATATTTGTTTGACATGCACAATAGATCGTTAGAAAGATATATCCAATGAATATAACTTTTGGAAGAGCAACATCGTTCCATGGACCCATGTTTCTCCCATATTTCCAAAAAATGTCGTTTAGGGTCTCAAAACAGCTCCCGAAGTTTAAGACCTGAAAAACTGCTAAAAATAGTAAATTGTGCTACAATTAAGGAAAATGAAAGAGACAGTTGTGGGGGTCCATGTGGGATAGGTGGGTGGCCACCATCATCCACCTGGATCAGTTCACCATCAACCCTTGTTTGCAAACAACATGTCCCAATAATATTCCATATGGTTCACAAAAAATGCACTTCTTCAGATTCAATGAAATGTGATATTTTCTGTAGCTATCTAACATCAAGCACAGACTCGAAACATGCTTCTTTATTTGTTCAAATATTGTCCAATCATTGAAGTAAAACACCAAGAATTGGTGGATGAATTCCTTAAACTCTATGACAACCACCCTGGAGAATATTGTAGGTGCATTCTTCGTCCCAAACAACATGACTATATACTAAAACAATCCCCAGTCAGTGGAAAAAGCGGTCTTACTCCTATCCTCTGATGCAATCTTGATCTGATGGTACCCTGAAAACCCATTTGTGAAGGAGTAGGTTTCCTGTCCTCCAACGTTCTCTAAAACTTCATCAGTGAATGGTGTTGGAAACAGATCATGTACGCATGCATCATTCAACTTTCTTAAATCAATACAAATCCTTATGTCTCCCTTATTATCCTTCTCCTGTAATACCATCGAGCTCACCCATTCATATTCTTCCATAGGTTCAATTGTTATGGATGTGAGCATCTTATCAAGCTCTTGCTTCACATTTACCTTGTATTTTGGGTTTAGTCTATACGGTCGTTGTTGTACCAGCTTTGCATCGGGCTTCAAAGTGATCCTCATTACGCCCAGATCACCTACAATACCTTTCATATTATAAGACTTTTTTGTAAATAGATCTTAGTATTCATGCAATAATTCAACAACCTTTCCTACCATATCTTCATCCCAATAGTCACCGATGCATGCAAATTTGTGCTCCACTTCTGAACCTATATTGGCTTGCTTCATCCTAACATGCTGCGATATGTCAGGTATCTCGACATTTGGTCCTGCAACCTCGTGTTGTCCTTCTAATTCAGGGATGTTGATGTTGTGCATATTCTCCTTGCCTTCTTATGTTGTTATATTATATCATTCTAGAGCATGTTGTAACTGCGCATTCCAGTCAGGTTGTACCCAAGTCGTAGGCTCTTTCGGCGTTTGAAAACTTGCTGCTTTGATCTCCTGAAGTGCATCATCTATACACAGAAACCCATCTTTGAACCTAAAATTCAGTAGGAAGCTTTCGTACATATCATACTAATCAGTGGTGCCATGGCAGAGCTCTGTTTCGAGATATGAATTCATTGGTATTGCATCCAAAGTGTCATAAAATATGTGTACCCACTTTGATTAGCATTCTCCACCCCACGCTTTAGCCCAATGAGACAAACGTTCTCGAGGATCATCCTTACCCTTATATTTCTCGGCAAGCCTTGTGTTTTGATAACCAAAACTTAGCCTCATCAATCAACGGTACTCCCTCCAATCTCCTATATTATCTTTATGTGTGCCCCACCATCGCCCAGGCATAGTCCTCAAAGCTATATCCAAGGCTTGGGAATCATTTTTCTTCCGTTGCGTCCCTTTCAAAATTATAAAGAAATACATTGACATCACCTATCCCATCATAATATGTAAAATTACGTAACTCGGTTGATATGTAGTGAAGAGATTTTGTCAATCTATTACATCACAAAGTAGAAACATCATGCAACTGGTTGTACCAGTTCTCTAATTCTTCATCCGAGTGAGAATGACATGAACTATCCTTCTCCCATCTTATCCTCCCATCTCAAGTGGGGTTGATCTATTACTCATCTGTGCAGTTAACTTATAGATGTATACAACATCTTCATCACCATATTCTTTGTAGATGAGATTTGTATATCGCACTCCTTCAGATGGATCTAAAGGAACAAAGACCCTGGCACTATTCTTTTCAAACACCATACTCCTCTTATAATTAATTATCACATCCATATCAAAAGCCCAATTAATTCCAAGTAACGCTAGATACAGATTTTTGTCATCCACAATATCAATAAATTCAAAGTCTGCTACTACGCTTCCTACTTCAATATCCATAGCAGCTCCATGCAATTGACTCGTCAAAGTAATTTTCTATTGATTGGCCATGCGTAGCTGAATCGATGATCATTGAAACTTGGGTTGCCCCATTCGCTCCCAAGTTTTCTTCGATAATACTTTTGCATCAGATCCCAAGTCATGAATCACCTGATCCATTTCAAATTCACCGACCTACATATTTAATCGCATCTCTTGGCCAATTCTTTTCTTATTTTTGTTTACCTTGTTTACTGCTTGGTTCAAGCTGTAGATTTTCTTTTCCAGCGTAGTTATTAATGAGCTCTTGCAATCCTTCTACTGATTTCTAATTTATGAGCAACATCATACATGTCTACATAAATGATTTCAGAACTGTTGGATCAAAATGATCAATCACACTAGTGACTTCAGAATTATTCTTTCGTGGAATTAATTGCATCTATTTCCTTGATGTTGAAGCTCCTCGGTCCATGAAACTCTTGTTTGCTTCCATGAAGGTTTATTTCTCCCGCCACATAGTGAACGTAGTACTCTTCTATGCTACCTTCCTAACCCATGCACTTACCACAAGATTTTTACCCTCTGCTTTATCTTCTCCTATATCCACACCACTTCGTGTCACTATATTAACACTTGGATATCCTCACGCGGTTCAGATCTCATCATTTGTAAATTCTACGAAGACTGCTTAGAATTCTTTTCCTTCATCTTAACCATTAAAATAGGGCAATCCTCTATCACATGGTCAAACTATCTACAATATTGACAGGAACGGTGAGTGAGGTTTTGACAATCTCATGCAAAATGTCCAACCTCTCCATGGTTATAGCATATGATCTGACCCTGACCAAGTCTAACGCCCCCTCCTTGAGCATGTCCTCGATCTTGAAATCCTCTATGGGCCACGAGTGAACCAAGATATTCTTGTGCACTTCCTTCAGCTTGGATCCTATATGTCGAAGTTAGATCTATCATAAAATCATAGTTGTGACAATCCCTCTCGTCATTTCCTACTAATTAACAAAAGTTACAAAATAATTCCTTTAGTAACCGCACATATTTCTGTAACAAATAACAATGATCAGTCGAGTATTGGCTTGCAACTCAGCAAATACTACACTAGACACTCAATTTGGTACTTGACCCACCAAGATTCTCCTCCTTCAAAGGATTGGGACCTCTTGAAACCACATAATCACGATAAATAGGAACTGGTCCTTATAGTGACCTTCCATTTTACACTTTGTACACCAAACTTCTCAGTGCATCTCAAACCGAATATCCTTTAATTTCTTCAAATCTTGCAGCTCTATATCCAAGCTTGCTAATTGGGACTATGTCTTCTGAACCACTATGTGAGTATCTTGTACCGGCGAAGCTTCTAACATCATTGGGATTTCTAATGCTTCTGCCTGCATCCCAATATTTTGCTACGATAATGGTAATTTGAGATGTGGCAATAGCGTAGCTATATACCACTATTTGTGCTACTCATCGTAGATCTAGAAATTGACTTGTTATAGCAAGCATTTTAACCTCTGATCTACATCCCAGTTATTCTCATTGACTGATTTCTTAATTTCTTTTATTTTTTTAATGCACTGTGACTGCGACTTGGGCTTCTTGAACTCCGCGTTTAGTGCGTTCTCATTAGAGAATTTTTTAGGTCTAAAATGGGCATCCTAAGAGAAACATACAACAAAAATAAACTTTATAGGAACAAATAGGATTGAAGATGATGATGTCAACCATGGGGGATGATTCACCATTTTTGGGTAAAAAAGTAAAAATATTAAAAAATAATAAAATATTTTTTCAACTTGTATTTTCAACTTATCTCCCAAATATTTTACTCAAATTTCGAGTGGTAGTACTCCTTGGATGCAAAATTTAATTCCTCATCCAAGGAGTGCCCATGTTGCATGCTTAGACCCTGCTACACGAAAAATGAGAGATACATGAAAAAAACATGATTGCAATCACATATTTCATGTATTTCTCATTTTTTGTATAGTAGGGTCCATCAAAAGTATGCAACATTTGTACTCCTTGGATGAGGAATCAAATTCTGCATCCAATGAGTGTTCCTGCTCGAAATTTCAGTAATTCGATAGAGAGATAATTTGAAAATATGAGTTGAAAAAATAGTTTTTTATTTTTTCCCTCTAAAATTTGATGATGCAATCTAATCTTATTTTATTATTTCCACTAGTATTTTATAATTTCCTTAGGAGGCCCATTTCAAACCTCAAAATTCCCCTAACGTTGTCTTAGCTAGCGAAGTCATTGGGTGAGTTGTATTGTACTTGATATACCATGACAATGCTCTATCTTGCACCGCTGTGACAAGCTGCAATTTCTTCCTATCTTTGAGATTGATATGCTATGATTTCCACACAACTTCTATGACAAACCAAAATTGATCAGGATCCTCTAATCCTCGACCCTTTAAAATAGGAATCTTCACTTCTTTAATGATGTTAAATGGTGGAGGTGGAGGTGGAGGTGTAGGTGTAGTGTATGAGGTTGAGGTGGAGGCGGAGGTGGAGGTGGAGGTGTAGGTGTAGTGTATGAGGTGGAGGCAGAGGTGGAGGTGGATTGGGTACATTTAGAATCCCTGAACTGCTTTTATTTTCTAATTGCGACACACCTCTAGGCGTGTTAGGGTTACTCACTTCTTCTTCACTTTCTGATTCACCCAATAATGGATTGTACTCACATTTAGTGAATTTATCACCATCTATTATGAACCTTTTTCTACTTCACGTAGATCCAATCTGGCTTGTTTTAAACATCAATTCATAGGAAGTACACCCTTTTCACATAATAACATATTAATCCAGAGCTTTAAATAATTCAGATACTTACCTTGTGGACCTTTTAAAAATCAGCGCTTAGCTTCACTGTAAGATACATATGTATCAATCATGAATTCAATAATAAATCCTCTAAGAATACTATCAATCCAGTAGTCAACAACTCTTATGACCTTATTTTCTGTCTTCTTAAGTCGCTTAATCAGCTCTGGGTTCCACACAGTAATATCATCGTGTTTCCAACAGGGCTCATTTGTAGCTAGTTTTGAAAGTCCCTCGTGTAGCTTGTTAGCGAATGATGTGAAAATTATATCTTGTTGTTATTTATAGATATACCTCTATAATTACCTTTCTGTCGACTGTCATGGATTTCTATTTTCCTGTACTGCAAATTCATGCAACTTCAAATCTACCCAATCTTGGATCTCTTTTCTAGTCGGTCACCACTTCACACATCCCTCAGCTAGGTCATGGTTCTAGAAATGGAACCATTTGTTGGCTTCAGGGGTTTATACCAAGGTTCAGAGTTAGGTTTCACTAACCAACAAAAGCCTATACTACCGACCCTTTCGGCAATGATCCATGTAGTGCAGACTGTAGTCTCACCCGAGGAAATATTGGGGGATGCTAGGACCAAGTTTCTGTATCTAGAGAAGTTATGCAGTGTGGTTGTAGGGCTTCTTTCAATTTAGGGCTTAATTCAACCTTTGGAACCATTAAACTTATTGCTACATTCATAGAGTGTTTTCCTACTTAACAGATTGCGAGTTGTGCCTAACTAATCTAACATGCATTATTCGTTATATAAAACAATATTTGGATCTTTGCAATGCAATTACAAAAGAAATATACAAAAGCGAATCCTAATTTTGCACAAATAGAGAAGCTACACGAACATATAAAAATACACAGATCCATTCCAAATTCTTCTTTATTATCTCAAATCTTTATAGATTCAATATTTCTGACCTAAGCATGCAGTTGGAGGGGCCCACACACATAGTTGCAGAATTACCAAGCTCTCCATGCACACTATTACAGGAACCTTCCCCTTCACCTAAATAAAGAAAGATATACCAATTTCACAATGAAAATTGTAAGATAATAGGCCTTTGACTTATTAAGATGACTCTTCATATATATTTTTTCACTTACAATACCATGGTACACTAACCATGGGCGGAGCTCAAAATAGTCAAGCTTATCTCATCCCTTTAAAAATTAAGGGGCTTTGCCCTAAACCCCCTTTGACTCTTATAAATCTATGCGAACCATGCTCCACTTCTCAAAATGTGGAGACTTTACATGACTTAGACAAAGCTTAGACCTAGGGAACCCCTACCTAACACCTACCAAGAATTTCACCAGAGATCCAAAAAGTTTTATATCTTTTAGAGCAGTCAAAAGTTGGAGACTAGTATTTATACCATAAGTATACAAAAATAAGAATCTATGGGTGTGAAATTCCTTCGTGTAGATTACCAAAGTTTGTGCCAGTGAGAGTCTTTTCCTTGGAATAATCTAGATAGATGTTGAATATGGATGAATCACACTTTATCTCAAACAAGAATAAAGCATAGTTTAAATTAAAGGCAAATGTAGGGACCTATATTGTAGATACCAAAGTAGTAGCAAAGGAAGTGGAAGGAATATTAAAGCAGATGAAATTCAAACCAAGGTTCACGTGATCTTATGATCCTCTAGGGATAATTTCAAAGCTGAGGGTAGAATAGAAGAGCACTCCATATGCACATACACCTAGGCCAGAGATAGAGAAATCTGCTAATCAAGAGAAATGGAAAGAAAACACTTTGTAGGAGGAAAAAGAACAGTTAGTCAGTCAATCATCTCTACAAAGTCCTATCCCGAAAGACAAAGAAATCAAGATTCCAAGGGAAAGTATGTCCCCTACAGATTCAGAAAATCAAGCTGCAGATTTTGTTGTGCTCAAGAGAAGAAAGAAGGATCCAAAGACTACTACTAAATCTGATAGTAAATGTGGTCCCCAAATAATAACTATTGAAGAAGAATCCTAAGAATAAAAAGATTCACCAGAGAAAGTACCATGGTTTTGACAAGCATCCCTACCATTCCATTTACATATGTTTAGGAAACATCTCAGTCTTCCATCTCTTGTACCTCTCACATTCCATAAAAAAAAAGTATTTTTACAAGGTATAGGGAGATCAAGTTGAAGAATGAAGTTTTATAATCTTCAACATATTCATAATTTTGGAAGAAAATTGCTACCACACAATAGAAATTTCTATCTACATTTTACTCGGAAAAGGGAAGTTCTATATCCTTTCAGGAACCTACAGTGCCAGCCCCCAAACTTGCTCAATATTATAATGCCTCGATATTATTTTTTGATACCAAGAATGTTCATACAATCGATCAAATCAATTAAGGTAAGTAAGTAGGTGAGATGATTTACTCAATACTGACCAGCTCACCCATGGATGCTTCTAAGTTGCAAACATCTTTAATAATATGCACTCACAGTTGAAGATTGAAAGAATGTATTCTTTGGCCAAAGACACCAGGATTAAAACTTTAGTTAATTATCAAACTAAAATATGATCCCAGTGATGTCATGGCAGCCGAGGAGATAATTAAGAACAAAAATTTAGATATTCAGGCCTGTAGGAAACAACTTAAGCTCCCAACTATGGAACATCCTCAGGCCAAGGAAGTGACCAGTCTGGAGATGGAGAAAGAAAATCTATTCAAAATAATAGTGGAATAGAATGGGCTTGACTACTTGCAAAGGGAGAAGAGCGACCGGTAAAGCCATGGCCGAGCAAGAAGCCAACTGCTTAACCTCATTTCTGGCTGGCGATCAGACTGCGTGGGCCGACGTTTCTCCGTTTTTTGATTCTGTAGGCCATGAAACCTACAGGAACAGATCTGCAGCTGCGGCCCTTGCCTCTGCGGCCAAGCGGCCCAGCAATGAATATGGTCTTATGATAGCTGGAAGCCGTGACGGAAAGGGGATTGGTAGATCGGTTGGTAGTGGCTTAGCTGATTCAGCCTTCCCTATCGACCCCCGCCAAACCGACTCTGTCAGCTGCATGAACCGGACGACAGCCGTTAAGGAGATCAGCCAAGAGATCAGCCCAGATCTGAGTTTCCAGACCTCTGCAATGGTCGTGTGGCAGGAGGGAAACTTGATCGCTGACGAGGCCAGAGCACACAGACTTCAAGGCATCATTCCTGCGAAGACAGGGCTTACAAGAAGAAAAGATCTGCGTTATTGGCCAGATCTATTGAAAACGATGTTGCATCAGGCGGAGAAGACAACTGCAAATGTCTTCGAGATCACACTTTGTGAGGACTCTGTCTGTAGCAAACACGGATCCCTCAGGACGAAAAAGTGCAGATCCTACCACAGGTATGAAGAAATAATCCGGTTTTTTGCATATCAAAGCACAGATCTGAATTATATCGTTGCTGTTCTTGACATCCATATGCTCAAACATCCGCCATTGAGCCCTGATCGGGCAATATACCCACAGATCCGTGGCAATGAGCATAGATCGAGCCTTGGGCTCATAGATCCAGACCTGCAAATGGAAGAACAACCCTATTTATGGTCAGATTCAGAAGCTCGCTCACAGCCAGAGCACACGGACCTGACCTCTAAGGCAGATCAACAACAGAAGGGATATATGCATGATACCGGGTTAGGCAGATCAAGATCACAGCCAGAACCCAGGCAACAGGTAACATCAATTTGTTTTCAGATTTTTATAAAACCCCCTGTGGGGAGAACCAGTCTAGTATGGGTACATGCAGAAAGCACCATTATGCAGTTGAAACAACAAATATGGGCATTGATGGGATACCCTGTTCAGATCCAACATTTGGTCAGTGGTAGGCGGTCCCTTCAGGACAGCAGAACCCTGAGAAACTATGATATTAGCCCAGAAACAACCATTGCCTTAAACTTTAGGCTAAGAGGAGGTGCTCTACCCCAGGGTCCAAGCTCCTTAGGAGGAGATGAGGGGAAAAAGACAGCAGCTCAGCCTCAAGCCAAGGGAGGCTCCTCTTAAAAAAACATCTTACAGGGTAACAGAGACCAAGGGTCCCCTCCAGAGCAAGGTGGATATACACCTAGGCCATACATAGTAGATCAGCTAGGGCAAACCCCAGCCCTAAACTTTGATTGTACAGGACTTGAAGATTCGTCAAGTCATATGAAACACAGGCCCTAATATGCTGATTTAACAGTTTTTGGCCAAATCCAATGGATCTATTTCACTGGATCTTCACCAATTGGACCATGGAATGTGATATACATCTATGCTCCAAGGGGTTTTTCATTGTTAGATTCGCATCCACGGAAGTCAGAGATACAATCATCAGTACAGGGCCTTGGTTTTGGGGAACATCAGGTCTTTTTATGACCCCATGGTTTCCAGATTTCGATCCAAACAAAATGACTGTCTCCAAAATGTCGGTCTGGGTCCCCCTATATAACCTTCCTCTTCACTTTTGGAGTGTACGAGCCTTGGAAGGAATTGGGAACAGCATAGGGAAATACATCAAAACATATCTGGAAAGGACTGATGAGAGGATCTACACTTTTGCATGCATCTGTGTGGAAGTAGATCTAAGTAAAGGACTGCCGGAAAGCATAAGGCTGGTATACAAGCAACCAAACTGGCTGCAAGGACTAGACTACGAAAACACTGCTTTCAGATGCAGGAACTGTAGGCTGACAGGACACTTGCAAAATACATGCCAGAAGCCAAGAAAGCTCACAGTAAAAAGAAGCAGAGAGGGAAGCAGAGGAAAGGGTGGCAATTCCCCCCTCCTGACTCAGAGGACGATGAATCAGAAGCAGAGGAGGAAATTACCCCCACAGAGAATACCGAGCATACCCAAGGAAAGGAGGCTCAAAAGGAAAACATATTAGCCAATAAGGTTTCACAACTCCATTCAAATCATGCAGAGAAGACAAGTGAGGATCTGAGTATGGGAGGGATCAAATGGCATCACACCTCAGACACTTCAGACTCAGACAAGGATACAGATCCACAAAAAGCAGAAACACAGTTAGTCCTAGCTTCGATCAAGCCCACCCAAGGAGAATGGCGCAAGGTTGAAAAGAAGAAGGGGAGAAAAACATGAGGTGTGAGTCCTCTACTCACCCCCAGGAATCAGTTTTTCTGTCCCTTCCTCCTTTCTTTTTTCTTTTTTTTTCCCATTCTTTCTAAATGCACGGTAGCCTCGCTACGTTGCATTGTTTGTGAAAGCACACGAACCCAATGGGCAACTTCTGGAAATGCTTCAATGCATATTCTTTGTGTAACTTTTCATTTTTAAATAAAAGGTTATCGCTTTTTCCTATGGAAAAAAAATAGTGGAATAGAATGTTGAAGTCTAGAAAATGGAACAGGACATGGAAACATTGTTGAAGGAAAAGGAGTAATTAGAAGCAACAAGTACATCAACAACACATACATCAACACAAAAGGAAGCACAAAAAACAACACAATTATCAACTTCATATTTGTCACACAAGCTACCTCAATATTTAGGATAATTATCATTAACAAATAAGGAAATAGAGAAGTTAACAACATAACTCACCAAGATGGAGGAGAAAAATATCAAATCAGACAATGCATAGATGGCATAGGTACAAAATAATTTCAAACTAATAGAACAGATTCAAAAGTATGAGGACCAATCCCACATAATTCAGATGTTCGCAGAAGCCAAATGCAACATTTGGCACAATATCAATGCAAATTTTACAAAATTGTGGCCATCTATACGAATTAGTTTTGAACAAGAAGAGTTGGTACAAAGAGTTAAAGCAGTAATTCAAAACACAGAAGTTGATATTGAGAATAGACCAATAGAAGCACATAAAATTATAAGGATGTTAAAGTCCAAGACTAGAGATGAGCTTGAAGGGATCAATATTCAAGACATGATAGAGACAGTAATGGAAGTAAAAAGAGTATTAAATAAGACAACAAAAAACATTATTTGTTGCAGGGGCAAGTACTTCCAACTCTAAGAAATTATAATGGAAAATTGAATCCATTAGAAAGTTATCAGGATCAAATATGAAACATAGTTGCAGATGCATCGAAATTTGGAAAGAGAAAAGGAACTATCAATGGACAAGCTTTCATGGAGGGCCTACAACATGATTTTCTTATTCAGCATGAAATTCATCATTTTTTTTTAATAAACCAACTTTTGAGGCATACAGAGGGGTAGATGAAAGATTCAAAAATATGGTAAATTTTTCTATCCCACATGAAGAGAGACGAGACCAATAATTGGAGTTGGTCGAATAGGCACAAACATAAAACCTACAATTTTGGTAATAAGACAAATAAAAGTGATAGAAAAATAGCTACAGTGAGCAATATATTTCCTTCAAATATTTAACAAAAAAGCATAATTTGTCCATATTTTCTATTACTAAGTACTATTTTTGAAATATCTACATGTTTTTAGTAGATATTATTTTGTAATGAGTTTTATTTGAAATCTTAATTTATTCAAGACAGAGTCTATAAATATTTTGTAATAAGGCTCAGTAAGGGTTGGATTATGTATGAAGAAAACAACTCTACCTTGATGTAGGTTGTGGCTTGTACTCAAGGTAATCAATTTTTAGAAATACAGAGGCCATTTTGTTCTAGGATTCTCTTGTCAAACAAATGGTGATGCTTCTCTCATGTTAAATTGTTCTTTTTTCTCAGTTTCCATATGGATTTCCCTCCTGATTGTTGCAAGAAGATTAAGAGTTGAATTTACTTACATGTAAATTTATCTAGCTTGTTTTAAATAGTATTAATGTGTTCCTCATGAGATTAATTATAAAATCCATCTAAATATACTTTATAATTAATTGATCATCTACTTTTTCATCTCAGCCACACCATAAATATATTAAGATCCAAGAGTTTTCCTAGCGTACCCTATTACAACTACTCATTTAATTTGTAATTGACTACCCAAAATTTTATGACTCCATGCCAAATGGACTTTTCCAGCATCTTTCAAGCAAAATTTTGAAAGATCCAGATTGAACTTTGATATCTAGCCTAAGATGTTGAAACACAAATTAAATCATACTGAGAGAGCCCTATCTAAAGCTGAAATGGCTAGATCCCAACTTTAAAAGTGGTTTGTGGTTACCTTCATAATTTTCTTCCTCAACCTAGAAAAATTACAGAATTCTAACAAACACTAAGCATAAAAGTGCACAAGAACACTGACTTCTCTAAGCATAAAAACAAAATGCACCCTAAGCATAAAAACACAGAAGAGCAAAAGCATTCAGCTCAATAAATTACTATAAACACTAAACGTAAAAACACATAAGAACACACACTTTCCTAATCATAAAAACATAAAAGAACATAAATGTACCTAAGCGTAAAAACACAAAATAGCACAGACTTCCAATGGTGTGAAGGTGTTAAAAAACATAGAGTTAATAGTTAGTAAGAATGAACTCCTACGAGAGAGTCATTGATGAACCCACCAAGTTGAACAAACCCCATTGCATCGGCATTGAAGACCTCAACCCATCGCCATACATCACATGCAAAACCAATCAAGCTTACCTGCAACATAAATAAAAAAAGTGATCTAGGTGGCTCCAGGGACACACACAGGACAAAGAGGGCTTATGGAAGCTCGAAAATCAAAATGATCAAAATGCTTTCAAAGTAGGGCCATAGCGTAGATCTCATCATCCTGATCACAGGGGTGTGAACAGTTCATCAATCTGAGTCGGGATGAGGAAGATAAAGGTAGTCAAAGTTTGGTTGACTTTTGCTGACTGGGCTGGCTTAAGGAGGCAGCGATTTGGACAAAATCCGGCCACTGGATTCTGGCCACTTGGCCAAGATTTCGGGTGAATTTCTAGCCTATTTAATTTGACTCCTTTCGCCATTTTTGAAATTTTCAAAAAAGGCCTTCTTATTATATTAAAAATTTTAAAAATATATACGAAGGAGGTGGTGGGCCACCACCCCCACCAACCCATGCCTCTCCTTCTAAATAAAACTATATGCCATACGATTAATGAGAGGCCGGTGTGAATCGAACCCGCCCAGACCACGTCGGCTGGCCCCCATCGACGACCCCATATGGCGACATAATCCAACAAACAAGTGCCATAAATATTACACCAACCTATAGTTCTGATTAATGCTGGTTGCAATACAAACTTAACATTCATTTGCAAATAATAAAAAATGTACCAGTTATAAAAATGCCCATTATGGTGGGAGTGAGGAATTGATCCCCCAAACTATACTCCTCTAGTGCTTCACCTAACCAACAAGGCAATTGTGGCTCTTGTAAACTTCACTGAGCGAAATTATACTTAAGCCTTATGCTCTAATTTGCATGAGGGAGAACGGAGGTGGATTTGAGAACAGAGAAAGGGAACCCCATTATGTAGAGAAGCATGGAGGAACCAGGAGAGGGCATGAAAATCACAGCATGATATTTTTTTAATTAATTTATTGCAGGTAGAACCATGACTAAGCGAAATTTCCAGGAGGGTGAAACTTTTGCAGTGTCCAAATTGGACAAAATGTATGTCGATTTTACACCTCTCAGTTACACGAACCTGATAGTGTAGACATTTTCCTGATCTGAGCAGCTGATTTGCAAGGGGCCCAGAGGAGGGAATCTTTGAGGAATCTAGGGGGAATATGAAAGATTCCTTGAGCCCCCTATTTTCACTTCCTCAGAATTTAGAAATTTGACAGTTGATTTTGCACTATTCGACACCACAAATCTAATGGTGTGTTCAAATTTTCCATTCACTTATTTCATTTTTCGGCCACTTTTCTAAGTGGAGTGCAGGTGTCAGCATTCATGTGCAAGCACTATTTCCATGAGATTCGACGCAGCGAGATTGATGGCACAAACAACTTTAGCAACTTGACATCCTCTTCTTTAGATGGACCACGGATGTGAGTTATATGTAGTGTGTTCATATACTTCTTTTTGGAATGCACTACGTTGCACTGATCCCTGTTTGATGTTCTATGAGGGATCTTTTTTCTTACTTGTTTCCATGATTCCTACTTGATGTGATGCAGAATCATCTGTGTGATGTACTTGTTGTCATGATTCATCATGTTTTTTTCAAGAACCCTTTATTGTATGTTGATGGGATACTCATGTGTCCCCATATATGTTTGCATTGAGATCCCTTTTATGCCATGTTGGTGGGATGCTCATGATCATCATGCATGAGTTTGTGTCATATTGATAGGAGTCCTTTTGACTGAGAGTTCCTGTAATGGAACATCTCTTGGAGTCACTGCTGCATGAGGGCATTTTCCTTGTATGATAACAACATCACCTCTTACATACATCATCACTATTGACAATGCTTAATGTAGCAGCCTACACCATCTTGATATTGGGGCCCGGGGACGTAGTCCCTCCTGGACGAACTCTGTTATCAATGGCTTATGTTTTCATGTGTTGATGAATTTCATGTTCCTCTTCTTTACAACGTGCAGATGTATTCATTTATGTTCTTTTAAAAAATGCAATTTAACACATCACAAAAGTAAAAGGTCTTAGAAGGGTCCTTTGTCACACCCCGACCTAGATCAAATGGTATCAGAGCGGTCTTTGCATGGATGTGAATTTCACCCATGAACAATGGAACATGCAGCAACAAAGGATGAAAAAGAAATGTATGAGACCATGCTCAAAATTTCCAAAAGGGTGGAAATAATGTATGAAACTCTACAAAAAGAGACAGAGGACAAAGAGTGATTGGAGCTTTAGTTGCAAGGCACGGAGGAGGCCTGGAATAACTGAAGCACAACAAATAAAATCTTCAAACAGAGAATGTTGAATTGAAGATGCTTCTACATAAGCAAATAGAGGAGAAACACAGTTTGCTAAGATAACTATTAGCAAAGGATGAGGCCTTCAAAAAGCTATAGCATGACCCATGTGAGGTGAAAAGTAGTTCTTTGAATTCATGTATGTGTCTCGATGATGATTTTGCTGTTTTTGAAAATCATACCACAAGAATTCACTCCAAACTGTTGAAGAGAATGGGGTATGAAGGAAAAGGCTTGGGCGTTAATGGCCAAGGCATTATCAACCCCATCAAAGTAGAAGAATTACCCTGTGGAACAGGACTTGGGTATGACAGAAAAGAAGTTGGGGAATGCATCGAGAGAACTAGAGAACCACCAACAATAGATGATGAGAAGCCCTCATCAGTTCTTTCTAAATCAACAGAGGACATAAAGATGTTGATTCCTTTCGGTTTCATCTTCACATAGTATGAATTTTGTTGGAGATTTGGAGATCCCAATTACAGGGACAAACATGATACTCCTTACTAGGATGAGGCACAAGGAGGAAGAAGAACTTGATGTTAATAACCAAGGCATCACTCAACCATTGGAGGTTGTGCAAAGACCTCAATTTGCAGGCTTGAGATACATCGAAGGAGAATGCTCGAAGGTGTTAGAGTCTTCTGAGATGTCGTCAAAATCATCGAGGAAAGAGAATGATGGGAACACATCCCCATCATCCCATGGCCTGTAACCGTTAGAGAAAAAGAGCTGAGGCAAGATCTCATCACCATACTTACACCAGAGACATCAACGAAAGGTATAACCAATTTTGATCATCGAATGTTCATTTCGAATATAACCATGTTGTTAAAGATGAACATAAATCATGGAATCAAAAACCATGTACCTTTTGTGGATAACACAACAATACATTTTCTGAGTGTTGGAAAGGAATGGAAACACACAAAAGGATGAGGTATGAAAGACCCTCTCGACAACAGGGAGAGAAAAATGTTAAGCAAATGTAGAGGAAGAAAACCTATTGCAGTCATTGCGACATAAGTGGCCATCAAATAGCCACTTGTTGGAGGCTCCATCCAGAGTAGCACCTTAAAGATGAAGTGTTGGTGCATCGAGGTGAAACAATTGTTTGACAAGAAAAATCACCACAAGGAGGTCACTCATTCACCTTGATAAGTGAAAAATGGTTTCTGGATACGTTAGCTTGTCATGGTCATGCTTTTGTAAATCATTTGTTGCATTTTAAAATGTAAAAGTGATGATGTGTTTTCCATCACTTGTTCAGCATCAATGATGTCTGGTATTATTTTGAGTCACATTTTAAACTCTGAAAGTGATGTTGTGTTTCCATCACTTGTTAAAGAAAAGAAATAGTGTTTGGCCTTATGTTTGTAAATCATGTGTTGCAGTGATGATGTGTTTTCCATCACTTGTTCAAGCAACAATGATATGTTGGCCATGTGTTCACAGCTGGGGTATTGTATCCATCCTGATGTAAACTTGACCACCTAGTTTGTGTTATAAACTTGTGGCAAGTGTGGGATGCTTGGGTCATTAGTTGGTCATGAGAGTCAAGCCTGTAATTTGAAAAAACAATGTACTACAAGTTGCAAAGGTTGCAGGTGTCGGCTCATCACTTAAGGATCCGAAGAACAAAGGTGAAGGAGATGGAAGCAAGACCTTTCAAGATTCTTGTGATGTAGACAAGGTACAGAAAAGTTACAGATTGTTTTTCATGCTTTTGGAGGACCAAAAGCTCCTCAGTGGGGATGATTGATCTAGATGACTCTAGGGACACACACAAGACAAAGAGGGCTTATGGAAGCTCATAAATCAAAATGCTCAGAATGCTTTCGAACTAGGACTAGAGCATAGACCTCGTTGTCCTAATCACATCTATGCAAACGGTTTACCAATCCGAGTATGGATGAGGAAGATAGAGGCAATCAAAGTTTCATTGACTTTTGCTCACTAGGTAGGCTTAAGGAGGTAGGAGTTTGGAGAAAATCCAGCCACTGAATTCCAGCCAACCTGGGCTAGATTCCAGGAAAATTTGTAGCCTATTTAATTTGACTCCTTCGGTGAAATTTTGAAATTTTAGAAAAAGGCCTTCTTATTATATTAAAAATTAAAAAAATATATATGAAGTAGGTGGTGGGCCGCCACCCCCGCCACCCCACACCTCTCCTTCTAAATAACACTATATTTCATACAATTAATGAGAGGCCAGTGGGGATAGAACCCACCCAGCCCACATGGGCCGAACCCCACCGGGTGGCCCCATATGGCGACATAAACCAACCAAGAAGTGCCATAACTATTACACCAACCCATTAGTCCAATTAATGTTGGCTGCAAAACAAACTTAACGTGCATTTTCAAATAAAAAATGTAATAGTTATAATAGTGTGTCATTTTGGTGGGAGTCAGGAATTGATCCCCCAACCTACCCTCCTCTAGTGCTTCACCTAACCAACAAGCAAACTGTGCCTCTTGTAAACTTTGCCCAGCGAAATTATACTTAAGCCTTATGCCCTCATTTACATGAGGGAGAACAGAGGTGGATTTGAGAACAGAGGAAGGGACCCCTGTTATGCAGAGCAGAATGGAGGAACTATCAAAGGGCATGGAAATCGAGATGTGATAATTTTTTAATTAATTTATTGTAGGTGGAACCATGACTGAGCGAAATTTCTAGGAGCGTGAAATTTTTGCAGTGTCCAAATTGGACAAACTTTATGTCAATTTTACACCTCTCGAAGACACAAACCCGATGGCATGGTTAGTTTTCTAATCTGAGCAACTGATTTGCAGAGGGTCTAGAGCAGGGAATCTATAAAGAATCTAGGGGGAATCTAAAAGATTCCTTGAGCCCTAGATTTTAACTTTCTCATAATTCAGTGACAGTCGATTTTGAAATATTCGACACCACAAATCTGATGGTGTGTTTAGATTTTCCATTTGCTCATTTCGTTTTTTAGCCACTTTTCTAAGTGGAGTGCTGGTGTCAGCATTCATGTGCAAGCAACTATTTCCATGAGATTCGATGTAGCAAAATTGATGGCACGAACAACTTCAACAGCTTGACATCCTCTTCTTCAAATGGCCCTAGGATGTGAGGTATATGTAGTGTGTTCATATACTTATTTTTGAGATGCACTATGCTGCACAACTCCCTGTTTGATGTTTGACAAGGGATTTTGTTTCTTTCTTGTTTTCATGATTCCTGCTTGATGTGATGCAAAATCATGTGTGTGATGTACTTGTTGTCATGATTTGTCATGTTTTGTTCGAGACCCCTTTGTTGTATTTTGATGGGATACTAATGTGTCTCCATGTATGTTTTCTTTGAGATCTGTTTTATGCCATGTTGGAAGGATTCCCATGATCATCATGCATATGTTTGTGTCACACTGATAAGAGTCCTTTTGACTAAGAGTTCTTGTAGTGGAACATCTCTTGGAGGCACTCCTGCGTGAGGGCATTATCCTTGTATGATAATGACATCGCATCTTATGTACACCATCACTATTGACAGTAGTTAATGCAATAGCCTACAACATCTTGACTTTAGGGCCCGGAGACGTAGTCCCTGCTGGACGAACTCCGTTATCAATGGCTTATGTTTTCATTTGTTGATGAATTTTATGTTCCTCTTATTTACACCATGTAGATGTATTCATTTATGTTCTTTAAAAAATGCAATTTAACACATCATGAAAGTAAAAGGTCTTAGAAAGGTCCTTTGTCACACCCTGACCTACATAAAGTGCTATCAGAGTGGTCTTTGCATGGATCTGAATTGCACGCGTGATCAATGTAACATGAAGCAACAGAGGATGAAAAAGATATGTACGAGACCATGCTCAAAATTTCCAAAAGGATGGAAATAATGTATGAAACTCTACAAAAAGAGATAGAGGAAAAGGAGTGATTATAGCTTCAGTTGCAAGCCATAGAAGAGGCTCTGTAATAACTAAAGCACAACAAACAAAATCTTCAAACAGAGAACGCAGAATTGAAGATGCTTCTACATGAAGAAAAAGAGGAGAAACATAGTTTGCTACAATAGTTGCAAGCAAAGGACGAGGCCTTGGAAAGGCTATAGTGTGACCCATGTGAGGTAAAAATTAGTTCTTCAAATTCATGTATGTGTCTTGATGATGATTTTACTATTTTTGAAAATCATAGCACAAGAATTGGCTCCAAACTGTTGAAGAGAATGGGGTATGAAGGAAAAGTCTTGGGTGTTAATGGCCAAGGAATTATCAACCTGATCAAAGTAGAAGAATTACCCTGTTGAACAGGACTTGGGTATGTCAGAAAATAAGCTAGGGAATGCGCTAAGACAACTAGCAAACCACCAACAATAGATGATGAGAAGCCCTCATCAGGTCTTTCTAAATCGACAAAGGAGGTAAAAGATGTTGATTTCCTTTCGGTTTTGTCTTCACATAGTATGATTTCTGTTGGAGATTTGGAAATCCCAATTATAGGGACAAACATGAGGCTCCTTACGAGGACGAGGCAAAAGGAGGAAGAAGAACTTGGTGTTAATAACCAAGGCATCACTCAACTATTGGAGGTTGTGCAGAGACCTCAAATTGTGGGCTTGAGATATGCCGAAGGAGAATGCTCGAAGGTGTTAGACTCTTCTGAGATGTCATTGAAATCATCGAGGAAATAGAATGATGAGAACATATCCCCATCATCCCATGGCCATATCCATTGTAGGGAAAGAGTTGACACAAGGTCTCATCGCCATACTTACACTAGAGATATCAAGGTAAGGTATAACCAGTTTCGATCTCTGAATTTTCATTGTGAATATAATCATGTTGTTAAAGATGAATGTAAATCATGGAATCGAAAAACATGTACCTTTTGTCGATTACACAACCATACATTTTCTGAGTGTTGGAAAAGAATGGTAGCACACAAAAGGATCAGGTATGAAAGACCCTCTCTACAGCAGGGAAAGAAACACATTAAGCAAATTTAGAGGAAGAAAACCTATTGCAATCATAGCAACATAAGTGGTCATCAAAGAGCCACTTGTTGGAGGCTCCATCAAGAGCAGTGCCTGAAAGACAAAGTGTCAGTGCATGAACCAGGTGAAACAATTGTTCGACAAGAAAAATTGCAACAAGGAGGCAACTCATTCACCTTGATAAACGAAAAATGGTTTCTGGATACGTTAGCTTGTCATTGTCGTGATTTTGTAAATCATTTGTTGCATTTTAAAATGTAAAAGTGATGATGTGTTTTCCATCACTTGTTCAACATCAATGATGTTTGGTATTATTTTCAGTGACATTTTAAACTCTGAAAGTGATGTTGTGTTTCCATTACTTGCCAAAGCAAAGCAATAGTGTTCGGCCTTATGTTTGTAAATCATGTGTTGCACTGATGATGTGTTTTCCATCACTTGTTGAAGTAACAATGATATGCTGGCCATGTGTTCACAGTTGGAGTATTGTATGCATGCTGATGTAAACTTGAGCACCGACTCCGTGTTATAAACGTGTGGAAAGTGTGGGATGCTTGGGTCATTAGTTGGTCATGAGAGTCAAGCATGTAATTTGCAAAAACAATGTACTACAGGTTCAAAGGTTGTAGGTGTTGAAGGATCCAAAGAACAAAGGTGAAGGAGATGGAAGCAAGACCTTTCAGGACGATTGTGATGTAGACAAGGTGCAAAAAAGTTGCAGATTGTTTTTCATGCTTTTGGAGGACCAAAATCTCCTCAATGGGGAGGATTGATCCAGGTGGCTCAAGGGACACACATAAGACAAAGAGAGCTTATGGAATCTCAAAAAAAAAAAATGATCAGAATTCTTTTGAGCCAAAACTAGAGTGTATAACTCATTGTCCCGATCACAGCAATGTAAACGGTTCGTCAATCTGATTGTAGATGAGGAAGATAGAGGCAGTCAAAGCTTGGTTGACTTTTGCTCATTGTTCAGGCCCAAGGAGGAAGAAATTTGGACAAAATCTGGCCACTGGATTCCAACCAACCTGGGCCAGATTCCAGGTGAGTTTGTGGCATGTTTAATTTGAATCCTTCGGTTAAGTTTTTAAATTTTCAATAAAGGCCTTCTTATTATATTAAATATTTTAAAAATATATATGAAGGAGGTGGTGGGCCACCACCCCCACCACCCCACACCTCTCCTTCTATATAAAAATATATGCCACATGATTAATGATAGGTCGGTGAGGATTGAACCCGCCCAGCCCACATGGGTTGCGCCCACCGAGTTTCCCCATATCGTGGCATAGACCAACCAACAAGTGCCATAAATATTACTCCAACCCATGATTCCGATTAAGGTTGGTTGCAAAACAAACTTAACGCGCATTTGCAAATACAAAAAAAATGTAACAGTTATAACAGTGCGCCATTTTGGTAGTAGTCAGGAATTGATCCCCCGACCTACCCTTCTCTAGTGCTTTGCCTAACCAAAAAGCCAACTGTGATTCTTGTAAACTTTGCCCAGGGAAATTATACTTAAGCCTTATGCCCTCATTTACATGAGGGAGATGGAGGTGGATTTGATAACAGAGAAGGGGAACCCCATTATGCAGATAAGCATGGAGGAACCATGAGAGGGCACGAAAATTAAGGCATGACATTTTTTAATTAATTTAGTGCAGGTGGAACAATGACTGAGTGAAATTTCCAGGAGGGTGAAATTTTTGCAGTGTCCAAATTGGACAAACTTTATGTCAATCTTACACCTCTCGGTGAGAAGAACCCAATGGTGTAGTCAGTTTCCTGATCTGAGGTGCCGATTTCTAGAGGGTCCAAAGGAGGGAATCTTTGAGGAATCTAGGGGGAATCTAAAAGATTCATTGAGCCCTAGATTTTCACTTTCTCAGAATTCAGAAATTCGATAGTCGATTTTGCACTGTTCTACGCCACAAATTTGATGGTGTGTTCAGATTTTCCATTTTCTCATTTCATTTTTTGGCCACTTTTCTAAGTGGAGTGCAGGTGTCAACATTCATATGCAAGCAACTATTTCCATGAGATTTGACGCAGCGAGATTGATGGCACGAACAACTTTAGCAGCTTGACATCCTCTTATTCAAATGGCCCTAGGATGTGGGGTATACGCAGTGTGTTCATATACTTCTTTTTACGATGCACTGTGTTGCAATGATCCATGTTTGATGTTTGAAGAGTGATCTTGTTTCTTTCTTGTTTTCATGATTCCTGCTTGATGTGATGTGGAATCATCTGTGTGATGTACTTGTTGTCATGATTTGTCATGTTTTGTTCGAGACCCCTTTATTGTATGTTGATGGGATACTCATGTGTCACCATGTATGTTTGCACTGAGATCCCTTTTATGCCATTGTGGCGATATGCTCATGATCATCATTCATGAGTTTGTATCATACTGTTAAGAGTCCTTTTAACTGAGAGTTCTTGTAGTGGAACATCTCTTGGAGCCACTCGAGCGTGGGGGGATTTTCCTTGTATGATAATGACATCGCGTCTTATGTATATCATCAGTAATGACAGCACTTAATGTAGCGGCCTACACCATCTTGACATCGAGGCCTGGAGACATCGTCCCTCCTAGACGAACTCCGTTATCAGTAGCTTATGTTTTCATGTGTTGATGAATTTCATCTTCCTCTTCTTTACAACATGCAGATGTATTCTTTTATGTTCTTTTAAAAGATGCAATTTAACACATCACGACAGTAAAAGGTCTTGGAAGGGTCCTTTGTCACACCCAAACCTGGATCAAGTGGTATTAGAGTGGTCTTTGCATGGATGTGAATTGCACGCATGAACAATGGAACGTGCATCGACAAAGGATGAGAAAGCGATGTACGAGACCATGCTCAAAATTTTGAAAAGGGGGGAAATAATGTATGAAACTCTACAAAAAGAGACATGAGCGATTGCAGCTTCAGTTTAAAGCAACAGAAGAGGCCCTGGATAACTAAAGAAAAACAAACAAAATCTTCAAACAGAGAATGTCAAATTAAAGATGCTTTTACATGAAGAAAAAGAAGAGAAACATAGTTTTCTAGGATAGATGCAAGCAAAGGATGGGGCCTTGGAAAATCTGCAGCGTGACCCATGTGAGGTAAAAAGTAGTTCTTCGACTTCATGTATGTGTCCTCATGATGATTCTAATGTTTTTGAAAATCATACCACAGGAATTGGCTCCAAACTATTGAAGAGAATGGGGTATGAAGGAAAAGGATTGGGCATTAATGGCCAAGGAATTATCAACCCCATCAAAGTGGTAGAATTACCTTGTCGAATAGGACTTGGGTATGTCAGAAAAGAAGTTAGGGAATGCGCCGATACAACTAGTGAACCACCAAAAACAGATGATGAGAAGCCCTCATCAATTCTTTCTAAATCGACAGAGGAGGTAAAAGATGTTGATTTCCTTTCGGTTTCATCTTCACATAGTATGATTTTTGTTGGAGCTTTGGAGATCCCCATTACAGGGACAAACATGAGGCTTCTTACCAGGATGAGAAACAAGGAGGAAGAAGAACATGGTGTTAATAACCAAGGCATCACTCAACCATTGGATGTTGTGCAGAGACTTCAATTTGTAGGTTTAAGATACACTGAAGGAGAATGCTCGAAGGTGTTAGATTCTTTCGAGATGTCGTCAAAATCATTGAGAAAAGAGAATGATGAGAACATATACCCATCATCCCATGGCCGTATCCATTACTGGGAAAGAGCTGAGGCCAGCTCTCATCACCATACTTACACCAGAGACATCAAGGAAAGGTATGATCAGTTTCGATCTTTGAATGTTCATTTCGAATATAATCATGTTATTAAAGATGAATGTAAATCAATGAATCAAAAAACATGTACCTTTCTTCGATTGCAAAACCATACATTTTTTGATTTTTGGAAAAGAATGGCAGCACACAAAAGGATGAGGCATGAAAGACCCTCTTGATAGCAGGGAAAGAAACATGTTAAGCAAATCTAGAGGAAGGAAACCTATTACAGCCATTGCAACAGAAGTGGCCATCAAAGAGCCACCTATTGGAGGCTCCATCCAGAGCAGCACCTTAAAGACAAAGTGTTGGTGCATGAACCAAGTGAAACAATTGTTCGACAAGCAAAATCACCACAAGGAGGTGACCCATTCACCTTGATAAGTGAAAAATGGTTTCTAGATACGTTAGCTTGTCAGGGTTGTGCTTTTGTAAATCATTTGTTGCATTTTAAGATGTAAAAGTAATGATGTGTTTTCCATCACTTGTTCAGCATCAATGATGTCTGGTATTATTTTGAGTCACATTTTGAATTCTGAAAGTGATGTTGTGCTTCTATGACTTGTCAAAGAAAAACAATAGTGTTTGGCCTTATGTTTGTAAATCATGTGTTGCAGTGATGATGTGCTTTCCATCACTTGTTGAAGCAACAATGATTAGCTAGCCATGTGTTCACAGCTGGGGTGTTGTATCCATCCTAATGTAAACTTGACCACTGAGTATGTGTTATAAGCTTGTGGCAAGTGTGGGATGCTTGAGTCATCAGTTGGTCATCAGAGTCAAGCATGTAATTTGCAAAAACAATGTACTATAGGTTGCAAAGGTTGCAAGTCTCGGCTCATCACTTAAGGATCCAAAGAACAAAGGTCAAGAAGATGGAAGCAAGACCTTTCAGGATGCTTGTGATTCAGACAAGGTACAAAAAAGTTGCAGATTGTTTTTCATTCTTTTGGAGGACCAAAGTTTCCTCAGTGGGGAGGAATTATCTAGGTGGCTCTAGGGACACACACAAGATAAAGAGGGCTTATGAAAGTTCGATAATCAAAATGATCAAAATGCTTTTGAGGCAAGACCAGAGTGTAGATCTCGTCATCTTGGTCCTAGCAATGCAAACGGTTCGTCAATCCAAGTCGAGATGTGGAAGATAGAGGCAGTCAAAGTTTGGTTGACTTTTGCTCACTGTGTAGGCTTAAGGAGGTAGCAATTTGGACAAAATCCAGCCACCAGATTCTGGCCAACCTGAGCCAGTTTTCGGCCGAATTTGTGGCCTATTTAATTTGTCTTGTTCAGTCAAATTTTCAAATTTTTGAAAAAGGCCTTCTTATTATATTAAAAATTTTAAAAATATATACGAAGGAGGTGGTGGGCAACCACCCCAACCACTCCCACTGGGCGGCCCCATATGGCCGCATAAACCAGCCAACAAGTTCCATAAATATTACACCAACGCACAGTTCGGATTAATGTTGGTTGCAACACAAACTTAACGCGCATTTGCAAATAAAAAAAATGAAACAGTTACAACAACACACCATTTTGGTGGGAGTCAGGAATTGATCCCCCGACCTACCATCCTCTAGTGCTTCGCCTAACCAAAAAGCCAACTAATGCTCTTGTAAACTTTGCCCAGCGAAATTATACCTAAGCCTTATGCCCTCATTTACATGAGGGAGAACGGAGGTGGATTTGAGAACAGAGAAAGGGAACCCCGTTATGCAGAGTAGCATGCAGGAACCATGAGAGGTCATCGAAATCGACATGTGATATTTTTTTAATTAATTTATTGCAGGGGGAACCATCACTGAGCAAAATTTCCAAGAGGGTGAATTTTTTGCAGTGACCAAATTGGACAAACTTTATGTCGATTTTACACCTCTAGGTGACATAAAACCAATGGTGTAGTCAGTTTCTTGATCTAAGCAGCCGATTTGTAGAGAGCCCAAAGGAGGGAATCTTTGAGGAATCTAGGGGGAATCTAAAAGATTCCTTGAGCCCTAGATTTTCATTTTCTCTGAATTTAGAAATTTGATAGTCGATTTTGCACTATTCTATGCCACAAATATAATGGTGTGTTCAGATTTTCCAGTTTCTCATTTCATTTTTTTGCCACTTTTCTAAGTGGACTATAGGTGTCAGCATTCATGTGCAAGCAACTATTTCCATGAGATTCGGTGCAGCGAGATTGATGGCATGAACAACTTTGGCAGTTTGACACCCTCTTCTCCAGATGGCCCTAGGATGTGAGGTATATGTAGCGTGTTCATATACTCCTTTTTGCAATACAATGTACTACACTGATCCCTGTTTGATGTTTAACGAGGGATCATGTTTCTTTCTTGTTTTCATGATTCCTGCTTGATGTGATGTAGAATCATCTGTGTGACGTACTTGTTGTCATGATTCTTCATGTTTTATTCGAGACCCCTTCGTTGTATGTTGATGGAATACTCATGTGTCACCATGTATGTTTGCATTAAGATCCCATTTATGCCATGTTGGCAGGATGTTCATGATCATCATGCATGAGTTTGTGTCATACTGATAAGAGCCCTCTGATTGAGAGTTCCTGTACTAGAACATCTCTTGGAGCCACTTCCGTGTGAGGGCATTTTCCTTGTATGATAACGACATCACGTCTTAGGTACAACATCACTAATGACAGCGCTTAATGCAGCGGCCTACTCCATCTTGACATCAGGGCCCGGAGACATAGTCCCTCCTGAACGAACTCTGTTATCAATAGCTTATGTTTTCATGTGTTGATGAATTTCATGTTCCTCTTCTTTACATCATGCAGATGTATTCATTTTTGTTCTTTTAAAAAATGCAATTTAACACATCACGAAAGTAAAAGGTCTTGGAAGGGTCCTTTGTCACACCCCAACCTGGATCAAGTGATATCAGAGTGGTCTTTACATGGATGTGAATTGCACGCATGAAAAATGGAACGTGCACTGACAGAGGATGAAAAAGTGATGTACGAGGCCATGCTCAAAATTTCCAAAAGTGTGGAAATAATGTATGAAACTCTACGAAAAGAGACAGAGGAAAAGGAGTGATTGCAGCTTCAGTTTAAAGCCACGGAAGAGGCCCTTGAATAAGTGAAGCACAACAAACAGAATCTTCAAACAGAGAACGTCAAATTGAAGATGCTTCTACATGAAGAAAAAGAGGAGAAACATAGTTTTCTACAACATCAGCAAGCAAAGGACAAGGCCTTGGAAAAGTTGCACCGTGACCCATGTGAGGTAAAAAGTAGTTCTTCGACTATGTATGTGTCCGGATGATGATTTTACTATTTTTGAAAATCATACCATAGGAATTTGCTCCAAACTGTTGAAGATAATGGGGTATGAAGGAAAAGGCTTGGGTGTTAATGGCCAAGGCATTATCAACCCCATCAAAGTATAAGACTTACCCTGTTGAACAGGACTTTGGTATGTCAGAAAAGAAGTTGGGGAATGCGATGAGACAACTAGCGAACCACCAACAACAGATGATGAGAAGCCCTCATCAGTTCTTTCTAAATCGATAGAGGAGGTAAAAGATGTTTATTTCCTTTTAGTTTCGTCTTCACATAGTATGATTTGTATTGGAGATTTGGAGAACCCACTTATAGGACAAACATGAGGCTCCTTACCAGGATGAGGCATAAGGAGGAAGAAGGAGTTGGTGTTAATAACTAAGGCATCATTCAACAGGTTGTGCAGAGACCTCAATTTGAAAGCTTGAGATACATCGAAGGAGAATGCTCGAAGGTGTCAGATTCTTCTGAGATGTCATCGAAATCGTTGAGGAAATACAATGATCGGAACACATCCCCATCATCCCATGGCTATATCCATTGTAGGCAAAGAGTTGAGGCAAGCTCTCATCGCCATATATACACCAGAGACATCAAGGAATGGTATAACTAGTTTCGATCTTCGAATGTTCATTTCGAAAATAATAATGTTGTTAAAGATGAACGTAAACCATGGAATTGAAAAACATGTTCCTTTTGTGGATTACACAACCATATATTTTTTGAGTGTTGGAAAAGAATTGCAGCACACAAAAGGATGAGGTATGAAAGACCCTCTCGACAGTAGGGAAAGAAACATGTTAAGAAAATTTGGAGGAAGAAAACCTATTACAGTCATTGCGACAGAAGTGGCCATCAAAGAGCCACTTGTTGGAGTCTCCGTCCAGAGTAGCGCCTTAAAGACAAAGTGTCGGTGCATGAATCAAGTGAAACAATTGTTCAACAAGCAAAATCGCCACAAGGAGGTGACCCATTCACCTTGATAAGTCAAAAATGGTTTCGGGATATGTTAGCTTGTCATGGTCATGCTTTTGTAAATCATTTGTTGCATTTTAAAATGTAAAAGTGATGATGTGTTTTCCATCACTCGTTCAGCATCAATGATGTCTGATATTATTTTGAGTCACTTTTTGAACTTTGAAAGTGATGTTGTGTTTCCATCACTTGTCAAAGAAAAACAATAGTGTTTGGCCTTATGTTTGTAAATCATGTGTTGCAGTGATGATGTGTTTTCCATCACTTGTTGAAGCAACAATGATATGCTAGCCATGTGTTCACAACTGGGGTATTGTATCCATCCTGATGTAAACTTGACCACCTAGTATGTGTTATAAAATTGTGGCAAGTGTGGGATGCTTGGGTCATTAGTTGGTCATGAGATTCAAGCATGTAATTTGTAAAAACAATGTACTATGGGTTGCAGAGGTTGCAGGTGTCAACTCATTGCTTAAGGATCTAAAGAACAAAGGTGAAGGAGATGGAAGCAAGACCTTTTAGGACACTTATGATGCAGAAAAGGTACAGAAAATTTGCAAATTGATTTTCATGCTTTTAGAGGAGCAAAAGCTCCTCAGTGGGGAGGATTGATCCAGGTGGCTATAGGGACACACACAAGACAAAGAGGGCTTATGGAAGCTTGAAAATCATAATGATCAAAATGATTTCGAACCAGGACAAGAGTGTAGATCTCATCGTCTTGGTCATAGCAGTGTGAACGGTTCATCAATCTGAGTTTGAATGAGGAAGATAGAGGCAGTCAAAGTTTGGTTGACTTTTACTCACTGTGCAGGCTTAAGGAGGCAACAATTTTGAAAAAATCTGGCCACCGGTTTCCAGCCAACCTGGACTAGATTCTGGGCGAATTTGTGGCCTGTTAAATTTGACTCCTTCAGTCAAATTTTTAAATTTTCAAAAAAGGCCTTCTTATTATATTAAAATATATATGAAGGAGGTGGTGGGCTACCACCCCCACCACCCCATTCCTCTCCTTCTAAATAACACTATATGCCATATGATTAATGAGAAGCCGGCGTGGATCAAACCCGCCCAACCCACATGGGCCGGCACCCACCTAGTGGCCCCATATGGCAGCATAAACCAACCAACAAGTGCCATAAATATTACACCAACCCACGGTCCCGATTAATGTTGGTTGCAACACAAACTTAATGCGTATTTGCAAATAAAGAAAATATAACAGTGACAAAAATGTGAGGCGGGAGTTAATTCCCCAGCGACCTTGAGAGGTGGGACTCTCGGTCGGCAACGTTTCATATAAGAGAATCAATGTTAACGTGGTCTATATCATACATGGCAAGGAGGGCACCAAACAACTAGAGCCCCTCCCCTAAACCACATTGTGGTAACTTGCAGATCACGAGACTGTTACTTAAAAAAAAAACACATAAACCAATAATAAAAAATGAATTAATTTATGAAGAAAGTATTGCTTCATTAGTAACAATTGAATTAATTGTTGGGACACTTACTAATAGTATATACTTTTTAAAGTTTTATTTTCTATAAACATTTTTTTTGACATTTATATGTAAAACCCCATAAAATTTGTCATTTCTTATACAACAACCAATAGGAAAAAAATGGATTTAAATTTTAAAAATTCAAAAATTAATTTTAAATTTTCAAAATATTTAATTTAATATTATAATTTTTTAAAAAATTAATAAATGTTATGGATTGTTTCAAAAACTTGATAGGTCAAAGCTTTTTTACCATAAACTAATTACTAGAGGCTAGTGTTATTGCTAGAGTGTCCGAATTCCATCACCGGAAATTTAGGGAAGCCCTTGAGATTGAAAAAAGGCCGAATAATCTCAATAGTGAGGATGGCTGGAAGATTAGTAGTTGTTGGGTCCCAGCCCTCTCCTCCTACTTGTTTTCTTCCATTCTTTTATCTTGTTTCCCGTTTCTTGTGGCCTTTGTTCTTTGAAGTGTGATTGATATAGTTGGAGGTATTGTAATAGCACTTATTTATGCTATTAGTTTTATTCTAATAACAAAAGGAAAATAATCTTGAAATTAATCTATGATAATATTCTAATTTTAACCCTTAAATAAACTATTAATTAATTTTAAATATTAAAATATTCTTTCTAACCCTTAAATTACTCTAATATTTATATATTTAATTAACTTTTATAAATAACTATTAATTTAAAATTAATTTATTTTATAATTAATTTATTTTAATATATATTTATAAATATAAGTGTATGAAATAGTCCCTTTAAATTATATTTTAATAAAAATGTAACTAACTATTTATATATTATTCTAATAATTATATATTTAATAACTTTCATAAGTAACTATTAATTACTCTAATATTTAGATATAATAACTTTGATAACTAACTATCAATTTAAATTAATTTATTTTATAATTTATTTATTTTAATATATATTTATAATTAAAAATTATTTTAATATCATAATTATAATTTAAATTACTCTAATATCATACCTTTAAATTACTCTAATATTTATATATTTAATTAATTTTTATAAATAACTATTAATTTAAAATTAATTTATTTTATAATTAATTTATTGATGTTGATGATGATGTTTAACGTCCGCTGAGACCAAACAATGGTCTATCGGACCTAAAGAAACAAATTATTTATTTTGATTTAAGATTTTATTCCTATGCTCAAAAAGCTTGGAGAGAAGCGTCCCGAGCTCACTATAATTTTGACATTGTAAGAGGCTAGGAAGGTCAGCATTGTAACAAAGATTGTGAAACTGAGATCTAATGTGATTGTACTCGGGGCACTCTATGAGGAAGTGGTTTTCATCCTCGATGTTCCTATTCTCACATATATGGCAAATCCTTTCCATCCATGGCGTTTTAGGAACTGCCCAACGACCTATTTCACTATGGTGATCATGAGAATTCGTTCTAATTTTTGCTATATTAATTTTCTTCTTTGAGCTAGTTAAAACAGAGAGATACTTTTGATCTTCTAGGGTGGGGTTGATGACCTTCTTATAATAACTTAATTTTCTTTTAGCCGCTAAATCTTTCTCACACCACATTTTTTCTTTGAACTTAGAAGTAACAATATCTTTAATGTTATTTATGTTTTGCAATGCATCATTTTCGTTGATCTCCCAATAGTTTAACCAGGCCCTTGTGTCTTTATGCCTCCCTCGATTGAGCCTTAGGTGGTTTTGGCTGGAATTTAAAGCTAGCTTAGGAAGTCTATGATCATCTATGTTATTATATATTTATAAATATAAGTTTTTGAAACTATCCCTTTAACTTATATTTTAATAAAATATAACTAATTATTTATATATTACTCGAATATTTATATATTTAATAACTATTATAATTAACTATTAATTATTCTAATATTTAGATATAATAATTTTGATAACTAACTATTAATTTAAATTAATTTATTTTAAGATATATTTATAATTATAAGTTTATAAAATGGTCCATTTAATTTTATTTTAATAAGAATATAACTAACCGAATTAACTTATTTAATTAAATAAAGGTTATACCCCTAATCCAGTCTAAACTAACCATTTCTCGGTCAAATCTAGCCGTTTACCTGGTCATGAAATATAGCCATTGGATGTTCTGCTTTATCTATTTAACATGCAAAGCGAGATTTGTTCATTCAACTTGCCCTGATGATGAACCACACTGGTTGGTTCGAAATGCGTCGACAAATGAAATATCATGTGATTTATGCCGAAAAATCTTTCATAAACTTAATATGGATCACAAAAGCCTCAATTCAGTAATTACTATATAACCTACCTTTGGAGAAATATAATAACTTTAGATTAAAAAACAACAAAAAAAACAAAAAAAATAAACTCTATTATAAAATTCAATGAAATAATATATTTTTATATAAAATTAAATAAAATTATAAATTTTAATAAATTAATAAATTAATATATTAAAATCTTAAATTTTAATAATAAAATAAAACAACCAACTTCAACACCTATATTAAATTTTCATAATATATTTTTATATAAAATTAAATAAAATTATAAATTTTAATAAATAAAAAAATTAATATGTTAAAATCGTAAATTTTAATAATAAAATAAACAAACCAACTTCAAAACCTATATAAAATCCATAAAATCCATTTGCATGGAACATGCAACTCTATTCGCCATCTTCAAAAAAAATTGACAACACTAATGTAATCTATGTGTGTTGAAATTTCTTTTGACATCTTCCAAAACAATATTAAATTTATTAAAATGCATTTATACCGAATATGGAATTCCATTTCAAATCCTCAAAACCTGTACTATACTAAACATCTGTGACATCGAATTTAATTTGACATATTAAAAAGAAATTACGACATCCATCCGACAAAACTAATTTTGACTGGCATTTTCATCATTTGAATATTTTAACCACGCACTTTCATTACCTTCATGCACTTTGCTCTTATCATTCATCATTTTAATGTTTTAAACTCCCATTATCATTCATCTTTTGAATATTTTAACATCACACTTTCATTACCTTCATGCGCTTTCCTCCGACAAAATCAATTTTGACCAGAAATTTCATCATTTTAATAATATAGCCTCGCACTGTCATTACCTCACTGATAGTCAATACGCAATGAAAAAAATAAAAAATCCATGCATCCTGTCAATCTGACAAAGTTTACTTGATATACTGATGACAGCAGTTAGTAAATTTTTTAAATCTGAACGGCATTTGAAGGACAAAATACCCATAAATAGCGTCAATATCTTTTGTTTGTTTGTGGCCACTGCTTTCCTAAATCAAATGATTAGCCTTTTCAATTTACTATTTAGAGCTTCTTAGGAACCACAACACACCAAAAGCGCTGGGAATGTTCCAATGGTTGAAATTTCTCAGTTTCAATGGTTGAAACTGAGAAATCGCTGAGTTGTAATAAGAAGACTCCACTGCCATATGGTTTGTTTGAGATTATGAATTCAATACACAATCTAGAAGAACGATCTTCACCGTCCTAGAATGATTTGAATGGGTACCGTATTCGGTACACTACCAATCTGACAACTGCGTTTTAATTCAACAAAGGATGATGTTACTGCGTATGATTAGATATGTCTGACATGGTACAGCATCAGTGAATGAATGCATCAAAAAAAATATGTTCAACTTCAAACTGCACAGTATCTTGAAAATACTCGCAAAATGTCCGCTGAATAATATATATTACCAAATGCAGTTGTCTATAATGCTATTTTTTGGAAGTCTTTCCGGTGGGTTTTTCCAGTCAAAATCCGGCAGCAATTTATTGGAATCGCAAGTTTGATAGCTAGTTTGTGCACAATCAAAGCGTCCTAGGGGTTTTCTAGGTGCCGAATCCAAGTATGAAGTTAAAAAACCATTTTAACTGCAACGAATCAAGATTTAACCTCAATTTCTTCCATCGGATTCTGTCACCGGAATCTCCAAAAAGTCGCATTATAGACAACTCCTTACCAAATGACCACTTGCCCCTCCACAGAACTTCGAGGGATAGATATAGGGGGTTATAGTGGCTTCATGATGATTTTTCACTACGGATGACGATTGGGTTCGAGGAATGGAAGCCAAAGTATGCATCTTATCACATTGATTATTTCTTCAACCATGGTATTAAAGATAAAATATCATTTTTATGAAAAACATTAAAATTCCAGCGATTTTCAGTCACTGTTTTAATATTAGTTTAAAAAATTATAACCATTTATTTTATATTAATTTATTTTTATTTTAAATTTATCATATTAATAACAATTTATTAAATATAATGTTATTAAAATCATTGGATAAGAAATAATTTTACAAACCAAATGAATTTATATGTGATTTTGGAGTTTTTGATACTCTATATTAAAACATTTGTTTCTTGGAAATTTGTGTAAATATTTTATTTTTAAATCATTTTAAGATTTTGAAATTTATAATTTGTTTTTAAAAAATTATATTTATTATATTTTAATTTTGTTTTTATATATAATAATAATAATTTAATATTTAGATTATATTTCTTTTGAATTTAATAAATCAGAATTAATATTCTCCTCAGGGTAGATCAATTGGCAATGGCAGTTGAAATGATGTTTCAAGGAACCACTAGTCTTGGCCTCAAATGTGGCTCAAATGTTGTGCTATCCCCTAGGTGAAAAGTTGGACATGATGAAGATGAAGGTGAAGAAACTAATAAGCATATTGAATGTGGGCAAAAAAGAAGAGATTATGCAAACAAAAGAAATACACCATCAACAAAAAATTGTTCTCCTAGACTTATTGCTTGTACACACTTTTTATTTTGACATATATATCCAATCAAACATATTCACAATATACAAACATCTAAAAAATTGAAACTACTAAACATATTGAAAGTGGAAAAAAAAAATAGAGATTATGCAAAAAAAAATTATTGTTTCTACAAGGAAGTACATCATCAATAAAACAATGTTATTTTGACATATGTATCCAATCAAATATTCACATTATAAAAAATTGATAAAATAAAAACTAAAACAAACAAAAAAAAAATAAAAAATAAAAATAAAAATAAGAACATGTAAACAAAAATGTATATTTAAACATAAAAAAATTAAAAGAGATATCATAAAAAAAATATACAATAAAAAAATAAAAAAATAAAAAATTTAACATATAAAAAATAAAAATTTAACAAAAAAATATTTAAAAAATCATAATTTAAAAAAAATATTAAAAATTTGACCAAAGAGAAAAATATAAAATAAATAAATAATATTAAGGAGATAGATTAAAAAGACAATAAAAATAATTTTAAAAAAATATATTTTTTTTAAAGAAATAATTTAAAAAAAAAAGCATCTATAAAAACACTAAACTTATATATATAAAAAGAAATGTTATAAAAAATATATTAAGAAAATAAAATAAAATAAAAAAACCGAATTTAAAACTAATAATTAAAAAAAAAAAACATTTAAAAAATTTGTTTTTGGAAACATTGTTTTATAAAAATAAAAATAAAAATCGAAACTCCCACCCACCCAAGACACAGGCCCCGTGACCCTTGGGTGGGTTAGTCAATACCTGGAATCAACTTTCCTCACTTAAGGGCCATGGGGCCTCGGCAAGCACAAATCCCGACTCCCCAAGGCCCTAGGCCTCGCGGCTCCTCACTTGGCAAAGTCGATTCTGGGAATGGACTTTGTCCAATTAAGGGTGGTGAGGCCTACAACTTGGTTGGGTGGGGAGTTGCGCGCGACTAGGCCAGGAGGTTTCATTTAGTTTCTTTTACTTTTATTTTTATAAATGTAATTTTTTAAAAATCTTTTAATCTTTTTATTGAAAATGTTCTTATTATTTTTTTTATGTTTTTTTAATAGTTTTTGATTTGTTGTTTTTTTAATGTTTTTGATTTGTTTTTTTTATGTGCTTTTTTTTCAATTTAAAAAAAAAAATATTTGTTTTAATTTTTAATTTTTATTTAACTTTTTGTTATTCTTTTTAATTTAATTGTATTTTTTTTATGTTTTTAAACTTTTTATCCTTCTATTATATATATATATATATATATATATATATATATATATATATATATGGGGGTATGTTTTATTTTTATGTTTTTACATTTTTTGGGTTATTTTTATTTTAAATTTTATCTGAATCTTTATTTTTGGAAAAAAAAAACTTAAAATGTCATCATTTTTGAATATAAAATTCATAAAAATTTAATAATATTTATTATTTCTTCAACCTTTTTATTCAATTTTTCCATTAAAATCTTTTATTTAACATGTTGGTTTTAGAAAATACATATTTTTTCAATGATATCTACATGGAAAATGTGTAATTTTTCTCGAGTGTTCAAAATTGTTATTTTTTAGTGAAAATTATTTTATATGTATTAAAGTATTAATCAATGATATATAAATATATAAAAAATTATTAACCTTAAAATATTAATATTATTGTTTTTTCAATCTTTGTAAAACAGATTAAAAATTTCATTATAAAAAATCCATTGTGAAGAAAAACAAAAAAAAAACAAATATTTGGAAAACTCTTAAAAAATAAACATCTCAAGATGAAAAAAAAGAGATGAATAAGACAACTTGAAAAATGATAAAATAATCAACTACTAAAAACATTGTTCACCCTTAATACATTAGAAAATTTAAAGTGTCGGATATACAACCTCTAAAAGAAGGGGTTGATATTGCATCAACACTTTTCAAAATCAGCATGAAAATCACTAACATTTGGAAAAAAAGGTTTATACTTCGTACAAATGAAATTTAAAGTGCCAAGAATATGCTCCAAAAAAAATGTATTTTGAATAACCACTTTTCTAAATTGATAGAATTTTTTTCTACCTCAAAAAGATGGGTAATCAGTAGAATTCTCATTTGATGGGCAACTATGTTTATGTCATAATTTGGATTAATATTAACCATATTGAATAAACAAGGATAATATCACTATGTCTTTAAAAATTTCCCCAAATTTTCGTCCACTTTTATACATGATAGTTTCATAGTTAAAACCAATTTTAAGAAGACTCTTAATACCACATATGGAACTTGGACTATACATCTAATAATCAAGTAGAATTCTACATCCTCTTCTAAGGTCCTAAGCTAACAATTTATTTCAACCCTCATTCCCTCTTCATCCTAAGTGACTCTCATATTGCTATAAAACATATTTTATTGGAAAACAATCCCATGAGTCCCATGCTAGATTAAATTCTCAAAAGAATTTAAGTGGTGCTTGCATCCCTCTAAGGGTTGAATCCTACCATTTGCCAAAGTCTCTAAACTTGAGCGATAATGAAATGGAAAATCAACAAGTGCATTTATATGAGCATGCCCTTTCCATCAACAACAACTTAATATTTCATCCCATCCCCTGAGCTCTAAGCTATCTGCTCTCCATTCTTGACAATATATGGAGACCAATCGATAATCAGACTAAACCTTGTTTACATGAGCTAGTAGTAATGGTTGCTTCCTCGGCATCAATATACATTTAATTCTAAGCATTTCAACTAAAGTAGAAATATCTATGAAGTATAGGTTGATTTTTCAAATATTCGATGACATCCTTCATTATGGTGGATGTGGGTGATGAGCCATGGTATTTCACCAAGAATGTTGCAACTCCCAAGGGCTTAACAACTTAAATTATCAACCTAGGCTTTGTACAAACATAGAAGTCACAATGCTATATGCACATTAGGTTAGGTTCTACTCATTTCACCCTCAAGGATGAAATCACATCAAGGTGTTCAAAGACCACTCCTCCAACTAACTACAATGAAACATTCTCATGAAAGAATAAATTAACATGATTCTGGCTACAAAAGAAAACACCATTAATTTAAATATAATGCTAATTGAAATTGGATGAAAGGAAAACGCTAGTCTATTTGTAGAAGTAAATCATGGTACTCCACTGGCACATTTAGTTAGATCAATAACCTATTTTTATGCATCAATTATCCACTCACACTTGATTGAAAATAAGGAATCCAATTTTTAACATGCCTATGGATACAAATAGTAATTCTAACTCTCTTTTGCTATCTAATGATTGCACTGAGGAAAGGAGGAGGTTGGAGTGGTATTAGATTCTTCCCTAATCATCAAATAAAAGATAGGCACTATGGCATACAAATTGGAGCTCCGTGTAGCCTCCTGAGTGCACCCAGTTTTCCACGTTTCATGCTTAAAGAAGGTTATAGGTGACAAGTTTCTAGTCCAAACAATATTACCAGAACTTGATGAGAAAGAAAACATCATATTGGAACCTGAAGTAGTCAAAGAAACAAGAACTCGATAGCTACAGATCAATTTCAGAGTATGTCATCAATTGGAGGAACTTATTTGCTAAAGATTCCACATGGGAGGATGAGAATTTTATAGAAAAGCATCCAAAACTACTCAAGCATTGAGGACAACACCTTTTTGAAGGAGAGGGGCATGTTAGGTCCCTATAATACTAGTGATTCCCCCACTACTCTTGTCATTGTATCCCTTATTGTTATTGTTGTGCCCCTATTGTCCCCATATTTTTATTATTGTGCCCTATAGAATCCCACTATTGTTATTTTGGTGCCTTTATATTATTATTGTTAGGTCGACTTTGGTTATATTGTGACCCCTTAGACTTCTATATATATAAAGGAGGTTTTTTCATTTGAATCATCTAAGAATTGTTCATTTGTGTAATGTAAAGGAGGTTTCTCCCTCGAAGAGGCTTATTTCTAAGGCGTTGATCTAACTTCTCTATCTTTTTGTGAGTTGGTTTCATAACAATAATAAGTAGGAAGAGGCCAAGATGCTTCAACTATTTGAATATTTTGATAATTAGTTGCATGATGGAAATATTGTTGATATTGTGGAATAAGGACAATAAGTTATTTTAGGATGAGGAGAAAAAACGGAGCTTGAGACAAATTTGTCTCATAAAATGGAATTTTTATTTCATATTCATCCAACAAGAATGGAGGAAAATCCTCTTTTGGGAAATAACCAGTGGTTTTCAATTAAAATGACATCAATATTAAAATGATTCAATCGATGCATTCATAGATGAAATGTCCTGAACATCATCCAATAAACCATGAGAGGATTCTTTTCCAACAACTACAATTTTCCATCATGCCATTTACATAGGTTTACTAAACTTATTGACAACATACAGTTGCTAGGAATCACTTTAAAAAATTACTCTAAAAACTAGATCATTAATGTTGTGCCAGAAATAGAGCAATACAAAAAAAACCCATGAATAACAAGTTACTCACAAAGCATAAAACATGTATGAAATATTAGATATCATTTTGGTATTCAATTGCGTTAAGTAAGTCATTCACTTATGACCATTTCCATGAGAGGTAGTCGTAACTGACTAATTTCTCATGATTTTTGAATAGTTCACTTAGCACTCATTACGTCAGGTGATGCTCATAGGGGTGAAGAAGTGGGATTGAAACTAGTGAAATGAATCACATAGAATCAATCATCACTTCTGAGGCTTGTACCCAGTAACCAAGACTTCCTGGGAGGTCACCCATTCCAGATTGCCTCTAGCTCAAGCGTGCTTAACTGTGGAGTTTTCCCCAAAATCAAGCCCACTTAGCTTGCTACCTCATTTGCAAAACCTTAGAAAGTGTTGTGCATCGTGAACCATTCAAGTAGACATCCCTTCACTCTTTTTGAATTTAAGTATATGGGGCTTTATGCATAGCATTATATTAGATATCATTTTGGGATTCAACTGTGTTAACTAAGTCATTCACGTATGACCATTTCCATGAGAGGTAGTCGTAACTGACTAATTTCTCATGATTTTTGAATAGTTCACTTAGCGCTAATTGTGTCGGGTGATGCTCAAATGGGTGAAGAAGTGGGATTGAAACTAGTGAAATGAATCACATAGTGTCAATCATCACTTCCCAGGCTTGCACCCGATAACTAGGACTTCGTGGGAGGTCACCCATCCCAGATCGCCTCTGGCTCAAGCGCACTTAACTTTGGAGTTTTCCCCACAATCAAGCCCACTTAGCTTGCTACCCCATTTTCAAAACCTTAGCAAGTGTTATGCCTCATGAACCATTCAAGTAGAGATCCCTTCACTCTTTTTGAATTTAAGTATTAGGGGGTTTACGCAATGCATTATATTAGATACCATTTTGGGGTTCAACTGCATTAAGTAAGTCATTCACATATGACCATTTACATGAGAGGTAGTCGTAATTGAATAATTTCTCATGATTTTTGAATAGTTCACTTAGCACTCATTACATCAGGTGATCCTCACAGGGGTGAAGAAGTGGGATTGAAACTAGTGAAATGAATCACATAGCATCAATCATCACTTCTGGGGCTTGCACCTAGTAACCAGTACTTCCCAGGAGGTCACCCATCCCAGATCACCTATGACTCAAGTGCAGTTAACTATAGAGTTTTCCCCACAATCAAGGCCACTTACCTTGCTACCCCATTTGGAAAACATTAGCAAGTTTTGTGCCTCATGAATCGTTCAAGTAGAGATCCCTTCACTCTTTTGAATTTAAGTATTAGTGGGTTTATGCAGTGCATTTTATTAGATATCCGTTTGGGATTCAACTGTGTTAAGTAAGTCATTCATGTATGACCATTTCCATGAGAGGCAGTCGTAACTGACTATTTTCTTCTGATTTTTGAATAGTTCACTTAGCACTCATTACGTCGGGTGATGCTCACAGCAATGAAGAAGTAGGATTGAAACTAGTGAAATGAGTCACATAGCGTCAATCATCACTTTTGGGGCTCGCTGATCCAGGTGGCTCCTGAAAGACACACAAGACAAAGATAGCTCAAAAATAAAAGTGTTTGGATTATGCTCGAACTAGAACTAGATCGTAGAGCTCATCATCTTGATTGCGAAGGTGGGAATGGTTTGACAAACCGAGCCTGTATGCAAAAGATATAGCTCTTCAAAATTTGACATGACAGGGGAAAAGTGGGGCCCACAGTGTGCCACATGGCATCCCAATAAGCAGGTGGGACCCACATGGCAGCCCATCAACCATTGACACTTGACATTCTTTCGTCTCCTAAACCTACACAAGAGACAAATGTATGGAAAATGGTTATTCATTTTAATATATAGTTATTAATAACTATGTAAAAGGAATAACCCCTTTAAATCGCAAAAATCGTATCAATATATGGTTTCGGGATCGGCGGTAATAACCCCCGCCAAACCCTTTAAAACCATCATACATATGTCTAAGGTTGATAGGCCATAACTCCCTCCACCCTTTTCACAAACGGAAACAATGATATGGTATCGGGATCAGTGGCAATAACCCCCGTTGAACCCTCCTCCACATATCCCGCATATATGTCATACCATACAGATATATATATATATATATATATATATATATATATATATATATATATATATATATATATATATATATATATAGAGAGAGAGAGAGAGAGAGAGAGAGAGATATAGGCGAAGTCCTGAAAATCGCACCAATAAATACGCCAACGCCCGTATTGATCACCAATTTGATATGTTGATCGCCGATTTTTGTGCCAACAACAGTTAAGGGTGTGCCAATAATGCAACAATACGGGTATTTCGGGGTTTGTGGTTATATATATATATATATATATATATATATATATATATATATATATATATATATATATATATATAAGGGTTGTATTTGATCCCCCGACATCTCCTCAACCATATTGCCTCTTTTAACCAAAGCACCAAACTGCCTACATTGGTAAATCCGCTGATGAGTTTTTATTTAAAATCAGTAGTTTTACCTCTGCATAGTGGGAGACAGAGGGAGACTGCAGGCATGGTTTTCAAGGCAGAATGCAGGCATGGATTTCAAGGCAATGAATTAATTAATATTTTAATGCGGGAATCAGGAATTTTGTAGGAGGGCAAAATTTTCATTTTGTTAGAATTTGACAAGTTTTATATGGTTTTTACACCTCTCATCGCCACGAACACAATGGTGTTGTTCATTTCTTCATTAGAGGTTTGCATTTTCCAGTAATTTCTAGAATGCACGTGGAACCATGATTTCAACAAAAATAGGGAGCAGAACCATGAGCCATGAAATTTTCCCAAGGAGGTAAAATTTTAACATTTCAGAATATAGTCAAGTTTATACTTGTTTTTCATTGTTTTCCGTAGGGATAAAAATGGCAAGATTAGATTCGTCATCTGAGTTGCAGATTTCTAGTTCACCCATGGAGCAGAATCTTTGAGGAATCCCAGGGGAATCTAAAACATTCCTTGAGCCCCAAATTCTCAACTTCTCAGTTCAGATTTTGGATAGTCGATTCAGCACTACTGGATGCCACAAATCTAATGGTGTCTTCATATTTCTTATTCTCTTATTTCTTCTTCTAGTCACCTTTCTAGGTGCCAGTGTAGATGTCCACATTCTTGTGGGAGAAACCATCTTCATGCGATCGATGCCTTGAGAGCAATGGTTCGAACAGCTTCAGTAGTGTGACATCCACTTCTTCAGATGGCCCTTGGTTGTGAGGTATATGATGTGCTCATGTACTTCTTCTTTATGCATTATGCTGCACATATCCTTAACTGATGTTGATGCATGAGCTTGTTTCTTACATGTTGTCATGATTCTTTGCTTGATGTGATGTAGAATCTTCTATGTGATGTACTTGCTATCATGATTTTTCATGTTATTCTTTGAGATCCCTTGTTTCATGCTGATGGGATACTCTTGTTGGCATCATGCATGTTTTTGCATTGAGATCCCTTTTATGCCATGTTGGTGGGATTCTCATCATGCATGTTTTTGTGTCATACTGATAGGAGTTTGACTGAGAGTTCCTGTAGTGGAATAGCTCTTAGAGCCACTCCCGCGTGAGGGCATTTTCCTTGTATGATCGCGACATCATCTTGACAACGGCGCCCAAAGACGTAGTCCCTCCTGGATGAACTCCGTTATCAACGAATTTTGTTTTTATGTTGCTAATAATTGTTATGTTCCCCTTCTTTTCCGCATGTAGATGTATTCATTAATGTTCTTTGAAATGAAATTTAACACGTCGCGAAAGTAAAAGGTCTTGGAAAGGTCCTTCGTCACACCCAGACCTGGATCAAGTGGTATCAGAGCGGTCTTTGCGTTGATGTGAATTGCAGTGTGAAAAATGCCAGAGGATGAAAGAGCAATGTACGAGACCATGATCAACATTTCCAAGAAAGTGGAAATTATGTATGAAAATCTAGAGAAAGAGACTGAGGAAAAGGAGTGGTTGCAGCTTCAGTTGCAAACCACAGAAAAGGCCATGGAAGAACTGAAGCAAAACAAACATAATCTTCAAGCAGAGAATGATGAATTGAAGATGCGCCTACATGAAGAGAAGGAGGAAAAACAAAGTTTGCTACGACAACTGCAAGAAAAGGACAAGGCCTTGGAAAAGATGTAGTGTGACCCATGTGAGGTAAAAAGTAGTTCTCCATCTTCATGTACGTTTCCTGATGATGATTTCGTTGTGTTTGAAAATCACACCACAGGAATTTGCTCCAAACTGTTCAAAAGAATGGGATATGAAGGGAAAGGCTTGGGCGTTAATGGCCAAGGCATTGTCAATCCCATTAAGGTAGAGGAATTATCGTGTTGAACAAGACTTGTGTATGTCAGGAAAGAAGTTTGGGAATGCGCCATGACAGTTAGCAAACTACCAACGACAGATGATGAGAAACCCTCATCAGTTCTTTCCAAATCGAAAGAGAAGGTAAAAGATGTTGATTTCCTTTTGATTTCATCTTCTCATAGTATGATGTCTATTGGAGATTTGGAGATCCCAATTACAGGGACAAACATGAGGCTCCTTACAAAGATGAGGCATGAGGAGAAAGAAGAACTTGGTGCTAATAACCAAAGCATCACTCAACCTTTGGAGGTTGTGCATGAACATCGATTTGTAGGCTCGAGATACACTAAAGGAGAGTGCTCAAAGGTGTAAAATTCATCTGAGACATCATCGAGGAAAGAGAATGATGGAAAAACATCCCCATCATCCCATGGCAGTTTCCATTGCAGGGAGAGAGCTGAGGCAAGCTCTCATCACCATACTAATATTAGAAACAACAAAGGAAGGTATAACCATATTCGATATTTGAATGTTCATTTTGATTATGATCATGTTATTAATAATGAACAAAAATCAGGGCATGGAAAAACATGTACCTTTTGTGGTTTACCTAACCATACCACTTCCCAGTGTTGGAAAAGAAGGGTAGCACTCATGAGGTGTGAAAGGCCCTCTCAACAGCATGAAAAGAAGCAGGTTAAGCAGATATGGAGAAAGAAAGCCTACTGCAGTCATTACGACAGAAACGACCATCAAAGAGCCACTTGTTGGAAGATCGATCCGGATTAGTGCCTTAAAGACAAAGCATCGGTGCGTGAATCAAGAAGAAGAGTTGTTCAACAAGCAAAACCACCTCAAGAAGGTGACCCATTCACATTGATAAGTGAAAAATGTTTTTTTCCACTTGCTGTAATTTCATGGTCATTCTTTTGACATCTGTTTCATTTTAAAGTGTAAAAGTGATGATGTGTTTTCCATCACTTGGTCAGCAACAATGATGTTTGGTCAATTTTTGAGTCATATTTTACACTTTGAAAGTGACGTTATCTTTCTATCGCTTGTCAAACAATAATGTTTGGCCTTGTGTATTAAATCATGTGTTGCAATGATGAGGTGTTTTCCATCACTTTTTGAAGCAACAATGATAGGTTGGCCTTATTGTCATAGCTAGAGTATTGCGTCCATCTTGTTGTAAACTTGACCACCGAGTATGCGTTATAAACTCATGGCAAGTATGGGATGTTTGGGACTTTAGTTTGTCATGTCATTCAAAGCATGTAATTTGCAAACAATGTACTACAGGTTGCAAAAGTAGCAGGTGTCAGCTCATCGCTTAAGGCTCTGAAGAACCAAAGTGAAGGAGTTAGAAGCGAGACCTTTTCAGGATGCTTGTGATATAGATAGGGTACAGAGAGATGTAGATTATTTTTCATGCTTTTCGAGGACCAAAAGCTCCTCAGTGGGGAAGATTAATCCAGGTGGCTCTAGAAAGACGCACAGGACAAAGATGGCTCAAAATGAAAGTGTTTGGATTATGCTTGAACCAGTACCAGATCGTAGAGCTCATACCCTAATCACAAAGGTGAAAAAGGTTCAAAAAACCAAGCCCGTATGAGAAAGATAGAGCTCTTCAAAGTTTGACATGACAAGGGAAAAGTGAGGCCTAGGGTGTGCCACATGGCATCCCAGTAAGCAGGTGGGACCCACATGGCAGCCCATCAACCATTGACACTTGGAATTCTTTCATTTGTCTCCTTAACTTGCATAAGAGACAAAAGTATGGAAAATGGTTATTCATTTTAATATATAGTTATTAATAACTATATAGAAGCAATAACCCATTTAAATCGAAAAAATTATATCAATATATGGCTTCGGGATCGACAGTAATAACCCCTGCCGAACCCTTTAAAACCATCATACATATGTTTAAGGCCGACAGGCCATAACCCCCACCACCCTTATTGGAAATGGAAACAATGATATGGTATCACGATCGGCGACAATAACCCCCGCCGAACCCTCCTCCACATATCATCATATATGTCATATATATATATATATATATATATATATATATATATATATATATATATATATCGCATAACCATATATGTTATATGCTGCATGTAATATATATTGCCCCGACAAAATATATGTATGCTGATTGTAATATCGCCGATATATATTTATCGACGAAGTTTCGAAAATCGTGCTGATAAATGTGCCAACCACTGTATTGATCACCAATGTGATATGCCGATCGTCGATTTGTGCGCCAACAGCAGTTAAGGGTGTGTTGATAATGCAACAGCACAAGTTTTCTTGGGTTTGTGGTTATAAAAGTATATATATCTATGGAGGGGGTGGGATTTGTTCCCCCAACCTCACCTCAACCTTATTGCCTCTTTTAACCAATGCACCAAATTGCCTACATTGATAAATCCGTCGATGAGTTTTTATTTCAATTCAGTATTTTTACCTCTCCACACAGTGGGAGATAGAGGGAGACTACAAGCACAGATTTTGAGGTAGAATGCAGGCATGAATTTTGAGCCAGTGAATTAATTAATATTTTAATGTAGGAACCATGAATTTTGTAGGAGGGCAAAATTTTCATTTTGTCATAATTTGACAAGTTTTATATGGCTTTTACACCTCTCATCGCCACAACCACAATGGTGTTGTTCATTTCTTCATCAAAGATCTACATTTTCCAGTCATTTCCAGAATACACGTGGAACCATGATTTCAACAAAAACAGGGAGCAAAACCACGAGCCATGAAATTTTCTCAAGGTAAAATTTTGACATTTTAGAATATAGTCAAGTTTATACTTGTTTTTCATGGTTTTCCGTAGGGATCGCAATGGCGATATTAGATTCATCATCTGATTTGCAGATTTCTAGTCCACCCATGGAGCAGAATCTTTGAGGAATCTCGGGGGAATCTAAAAGATTCATTGAGCCCCAGATTCTCAACTTCTCAGATTTTGGATTTTGGACAGTCGATTCAACACTACTTGATGCCACAAATCTAATGGTGTCTTCATATTTCTTATTCTCTCATTTATTCTTCTAGTCACCTTTCTAAGTGCTAGTGTAGATGTCCACATTCTTATGCGAGCAACCATCTTCATGCGATCGATGCCTTAAGAGCAATGGTTCGAACAGATTTAGCAGTGTGACATCCACTTCTTCATATGGCCCTTGGTTGTGAGGTATATGATGTGTTCATGTACTTCTTCTTTATGCATTATGTTGCACAGATCCTTGATTGATGTTGATGCAGGATCTTATTTCTTACATGTTGTCCTGATTCTTTTCTTGATATGATGTGGAATATTCTATGTGATGTACTTGTTGTCATGATTTGTCATGTTATGCTTTGAGATCCCTTGTTGCATGTTGATGGGATACTCTTGTTGTCGTCATGCATGTTTTTGCATTGAGACCCCTTTTATGGCATCTTGGCGGGATGCTCATCATGCATGTTTTTGTGTCATAATGATAGGAGTTTGACTGAGAGTTCCTATAGTGGAATAGCTCTTAGAGCCACTCCTGCGTGAGGGCATTTTCCTTGTATGGTTGCGACATCATCTCTTGTGTACATCATCATTGTTTACAGCACTTACTGCAACGGCCTACACCATCTTGACACGGGGGCCCAAACACGTAGTTCGCCATGGACGAACTCCATTATCAACGCCTTTTTTTTTATGTCGTTGATGATTTTTATGTTCCTCTTCTTTTCCGCATGCAGATGTATTCATTAATGTTATTTTCAAGATGCAATTGAACACATCATGAAATTAAAATGTCTTGGAAGGGTCCTTCATCACACACGGACCTAGATCACTTGCACCTGGTAACTAGGACTTCCCGGGAGGTCACCCATCCCAAATCGCCTCTAGCTCAAGTGTGCTTAACTATGGAGCTTTCCCAACAATCAAGGCCACTTAGCTTGCTACCCCATTTGAAAAACCTTAGCAAGTGTTGTGCCTAATGAACCATTCAAGTAGAGATCCCTCACTCTTTTTGAATTTAAGTATTAGGGGGTTTATGCAATGCATTATATTAGATATCATTTTGGGATTCAACTGTGTTAAGTAGGTCATTCACATATGACCATTTCCATGAGAGGTAGTCATAACTAGCTAATTTCTCATGATTTTTGAATAGTTCACTTAGTAGTCATTGTGTCAGGTGATGCTCACAGGGGTGAAGAAGTGGGATTGAAACTAGTGAAATGAATCACATAGCCTCAATCATAACTCTAGAAACCAGAGCATTACTGTTATGTTGGAAACAGGGAAAGATAAACAAGACCCATGAATAACGAGTTTATCACAAATCATATAACATTTTTTAAATAATTTTATCACTCTAAAAACCAAAGCATTATTTTTGTTCCAGAAACATAGAAAGAAAAACAAGACCCATAAATACCCATAAACCTTGTCGAACCCTAAACCCAAGGATAGCCATTGACCCTGTCAAACCCTAGCAATGAGAGCTAAAGTCCCAACAACAAATTCAAGTGTTGAAAAACATAATAGTGCAACAAGAGCTAAATTCCCAACAACAAATTTAAGTGTTGAGAAACACAAAGTAGCTAGTAGGATTTAGAATCCTACCAGACAGCTACAAAAGTCACCACCATGTCCAAACGTTTCCACAAACCTTGCCATACCTGTTACCGGGAAATCTAGTGTCTATCCAGAACTGCTAGTCCCACTAAGGGTGGTAGCTACCTGTTATAGACATTTTTGTGCCTTGCATCACTGAGCATGAAATGTCAATAATTAAGGGATCCAAAGTCCCTAAACATGTTGTTCCTACTCCTAGAGGGACAAGGCCAACAAACCACAACAGTTTATAAAAGTTCTCCACCTGAAAACACTCAAAAACAAGCAATTTCTAGATCATGTCAACTGCTCCACTAAGCATCTGCGCTGAATGTCAAGTGCTCCACTCTATACCTGCGCTGAATGTCAACTGCAAAGAAGGCCACCTGCGCTGAGCGTACTTGGACAAGTGGCAGACTCATTCCTCAAGGTGTCAATGCCGAGGAAGCTTCCAAAATGACACTTGGATCAGGGAATTCGACTGGTGATGAGTAAGAGGTTCCAAATCTCCAAGTGGAAGTAAGAATCTCCAAGTGGACTCAAGAACTAAAGTGGGAGAGGACACTAGTCAGCTTCATGCAAGCCTCAGGCTGACTCATCCTTTCTCCAAAACTCCTATATATAGAGCTCTCTCATGAGGTCTAAGGAGGCTGGAATATTGTAATTGCAAAGAATTGTTGTTGGATTGTGGTTAGATCATTGGGTGCTTATGCTTTGAAAGGGGCTGAAGAAGGAATTCCATTCTGCTGGGAAGGAGATGCTGGGTTGGAACCTTATGGGTTGTATCTCTTCCTGAACCTTGTTTATCAATCAATAAAGCTTCTTGGTTCTTTCCTATATGCTGGTGTTTATTGTATGATTTGCATTAGTGTATTTGATTTACTTCTAATCCTGAATCATTTATGAATATGTATATTTGTCTTTGTATTGTGTCCTTCTCTTGCTGCATGTAGTTGTTCTCTTGTCACAGGTAGCTGTTCTCTTGTGATGTCGTGGGAGAAAAAGCAAAAAGGCAAGTAGCTGTGGACACACAAAGAGAAGAGGATCTATATCAAGGGACAACTGAAAGATAACGGTAAGTCTACTGATCTCCTCTCTTTCATATTTCATAAAGGAAGAAACCGAAGTAGCTGTGTTCGTTTGTTGCTAAGGTACTGTCACACCTTAGGTGGATAGGATCGTCCTGCATAGGCATTTTTCCCCACCAACAAATTGGCGACTCCACTGGGGAAGAACTTTGTTTTAGTCATTTTGTTTGTTTGCATCATTGTTTATCTCATAGACTCAACAGCAACAATCGAACTGCTTTGCAAAGTAGAATGTTGCTGCTTTGATCCTTCATTGGGTTTTTGTCTATGATCTCAACAATGGACTCACAAATGACTTGATGATCCTTTGTGATAGTCTTTAGTACCCTCTCAAAGCATCCCTCTGTTTATACCTTGCTTGTGTTTCTGATTTGGCCTGAAACAGTTGATTTTTGAGCATTTTATGACCCGGAAACCAAGAGAGACGAGAGTTTCTCCTTTCAGCACAGGCACTGTGAAGGCAGTCTGCATTTCAACGCAGGTCCCGTGAAGGCTACCTACGCTGAATGTCAAACTGACAGTGTTGTACCTGCGCTGAACTAGTGTGGCCTTGTGCAGCTGGGGTTCCTTGCTGTCTTTTGCCTGTTTTGATCTCTGTTTTGCTGCCTTTAACCAGCATAGGTACCACCTCTGATATCCATTTTCTTTGCTTGTATTCCACCTCATTTTTGTACAAAAAGACTGTAAGTGTTTTTATGTGTTTGTGGCGTCATTTACAGTTTTCCTTTGCATGAGCGAAATAGTCATCTTGTAGCCTTGATTCAGATCTGATTGAGTGACTGATTGTGATCTTAGAAGAGAGTTCATTGGCTGTTTGCAGTTTGATTTATCATTTGCTTTTGCTTATTGGTTTGAATTTGTCATTTTTAAGTGTCGAAACAAGTATTTCTTTCGAAAAATCGCAAAGTGATTGTAATCTCTTCTACCCTTGCTGATTTGGGAAAAAGTAAACTTGTTTATTTTCAGTCATTTAAAAGCAAATTCGAAGTTGTGCAAAAAGCTTTCTTTGTAGGCATTTATACTAAGAAAGTGAAAACAAACACCTGCATTGTGCATTTTGCATTTTGATAAGATTGCATGTTTGATTTGGGAAGAGTGCATTAGAGTGTGTTGATTGCTCGTTGAGAAAAGATAGTCGCTCTCTTTTCCCTTAGTAGCTAGGATTTTCAAAGTTGAAAGATTATAAAGCTTGCTTATCATCTTAGACTGCATTTAGGAATTTGTACCAATACATCTCGTGGTGATCCTGAAAGACAAACTTTAAAAAGATCAACTTAAAATATATTGAATGAGCCTAACAACGCTTTGCAACATAACGCTCACAGTAGAGGTCTAGGTAGAGACGTGTTCCGGCGTCGTTAAACGTAGTGACTGTCGATCTCTAAGAAGGTGGGTGATTCCTCCTGAGGGACGATTGCACTAATACGGACTTGTGCTCCCACGTACCGTCGCGTATATATTGGGAAACCCCTATAGGCATATATCCTTTATCCTTAGGAAGTCGTGTCGGCCGCCCTACTGATCGCAATGCAGTGAACACAGCATTCACGAAGATCGACCACCTGTACCGTAAAACGTATTCTGTGGTTTTGCGAAAAGTTTTGCACACCCTCTGCCTAGATCTCCAAAGCAGTTTCTTTTGGCCTTTTTCAGACTCTATAACAGAAAAAGTCCAACCGAGCATTTGTCACTTCGGGCTCGTTAAAATATCGAGGGAGACTAGAGTCATCTTTAGCTTTTTCTCGACTCTTTAAAACTGAAAAAGCAAGTTGTGTCTGAAGCATCGTTAACAATGTATTTTAAACGGAACAATCACCCTTATTCCCACATTGATCTTTAGGTTGAGAAGATGGAGCACACCAACCAAGGAGTTCCCCTTGGTGGAAATCCTAGTCCCTTCTCCTCTTGGGGAGATGTTGGTGTGCCCCATATGGCCACATTGTCGCTTCCAGGATTGACAATTGGCCTACCAGTTTGGCTCTTTTCAACCAATGTCATTCAGAATGCCACCATTCCTGAACAGTCGAGTCAACAGTTAGATCAGACAAGAGTTGCCCTCCAGCCTTCCACTTCATCTTCCTCTCCTCCTTCCTCTTCGCTTGACGGAACTGGTCGGTCAAAGAACCGAGTTCCTAAGGAGAAGAAGGAGAAGAAGAAGAAAGAAAAGAAGCAGAAGGAGCCTAAGGCGACTGGGGGCAAACAAGCGTCATCTAACAAAAATCCACACACAGCACTCGTAAGGCCTAAATCACCATGCGTCATATGCAGGGGAGACCATTTCCATAGAGATTGTCCATGTATCCCCCGGATACTAAGAGACTGGTCCCCCCGTTTGCACAATTCGGTAGCATCGACCTCTGATAGCCATGTCGATTGTTCACCGTCAACTAGTGGGAGTGAAGCTCCTGGACAGAGCGGGAAAGCTAAATTTCCCTGTAGACTGTGTGAAGGCGATCACGCCATCCACCATTGTCCCTTCTTAGACGAAGCGAAAAGAGTTCTGGAAGATCGCCCGATATTACGAGCGAATCTTCCTCCTGGATATCAAAAACTCTTGCCAAGTCCCTCGCTAGTTGAGAATCCGGTTGACCCACCCAGGTGGTTAGCCGAAGCACCTGTCATTGAAGATGAACCGTCTGGATCCATGCCTGGCGAAAGTCAAAAGGTTGATACGGCAGTTGACCCGGTTTTGCCTTCAGAGGCTCCATCTTCGAATGACACCATCACAGAGGAGAATCAAGACGACACCATCCAGATTCTCTTCATCAGCACTGACTCTGATGATCAAGGGGGCAATGCCACCATTCCTTTATCGCAGGAAGGAAGTTCATCAGAGCGCTATCCGGCCGTTTACTCGGTCCCACCACCAAGCAACCTGGTTGTGTCCTTTGATTGGAACCAACTAGGCAGACCCCGGTTGTCGGCCAGTGTACCATTCAGAATTATTTGTCAAATATACAGAATGGTAATGGCTGGCACTATCATTGATGAGGGGGCATCTGTGAGTATCCTTTCCTCTATTGCTTGGAAAGCGCTTGGTTCGCCTGCGCTTTTGCCTGAGATGAGAAATCTATCAGGCTTTGATAAAGGAACCAGTCGCCCTTTAGGAATCCTCCCCAATGTGCCAATAACACTGAAGGGGAAGACCGTTCAAGTGAACGTGATGGTCGTTCAAGGACCCTTGGATTATAACCTACTCCTTGGACGAGACTATATATATTGCATGGGAGCAGTAGTCTCCTCACTCTTTAGAGTAATGTGTTTTCCACATGGAGGAAGAATGGTCAAGCTCGTGGACCAACTTTCGTTTCCTGGATCACACATCGCAAATAGTCATATACCATCCCTAAATGGTCTATTCACGCAAGAAGTGTCTCAACCCACGGTCCGTCCTCCTGATAAGCACGAGTAATTCGGGAAGACATGACTGGAACCCAGGGGGCATGCGTCCTGGTCTGCTTCGGCAGAGAACTTTGGGTATAAGGTAGGATTTCTGCGAAAGAATATGACTAGTCCGTACCCCGTCCATGAAGGAAAGAGGGTTTTTCTAGAACAGGATTCTTTTGTCAAGGTACTTGGGAGAGACGGGGCCCATCTCCCATCTTTGTCTATTTCGGTGGACATTGCCGAGGAAGTGTTTTGTTTAACGAGACAATCTTTAGGTAACCTGAAAAAGGTAGGCCAAGGAAGTGTTTTATCTAACGAGACAATCTTTGGGTAACCAGAAAGAGGTAAGCCTCCCTCAGTAACACCAATGTTTTATCTTTTGAGTAGTGTTCTTCTCTTGCGATCTTGTGAATTAAAAGTCAAATTAACGAGAAGACAAGTATCGTTAAAACTAAACTAGCAAGACGACAAGTAGCTGTGAACACCCAAAGAAAAATAGAAGTGAGAAAGAGGAGGGGCAACTTCGAAATCATATTTTATACCTGGGGGCATGCAAACCCTTTTGGAGTGCAAGAAAAGAGCGGCTATTTACCTGTTTTTTGGGTTAGCTGTGTCGGAACCGGTTATTTATCTGTTTTTTGGGGTTAGCCGTTTCCGAACTTGCATAAAGGAAGGGTGCGGAGCAAAGCGTAGTGAGATGAAGCTCCATAAAAAATAGGGATCTCACAATGAGACAATCTTATCATATGACTGCTATATCGAGCAGTTTTAGTAGCATAGTTCATGCTCGTTAAAAAATAAACATAAGCTTTCGAGCAGTTTTAGTAGCATAGTTCATGCTCGTTAAAAAATAAACATAAGCTTTCGAGCAGTTTTAGTAGCATAGTTCATGCTCGTTAAAAAATAAACATAAGCTTTGAGCAAGTTTAAGCTCGTTAAAAAATGAACTTCCCGGTAAATAACCATTAAGAATGTAACCTGATCAACCATAAAAGACCTTGGTCGTGTTTTGTGCACCTTCACCTCCACCGTTCATTTGGCCGATCGTTTACCTCCATATGATTGTTTACCCATTTTGAGGAACAGCTGCGAAGAGTGATTTCACCTAGCCATCCTTGTGACACTGCCGTGATTGGAAAATTCCAACCTGTACCTGGAATCAGCTGCTATCCCTGTTCATCACTCGTTCCTCAAAAGACGAGTCTTCTTTAAGCTCTTTTCAATTGACTCGTAAAATATGAAAAGATTGCCGAGTTTTGGCCTTCCAGCTCGTTAAAGGACAGGAAGAGCTATCCCTCCTCTAGATTTTAATCTTTTTGGACCTGAGGGATTATTGCACAAAAAGATCGAGCGCTTGTTTTGTTCGGCTCGTTAAAAGTACCGAAAACTCATCCCTTCTGTATTGTTTTATACTTTTTCAGACTTAAGGGATTAGATGACGAAAAAGGAATTTTGGAGTTGACTTTATGTACCTTTTCAGACTCTCTAAAAATGAAAAGGGCCGAGTTTTCCTTGTCGTTAGACTCGTTAAAATTATTAAATAGCGACAAACTTGTCTTTAGACGAGAACGAGTTTCCCTATCGCTAGGCTCGTTAAAACATAGCGATGGGCTTGCCCGAAGGGCAGGTTATAGAACAAGCATATGTTATCCTCCTCAAGCTTGACAAAAATAAAGAGGTACTGGTCAGCAATGACTGGGGAAAAATTGGGAAAAATCGAGAAGTCTTTGATGGTAGCAGGTCGCTCTTGAACACGACACTTTTCCTCCGTACCACATCGGGTTGGGTTGTTTCATTCACCGGTCTCATCACCATGGTCTTTGCCACACCATCCATATTTGGGGTAATGCTACCGATCCATCGCATCAGTGTCGCCATATGTTCAAGAGAAGTCGTTCAGAAAGAGTCAACCAGGTCCCATCCACTGCCATACATTATCCTTCATCCATTCATGACCGCCACCCTGAATCATATATCACAGACTGTTTTCACCTCCACTAAAATCATTAGCTCCGTTCCGTGTCACTGATGTGGGATTCATTAAGGCCCTCCTTTGACGGATCGCTTCTTGTCGACAACAACTCATTATCCAAGAAGTTGATCTAGGAACAACCCCTTCAGTACTTTGAAGCTTGCATGCCTCAATGGCAAGTTTCTCACTTCCGGCGACAGGTATACATCAATGACCTTCGACCAGAAGATTTCGCGTGGTGTTCGACGCCAAGTCCTTTATTCACACCACGTGAATTGTACTGCAGTACCTTGAGGGTCATTATCATTATCGGTGATTCCTCTCGCGCTTGTTAACGGTTTACATCATTGACCAGTAATCAAGCGATGTCTTTCCATGTTCGACTTTAGCGCAATTCTCACATGGATCGACTTGTACTTAGAGTGAAGATCGAACGAGTTTGAAGACCCCGGATCTAGTTTCATCCATCCGGGCTGCGATAATATATTCAGGAAAATAAAGACATTTGTTATGTACATCATTGCAGCAGATGATCGTCCTCCTCAAAGGATGATAGTTTCGCCAGAACTATCAGTCTACCATCAAACAATCGTCTGTTCTATGTACCAAAATGTATTTATAAAGCTGAGCATGGGATTGCCCGCCTCAGCTAGATCATGAAAGCAGAATGAATCATAATGTATTGTATTGTATCTTATTACAGGTCTCCTCCCAGCAAATGGATGAACTTCGGACTCCCCTGGATAAAGCATTTCACCCGATAAACGACCTCATACTTTAGGGGGCAACTGTTATAGACATTTTTGTGCCTTGCATCACTGAGCATGAAATGTCAATAATTAAGGGATCCAAAGTCCCTAAACATGTTGTTCCTACTCCTAGAGGGACAAGGCTAGCAAACCACAGTAGTTTATCAAAGTTCTCCACCTGAAAACACTAAAAAACAAGCAATTTCTAGATCATGTCAACTGCTCCACTAAGCATCTGCGCTGAATGTCAAGTGCTCCACTCTGTACCTGCGCTGAATGTCAAGTGCAAAGAAGGCCACCTGCACTGAGCGTACTTGGACAAGTGGCAGACTCATTCCTCAAGGTGTCAATGCCCAGGAAGCTTCCAAAATGACACTTGGATCAAGGAATTCGACTGGTGATGAGTAAGAGGTTCCAAATCTCCAAGTGGAAGTAAGAATCTCCAAGTGGACTCAAGAACTGAAGTGGGAGAGGACACTAGTCAGCTTCATGCAAGCCTCAAGCTGACTCATCCTTTCTCCAAAACTCCTATATATAGAGCTCTCTCATGAGGTCTAAGGAGGCTGGAATATTGTAATTGCAAAGAATTGTTGTTGGATTGTGGTTAGATCATTGGGTGCTTATCCTTTGAAAGGGGCTGAAGAAGGAATTCCATTCTGCTGGGAAGGAGATGCTGGGTTGGAACCTTATGGGTTGTATCTCTTCCTGAACCTTGTTTATCAATCAATAAAGCTTCTTGGTTCTTTCCTATATGCTGGTGTTTATTGTATGATTTGCATTAGTGTATTTGATTTACTTATAATCCTGAATCATTTATGAATATGTATATTTGTCTTTGTATTGTGTCCTTCTCTTGCTGCATGTAGCTATTCTCTTGTCACAGGTAGCTGTTCTCTTGTGATCTCGTGGGAGCAAAAGCAAAAAGGCAAGTAGCTGTGGACACACAAAGAGGAGAGGATCTAGATCGAGGGACAACCGAAAGATAACGGTAAGTCTACCGATCTCCTCTCTTTCATATTTCATAAAGGAAGAAACCGAAGTAGCTGTGTTCGTTTGTTGCTAAGGTACTGTCACACCTTAGGTGGATAGGATCGTCCTGCATAGGCATTTTTCCCCACAACACTACCTTAGAAACAAACAAAGTAAAACTACTTTCGATTTCCTTTATGATAAATAGATAAGAGGGGAACAAGGACACCAACCTCAATCTTGCGCTTGGTTCCTCACATGATTCCTCTCCCTTCTGATAGATCTTTGCCACTCACTTCCTCTTCAACCCAGCTTCAAAGAGCACCTGTGGAATCAAAGATCCAAGAACAAAGATCTACTAGCATAAACAATATAGGAACAGATGTATATTGACCACACACAAACATATACCATAAAATATGAAAGAGTGTGGAGGAAAACATGAATAGCTTTATTAATATCAAGAAAGAGAAAATAGGATTACAACCAATTATTCTGATCCGGCATCATCCTCTCAGCAAGAATCCCTTCTTCACCTCATGAAAAGCTTAGATCACCCAACACTATGATGTTACAACAAGAAACCAACAACACTTCTTCACAAGATACAAAATTCCGGCCTCTGGATCTCTGGGATGAGGGATCCATATATAGATGTTTGTAAAGGGGGGTGAGTTAGCTTCTGGGATTTTATTAGTGTCCTCTCTCTGATAGTTCTTGGTTCCACTTGGAGAATGATGATCTCTTACTCATCCCTGGGTGAATTCAGGGAGGCAAGTGTGAGAGGAGAAGTTTCTAGAAGATTCCATGATTTTCCACCTCGCACACTGCCTCTGCCATTTGTCCATTCTCACCCATCGCACCCCATAGAAGGGATTTTCAGTATGCATCGCACCCTTTATTTGTACTTAGGTGGGATGCATCGCACTTTATCCATGGAGCAGGTGAGATGGTCCAGTTTTGGCTAGTTATGAGTAGTTTTTCATGGAGAACTTCTGGGAGATGATGTAATCAGTTGACCTTGTCCTTTTAGGGGATAGAAAAACACTTTTAGGGACTTAGGAGCCCTTGGTTTATGGACATATATGATTGGGGTTGCAGTGCCCAAAAATGTCTATAACAGTTGCCCCCTAAAGCATGAGGTCGTTAATTCTTTATGTCGGGTGAAATGCTTTATCATGAGGATCTGAAGTTTTTCGAGTTGGAATGCGACCTGTAATAAGATACAATACAATACATTATCTTTATAATATTTTCATGATCTAGCTGAGTCGGGCATTCCCATGCTCAACTTTATAAATTCATTTTCATGTACATAGGACAGACAACCGTCTGAGTGTAGACTGATGATCCCGGTAAATCCATCATCCTTTAGGTCGGATGATTATCTATGCAGCAATGATGTACATTTGATGTCTTTACTTACCTAAATATATATCGCAGCCCGGATGGATGAAACTAGATCCGAGGCCTTCAATCTTGTTCGATCTTCACTCGAAGTACAAGTTGATCCATGTGAGAGATGTTCTGGAGTCGAACATGGAACGGCATTGCCTGATTACCAGCCAATGATGTAAGCTGTTAATAGGCATGAGAGGAATCACTGATAATGATGATGACCCTCAAGGTACTACATTACAATTCGCATGGTGTGAAAGGGGACTTGGCGTCGAACACCATGCAAAATCTTTTGGTCGAAGGCTAATGATGTAAACCTGTCACCGGAAGTGAGAAACTTGCCATTGAGGCATGCAAGCTTCAAAGTATTGAAAGGGTTGTTCCTAAATCGGCTTCCTGGATAATGAGCTGATGTCGACAAGAAGCGATCCGTCACAGGAGGGCCTTAATGAATCCCACATCTATGACATGGAGTGGAGCAAATGATTTTAATGGAGATGAAAACGATCTGAGGATACAAGGTTCATGGTGGCAGTCATGAAAAGATGGAGCGTAACTGTGTTGCAGCGGATGAGACACAGGTGAATTCTCTGATCGACTTCTCTTGAACATACCGGAGACATTGACATGATGGATTGGTAGCGTTAACGCCAAATGTGGATGGTGTGATAGACCAATGGTGATGTGACCGGTGAATGGAACAACCCAACCCAACTCGGATGCGGAGTGAAAATGTCATGTTCAAGAGCGACTTGCTACCAATAAAGTTTCTTCAAGTTTTCTTCCCAATTTTTCCCCAGTCATAACTGACCAGTACCTCTTTATTTTTGTCAAGATTGAGGAGGATAACATATGCTTGTTCTATAATTTTCCCTTTGGACAAACCCATCGCTATGTTTTAACGAGCTTAGCGATAGTGAAACTCGTTCTTGTCTGTATGGACAAGTTTGTCACTATTAGGTTTTAACGAGTTTAACGACAAAGATAACTCGGTCCTTTTCAATTTTAAAGAGTCTGAAAGGGACATAAAGGAAACTCCAATAATCCCTTTTTCGTCATATAATCCCTTAGGTCCAAAGAAGTATAAAACAATACGAAAGGGATGAATTTTCGGTAATTTTAACGAGCCAGACAAGACAAGCGCTTGATCTTTTTATGTAATAATCCCTCAGGTCCAAAAAGATTAAAATCTAGAGGAGGGATGGCACTTCCGGTCACTTTAACGAGCTCGGGAGGCCAATTTCTCTGCAATTTTTTCATATTTTACGAGTCAAATGAAAAGAGCTTAAAGGAGACTCGTTTTTTGAGGAATGAGTGATAAATTGAGGTAGCAGCTAATTCCAGGTAAGGTTTGGAATTTTCCAATCATGGTAGTGTTACAAGGATGGCTTAATAGGATCACTCTTCGCAGTTGTTCCTCAAAAAGGGGTAAACAATCAAATGGAGGTGAATGATCGGCCAAAACAGAGTGGAGGTGATGATGAGAACACGACCAAGGTTTCAGAGGCTGATGATAATGCATTCACGATGGTTATTTACCAGAAATTGGTTCATTTTTTAATGAATGAGCTTGAACTCTGGGGGAAACATTTGCTCACTGCTTATGTTTAATTTTTAATGAGCTTGAATTTCACAAAAAAACTGCTCGATCCAGTCATATAATAAGGATGTCTCATTTAAGATGGAATTTTTTAAAACTTTGTCCCGCATCCTTTATTTATGCAAGTTAGGAAATGACTAATCCTATGAGTATAAAGGGTTAGAGGACCTATAAGTTTAAAAATTCAATGGTTGCTCTTCGCTTGCATGCCCCCAGGTATAGCGAAAAATATCCAGGTTACCAAAGATTGTTCTACCCATACTTTGATAAAACATTTCTTTGGCGATATCTACCGAAATAGAAAAAGGTGAGTGGCGGAAGCTGCCTCCACCCACATAACTTTGACGAAGGAATCTTATTCCATTCTAAATTCATAAACTAGTCATATATCCTTCGCGGAAACCTACCCCATACTGAAGGTTTTCTACTGAAACAGACTAGGGTGCATGCCCCTTAGGTTTTAGTCATGTCCTCCTGAATCACTCACGCTCCCAGGTGGACGGACTGGGAATTGATGAGACATTCCTTGCGTGAAAAGACCATTCAGGGATGGTATTTGATTATTAGCTATGTGTGAGCCGGGAAACGAAAGCTGGTCTACGAGCTTGACCACTCTATCTTCGTGCGGAAAACACATTACTCTAAAGAGTGAGGAGACAATGGCTCCCATGCTATAAATATAATCGCACCCAAGGAGTAGATTATAATCTAGGGGTCCTTGGACTACCATTACATTCATGTGAATGGTTTTCCTTCTCAATGTTATGGGCACATTGGGAAGGATCCCTAACGGTCAACTGGTTCCTTTGTCGAAGCCTATCAGATTTCTCATCTCAGGTAGAAGCGATGGTGAACCAAGCGCTTCCCAAGCTATTGAGGAAAGGATACTCACAGATGCCCCTTCATCTATGGTGGTACCGGCCATGACCATTTTGTATTCTTGTACAATGATTCGAAATGGAACACTAGCCGGTAAACGGGGTCTGCCTAGTAGATTCCAGTCGAAGGAAACAACTAGGTTGCTTGGAGGTGGGACATAATAGATGGCTGGATATGACTCTGACGAAATTCCTTCCTGCGGTAAAGGAACGGGTAGACTGTCCCTATGTTCATCAGAGTCTGTGTTTACGAAGAGAATTTGAACAGTGTCGTTCTTATTTTCTTCGATGATTGTATCATCTAAAGATGGATCTTCTGAGGACAAGACCGGGTCAACTGCCGTATCGTCCTTTTGAATTTCATTTGGTATGGATTCAAAGGGTTCATCTTCAATGATAGATGTTTCAGCCGACCATAATGGCGTGTCAGCCGTTGGAAAGAGTTTCTTATATCTAGGTGGAAGCCGTAACAGTGAAACCGGATGGTCGTCCAAAACTCTTTTAGCCTCGTCTAGGAAGGGGCAACGATGGACAACATGATCGCCTTCACATAGTTTACAAGGGAATTTGAAATTCCTTTTCTGTCCAGAGATTTCACTTTCACTAGTTGACGGTGTATTCTCAACATGATCATCAGAGGTTGATGACACCAGATTGTGCAAACGAGGAGACCAGTCCCTTAAGATTTGAGGGATGCAAGGACAATCTTGATGATAGTGGTCCCGTTTGCAAATGACACATGGCGATTTAGGCCTGGTCGGTGTAGTGTGTGGATTTTCACTAGATGATGCCTGGTTGCCCCTTTTCACCTTTGGCTCCTTCTTCTTCTTCTTCTCCTTCTTCTTCTCAGTTACTTGAGTTTGGGCTTTACTAGCTTCATCAAGCGAAGAGGAAGGAGGAGAGGAAGAATTTGACGAAATAGAAGGTTGGGGGGTAACTCTGGTACCATTTAGTTGTTGACTTGATTGTTGAAGAGTTACGGTATTCTGAATGACAGAAGTTGCGAAGAGCCATACGGGCAAGCCAATTGTCAATCCAAGAAGTGACAATGTGGCCATATGAGGTGCACCAACATCTCCCCAAGAGGAGAAAGGACTAGGATTTCCTTCGAGGGGAACCCCTTGGTTGGTTGACTCCATTTTTCTAAACATAAGATCAACATATGAAAGGTGATATTTATTTCATTTAAAATAAATTTTAGACGCTTTGACACAACTTGTTTTTTCAGTTTTTATGAGTCGAGAAAAAACAAAATATGACTCTAGTCGCCTTCGATTTTTAATGAGCCTGAAGTGACAAGTGCTCAGATGGACCTTTTCCTTTAAGGAGTCTGAAAAGGAACAAAAGAGACTACTCTGGAAGTCTAGATAGAGGGATTACCAAACCAATCGCAAAACTGCAGAATACTTTTTACGGTACGGCAGTGAATCTTCCCGAATGCTGTGTTCAGTGCATTGCGATCGATAGGGCGGCAGGCACGGCTTCCTATGGATAAAGGATATAGCCTATTGTGGTCTCCCAATATATACTCGACGTACGTGGGAGCACAAGTCCTTATTGGCACTTGTCATCTCAAAGTGGAGGAATCACCCAACCAACAATGAAAACAATAGTTACCATGTTTTACGATGCCGGAACACGTCTCTAGCCTAGACTTATAAATGTTGTGTGTTAGGTTCCAAAGTGTTTTTAGATTCATTAAATTTATTTTATAGTTGATCTTGCTTAAGAAATTTTCCTTTCAGGTTCACCGCATGATGTAGATATACAAATCCTGAAATGCAATCTAAGATGATAAACAATTGTTTAGTCTTCTTTTTGCAATGAAAATCCTAGCTACTAAAGAAAGAAGGATGATTTTCTTTGAACATAGAGCAGAGAGCACACACTATATGCACTGTCCTAAATCAAACCAACAAGTAGTATAAATGCAAATGCACATGCATGTATTTGTTTTAAGCCTTCTTAATGTATGAATGATGATAAGAAAGCTAAGTGCAAATCTGAATTATTCTCAAAGCGACAATACTCAACAAATTTCTTTTCAAAATGAAATGAAGGTAAGAGAGACACTTTGTGATTTCGAAATGAAAATTGCTTTTCGACACTTTAAAAACTACTAATTTAAATCATATACAATAGTAATTGTATAATCGACTATCAAAAACAATGGGATTGTCTTCTATGACTGAAAACGACAGCTATGACACTTTCAGATCAAGAAAAGATAGTTCGACTATGCTACTTTTTTGCAAAAGAGAACTGAAAATGATGTACAATACATAAATACAATTACAGTTCTTTGCACTATGGAGGCGGAATAATGTAAGAGAAGGGGGTTTTCACAGAGATACACTGACCACAGACAACAAAACTCCTGAATAGGACTGAAAATAGTGAGGGAAAAACCAAAGCCTGAAGGTAAAGTTAACCTTCCCTGACCATCGCACTTGTCACACAGTGAACTGAGCATGCAGCGCACCTACTGCACTCGGGAAGTGCAATGCATACAGACTGCCTTAAAGGCAGGGTGCGATGGTAGGAGTACGAGACTTTGAACGAGTTTTTACTCACAATTTGCAATCCAGTTCATGGATTTAAGCCAAGTAAGTGATGTTTAGCGTATGTAAATCACAGAGGTTGATCTAAGGAGGTTACTAGAGCTACCACTTAGGGAAATTAGATTGTTTTTAGATCGATTGTTTAATTCATAAACAAAACCCGAAGATAAATTGACGCAACATTGATCTACTTTTCATTCGTAAAACAAATGCAGTTCGAAGGCTAGCTGGCTTGGCTTCAGGCTCCGTCTGTAAGTTTATAAAAGAAACAAAGATAGTCTAACAAACAATCTAGTTGCTCCCCAGCGGAGTCGCCATTTTGTTATCGGGAAATCTAGTGTCTATGCAGAACTGCTAGTCCCACTAAGGGTGGTAGCTACCTTAGAAACAAACAAAGTAAAACTACTTTCGTTTTCCTTTATGATAAATAGATAAGAGGGGAACAAGGACACCAACCTCAATCTTGCCACTCGCTTCCTCATCAGCCCAGCTTCAAAGAGTGCCCATGGAATCAAAGAAGCACAATACTATCCAAGAACAGAGATCTACTAGCATAAACAATATAGGACCAGATGTATATTGACCACACACAAACATATACCATAAAACATGCAAGAATGTGGAGGAAAACTTGAATAGATTTATTAATATCAAGAAAGAGCAAAGAGGATTACAACTAATTGTTCTGACCCAACATCATCCTCTTAGCAAGAAGCCCTTCTTCAACTCATGAAAAGCTTAGATCACCCAACACTATGATGTTACAACAAGAAACCAACAACACTTCTTCACAAGATACAAAATTCCAGCCTCTAGATCTCTGGGATGAGGGATCCATATATAGATGTTTGTAAAGGGGGGTGAGTCAGCTTCTGGGATTTGATTAGTGTCCTCTCTCTGATAGTTCTTGATTCCACTTGGAGAATGATGATCTCTTACTCATCCCTGGGTGAATTCAGGGAGGCAAGTGTCACAAGAGAAGTTTCTGGAAGATTCCATGATTTTCCACCTCACACACTGCCTCTGCCATTTGCCAATTCTCACCCATCGCACCCCATAGAAGGGTTCTTCAGTATGCATCACACCCTCTATGTTTATTTAGGTGGGATTCATCGTACTTTGTCCATAGAGCAGGTGAGATGGTCCAGTTTTAACCAGTTCTGAGTAGTTTTTCATGGAGAACTTCTAGGAGATGATATAATCAGTTGACCTTGTCCTTTTAGGGGATAGAACAACACTTTTAGGGACTTAGGAGCCCTTGGTTTATGGACATATATGACTGGGGTTGCAGTGCCCAAAAATTTCTATAACAATAACTCTTTTGCAACAGCCATATAAACTACCTACAACAAAAAATTGTAAACATAGAGAGGAATTAACATTTGGGCAAAAACCAAAAAACAAAAATACAACAAATTTGCAAAAAAAACCCATGAATTTAAAGCTTAACAAGATGGACCTTGAAACCTGCATGTCAACCACCACAGTTTCTTGAATGTCACACTAGCTTCTTCGCAAAAAGCAAGCCTTGAGGATGAAACAACAACAAGCGTATTTGTAAACCCTCCACAAAGAAAAAGGAAAAACCAAAAAGATGTTGGTTAACCCCCCATGAAACTGAACGAACTACCACAAAGCCACTATTTAACCCCCCTCGAAATAGGTAAAGCAACCACACCCTAAACCCCAAATGAGAAACAAACCTCTATGAACAACAATTCTCGGTGAGAAACATTAGAATGGCGGAGTAGGTGAATGAGTACTGGAGCTGAGAGGAGCCATCATCGATAGAGAACACTACCCACACAGTGGGCGTGAACAAAATAGCATAGGGCATTGAATACATACTATAAAACGAGTGAGAGGAAACCCTAGACAGAGGATTTAAAGTGAAATTTAATGCATTTACCAACTGCAATATGTGGTACGTCCCAATTGACTTGTTTCATACAAATTCTAAGCTTATCTCCATGTGAGGAGCTAATGTGGAAGGGAGGTCACACAGGTAATGGCATCCCTTCCCTATAATGATCGGGTTTTAGGAATGAAAATATAAATTTTCATGGTATCACATTGATTATGATGGCCCTATGAAGTTGGAGATGGTCATATGAGCCTGGAGCTAGTCCTATGAACCTTAATTTAAGAGGTCCCATCATAAGCTTTAGACGTGTGCATAATATTGAACCACAGGTTCCCCTCAAATCTTGCACTTAAACATTGATAATGCTTCAGACAAAGAATGGATTTCTTCAATATTTTAATCCCAATTTCTAATAGGTATGTAGGAATCTCACTTATGGATTATTATCCATACTATATCATAGCCTTTCCAAACTAACCAAATCAAATTATATAACAACATGAAACTACAATTCAAGTTTGCGATATATATATATATATATATATATATATATATATATATATATATATATATATATATATATATAAGTGGTTATAAGTGGGATTAATATTTTTCTTTTTAATTTTGATTGCTCTAAATTCATTATAAATTTAGAATTAAGAATTTACATTTGTTATCAATATGTTATTTGTCTTCCATGTTAAAAAAAGAATGAACAACAACATAATATTGAAATATTTTAACCATATTGCATAAACAAGGATCGTATCACTATGGGTTTAAACATTCTTCAAATTTTCATCCCTTTTATAAATGATAGATTCATAGTTAAAACCAATTTTAAGAAGACTGTTAATTTCACATATGGAACTTGGACTATGCATCTAATAACAAAGTAGAATTAAGGATAATCACATAGTTCATAATTTTTCATCTTGAAAGGTTATTAAGGAACCCTTAGCTTATCAATGTTCCCACATTGTCTTTGATCATGAATTTTTTTTGACATGTTCCCTCTTAATGATACTCATTTTAAGACACATACTAAAGAAGATCATGTTTAATTTCGTTATGATAAATAAAGCAAGGAGAGTCATCTCGTTTCACATCAAAACAAGATATAAGCCCTTTTTGTTAGTATATGCTGGCCTACAAATATTGTTCTTTTTAATTCTCATGAATAACACCATTTCAAGGGCATACATTGAATTAAAAAATGTAACTTTTAGGAACTAACTCTTAGCTTTGAAGAAGTCTTGGAAAATTCATCCTCTAATTCCTATCCTTTCTTGAATTGTGATCACTACTTGACGAATGAACATGAAACTAGGGAAGATAATTATTTGACACCAGTTTATAAAGAAAATTTTAACGAAGAAAACGATGTTTTGAATCAATATAAGAGAAAAAAAGAATGCATCTTAGATCTAAGAGATACTTTTTTTACGTAGAATGCAAAAATAGATACATGTTTTAATTCTTATTTGCAAATGGTTGCAGTCATGACTTTGGATTTTTTCCCCTGCACTCTAATACTAAATGTACTTATGAGGATATTGATAAGGCCATGTATACTTCTAACAACATAAATCTTACAAATATACCTTATGACTACAAGAAGAATTTTCATAATTTCATCAAAGAGAGGGCAAATGATTCTCCTTTAAATTTTTCTACCCCAAACCTTTTGAATATGAATTCATAAAGCATGAGAATGGTAGCACTGGATCTTATAATGACCATGCTCAATGGAATATTTTACAATGTGGTGATCATTTTTGGATTTCGGTCAGTTTTCCTAATGTGTTATATGGATTTGTTTGATTCATCCCTTACCCTTACACTCTTGAAGTCTTGGAAATTGTATGGTGGCATAAGGACATATTCATTTATGTCAAGTTTCATCTTAACTAAACTCAAGAACATTTTATTTCCTTTTTGTTTATACATACACATTTTCCCTTTTTTCTACTCTTTTTATTTAGGTTATATTTTAGTTCCTTCCCTTTTGGTTGCTACTTTACTCATTTCATTGTTGTTAGTTTATTCTTTTTCTTTTATACCATTTCTTCATACCTTTTCTTAAAGTTTTTCTTTTTATACTACAATTCATGTGAGTGATGTACAACAATACCAATAAATAAATAATGAAATCATTCTCTGATATAATTAGTTGAAGGTATGTTTCTTTCCAAAATTCTTGAGCTAATATTCTTGACATATCGTCAAGCAAATTCATTAATAAGGAAGCAATAAAACGTATGGTTTGTGTGCATAGATGGAGATATAATAATTGCACATTAAAACTTACCATTCCTTGCCTCAAAACACCTCAACTTAACCTTCCTTGTCCTACCTCTCACTTCCCATGATTCCTATCCCTAAAGGAAAACTTGTTTCCTTCTTACTCATAGTTGAAAGTTAATATTATAAATAGAAAATTTTGAATTCTCATATACCTCTGGTAGACCACTTTGGGTTGTAGCCAATGTTGACACACATAACTTCAAAATTTTCCAATATATTGTATGACTAGTTAATTCCCTCCTCAAAGAACAAACTTGGAACTAATAATAATAATAATTCTCAAATCAACATTAGTTGGGGCCCTTTCTCCCTGGGTGGTATAAGGTGAACATGTGCTTCAGATTTGAACTGATGCATATCCTGAAATGCACGAGATGCTCTTAAGTTTCAATTTCATGCTACATTGATAATTGAAGTTCCTCTACTTCATTGTTTTTGCATGTTATCGTGGCTACCTATGTCAAGATTCTTCATTTGATATTCTAAAGTTAATGTTCACACAAGTTTGGTTTTCATTTGAGTACTATATATAAAACATTGACATGCTTTATATATAAAATCAGCCTTATATGTAGTATAGGCACAAAAGAAACATTATATCCTCCCAATTCTCCTTCGTTAGTAATGAAATTAAAGTACATCATTAAAAAGTGGTAAATAGCTATTTATATTATCAAAAGTTTGATTGTGATCGTTGGATTGAAAGTAAGCTTTTAGAAGAAAAAAGATTTCCCCTTTTAGTGTTCACTTATAAGATTATTTTAAGATTACACAAAGGCATAAATTAGTAACGTGTAAGGATTTTGATCCAAGCTTTGGTATTGATTCAAAATTATAAAGTTGTCAGGTTTTTGGTCACACGCATAGCTTAAACAAAGGTTCTAAGTATTAATTAGTTGATATTATAATACTTCATAGGAGGGTATATGCAATACGTACACGTTTTTAAGTCAACCTGTAATATTACATATCACTAAAGTATATGATCTAAGTCTCCAAATGTGTCAACTCACCACCAATGAAGTATGATCTATGGTTTTAAATTTTTTCAATGAAATTGGATATAATGAATGTGTATCAAAGATTTGTATCTACGTGATGGTGGCTTATAGAGTTAAATCTCAATAAACTTATTTGACAAGCATTAAAACTAGGTCTATGTGGTGATATGTGCCAAGTGTTAGGGTTTTAATGTTGGTTTCTAAATATGGACTATCATGTAGTTTCCAACATGGAACAACTATGTAAACATTGGCACACTTTGTATAGAAAACATTTCATTTGACATGGACGATAAGAATTTAATGCAATACACTAGATTTATGACTTGTCATTTCCACAACTAAATGTATGGTGTTACTTCAACTTAGGAGCCACTACACTGCCAAATATCTTGGGAATTATCTATATTTGATAGGAGTCGTGGCTTGTTGTGAGGCAAGAAATACTTGTAAGAACTATGTAGAGGAAGTTCCAAGAAGTAGGAGTTCTTGAAATTATCGCAACCATACCATTGTTGCATTAAGATGACGGAAATAAGGCATCGTGTTTCTCTAATTCACTTTTATTGAAGCTAAGAGAATAATCTAGTGTCAAGTTTACTTTGAATTTGTATAGGGCGACCCCATATCCTCTACTACTTTTATCATATGCATATTTCTAAATTCTATATGCTTTATTTCCATAGGTCAGGTCTAAAAAGTTATTATCTACAAAGTTATTATCTACAGGGAAAAAAATATTAAATCAATAAAACCATAGCCTTGTTGTACTACTCTCATTGGCTTTTTTTTTCTATACTCTTTGTTTTTCAAGAAAAATTTGTCTCGAGGAACCATTACTTTTCATATCCACATTTATTTTTCTTCACATCCCTCACAGCTGTATATATTTGATCGATCTACACCCATAATTTTTTTTTCCACAAACCCTTGTGGATTATTAATATTAGTTTATATCCATCTTGCTGGAAAATTTCTAGCCACACTCTTAACTGTTATTTTTTATGGGATGAAATTTGGGCTCTTTATACCTTTGGTAATAAGCAAGAATTAGTTCGCTTACCAAGAAAAAAAATTGTGTGCATTTGATTTGACAAAGAATGAAAACCAAAAATTGGAGTAGAGATTGATCTTCTCAATATTCAAAATAGCTAAATAAATGACATTGAAAACATTAAAAATAAATTATTGTAGTAGAACTTGACTAAACTGAAGTAAAATTGAACATTCTATAACACCTAACAACAAGAGAATAAAATGTGATGACACCTAGCATACAGTGAAACTAATATCTCAACATCCCCTCCTAATCTCAGTTGTTACATATAGAGGCAATTACAATGGCTAATTTCTCTTTTTGAAATTCAAATACATTCTTGCCAAATGGCTTCGTGAAAAAATGTGCAAGCTAATCTTTGGAACCACAAAAAGCAAGTACTATTTCCCCATCATTGACAAGCTTAGGGATGAAATGAAAACATGTGTCAATGTGCTTGCTCTTTTGGTGGAAAACATGGTTTTTTGATAAAGAAATTATTGAACTGTTATCACAGTAAATTGGAGTTGGCTCCTTTTGAACATTTGATGCATCTTTCAAAAATCTTCTTAACCACACTACTTGACAAGATGTTGAATTTGGTGCTACATATTTTTCCCCTACAGAAGATATTGAAACAATTAACTATTTCTTTGATGCCCATGAAATTAGATTGGTTCCAAGATGAAAAAAATACTCTAATGTGCTTTTGTGGTCATCTAAACTCCCTACATAATCGTTGTGTGTATAACCTGAAAGTGAACAATTTTCAGAATGTGTATAGAACAAACCATAGTCTATTGTCTCTCCAATATAAGATCCTTTTTGCAACATTCTAGTGAGAAATATTAGGTGAGTACATAAACCTAGAGACAAAACTCGCTGCAAACATAATATGAGATCTAGTTGCAATTCAATAAAGAAAACTACCATCTAGACTTTTATACAATGTGGGATCAACTAGTTGTGCTACATCCTCTTTGCTTAGTTTGGTTCCTTAAGGAATTGGTGTATCGACAGGTTTGCAATTGGTCATTCTCAACTTTTGGATGATGTCAATGGCATATTTGTTTTTACCAACAAAAATTCCATTAGCACATTGGTGAATTTCAATGCCTAAGTATTTCATGACCCCTAGATTTGTCATATCAAACACTATTTGAATTTCTCCTTTGAAGTGTTCTAACATCATATTGACAGTATATAGAAGATCATCTACATAAAGGAATATAATAATAATTTTACCTTCATGAGCTTTGGTATACAAAGTTGGCTCATGGTTTCTTCTGTGAAAACCACTTTTGATGAGATAGGTGTCGATGTGACTATACCAAGCTCTTGGAGCTTACTTCAAACCATACAAAGCTTTCTTGAATCTGTATACCTTATGAACCTGTATTGGAACTTCAAAACGAGGAGGTTTCTCTACATAAACGTCTTCCTACAATATACCATTTAGGAAGGCATATTTTACATCAAGTTGATAAACTTTCCATTTGTGTTGAGATAATGTGGACAAAATGGTTCTAACAATGTCTAACCTTGCTAATGGAGCAAAGGTTGCACCACGATCAACACAAAACTATTGCGAGAATACTTTGACAACCAAACTTGCCTTATGTTTTTCAGTCTCTCCATTTTCATCCAACTTGGTCTTATATATCCATTTTACACCAATTGTGGTTTTGTCCCTCAGGAGATAAACTAATTCTGAAGTCTGGTTCTTCTCTATGGCAACAATTCCTTAGTTCATTGCATCTACCCAATGGTTTTATTTAACTACTTCTTCAAAATGGGTTGGCTGAGATGAAAGAAATGAAAACATATTATGTTGGTAAAACTCATGCTCTTGCTCATATATTTCTCTGATGCTTCTTGTTTTCTTACTGTCTTACAGAGTTGTTGGATCACTAGTGGATTCACTGCTTGAAGATGTATCAATTTTAGAATGGTATGGTTCTTTTTGAACTTGCAATCTTGGTGGTCGTAGAGGATAAAACGAATGATTTGGAGCTTCGTTAACATGATCAGACTAAGATTTATTTTTAATTTTTTTTCATCACTACTTAAAACAAACTTCTTGGTAACTTGATTATAAAGTATGTAGGCCTTTGATTGCTCACTATAGCCTATGAAAATACATATTTCACTCCTATCATCAAGCTAATTTTTTAGCTATTCAGGAACATGTGAAAATGGTACTCATACAAAAATTCTAAAGTGAGATAAATTTACCTTTTTACCATCGCATGCTTCTTAAGGTACTATATCTTGGAGAATGGTTGTTGGAGTTCTGTTGAGAACATACACTACTGTCAAAACTGATTTAGCCCAATATTTATTTGACAACTCCTCACAAAGCATACATCCGGTCATGTTCATGGTTGAATGCTTTTTCCTTTCTCCCACTCCATTTTGTTGTGGACTATATCTTGTTGTGTTCTACATTATGATCCCTTGTAGTTGAAAAAAATATTTGAAGTCACTGGACCTATACTCTCCTCCCCTGTTAGATCTAAGTACTTTAAATGACTTTACACTTTTCTTTTTTGTTTCTACTTTGAACTCTTTAAATATTGAGAAAGTATGTGATTTATTTTTAAGAAAATACACCCATATCTTCGTGCTATAATCATTAATGAATGTCAGAAAATAAATATTAGCACCAATAGACTTTGTCTACATTGGGCCACATATATCTGTATGGACTAGCTTTGAAGGCTCTTTTTCTATAGAGGAAGATGTGGGAAAGCTATCTATTTTATGATTTGCTAGAACACAAATTTCAAAATTACAATATTTTGCATTCATAATAGGGAGACATATCATGATTGAATGTTTCTAAAGGAGACATAGACTCTTAAATGGGATGTGGACATCTCTAGAATGCCCCAGCTGAGACTGATTTATTCTTGATACATTTTTAACTAAAGACTATGAGAGATTTCAACTTCTAAGAGTCAATGGAAACGTCCCATTCTTGGTTTTTTCAACCTTTTCTATCAGTCTTTTATTGGTTGGTTTGTCATAGATATAACACGTGTTTTCTTGGAATATTACAGCATAACGATGGTCCAACAATTTTCCTATATGAATGAGGTTATGCTTCAGATGTGGAACATAATAAACATCAATTATGTATTTCTATTGATTATGTGTAGTAAGAATAGGGACAATACCTTCCCCTTCAACTTTAATACAAGAAAAATCCCCAAGAGTAATTTCTGATGTTATGGAAGCATCAAGATAAAAAAGCATATTTTTGTTACCTATCATATGGTTGCTGCAACCACTCTCAAGCAACCAAAGGTCATTGTTGTGAGTGTCTTCAGAAAGATGACAAGAAAGAAACATTGTTTCAAATGATTTTCCTTCATTGTTGGATAGATGGGCACTACCTCTTTGTTGATTTGACTGTTTCTTTCTGCATTCATGTTCATAATGCCCAAATTTCTTGCTGTAATATCATTGGACATTAGATTTAATCCATGTTCTACTTCCCTGGTTTTTTTTTTTTTGTGGAGTTCTCCACTGCTCTGCTGCATGATGATGTTTTGACCTACCACTGCTTTCGTAGCTACCTCGCTTGTTGCCGCCTCTATATCCTTTACCTCTTCCTCTACCAAAAGAAAGTTGTGCTTTGAAAGCTTGTTCCATGAAATCTTTTGCCAAGTTCATTCTTGTTTCATGTGCCATAAGTGATCTAGACAATTGTTCTACTGAGAAAATTGTAAAATATTTGGATTCCAAAATAGTTGTTATAACCATGTCATATTTCTTGCGTAGTCTTCAAAGGGATTTTTCAACTATCTTTTCATCTGTAATGGTTTCACCAATGAGTTGATTTAGATTTACTATTCCCATGACTCTAGTCATGTATTGATCCACATTCTCTCTGTCAGTTATCTTCAAGGTTTCAAATTAAGCTCTCAATGTCTCCAATTTAACAGTCTTCATTGTATCATTATCTTGATATGCAACTTTCAAGATTTCCAAGCCTTCTTTTGTTGTGGATGCGCCAGTTCATGGACTCAGCTTTGTATCAAACATTTGGCTATGTGCTCTTTCTTTCTGATTTCAATAGCTAGATTCTTCACATTATTGGTTATGGCTGCCAATTCTTCTTGGGTCGGCTCTACATAACCATTCTGTGAGGTATCCCAACAATCATGAGCTTCCATAAATGTCTTCATTCTTAAAAACTAAAACTCATCATATTTTCCAAGCAAAGTCAGGATCTGTAACAAAAAGATTTTTTTTTTTAAATATGAATGTACACACCTTTTTACATTCTTCTTTCCAAAAAAAACTCTTTAAAAATGCAACACCATCTTCTTTCTTGATGAGAAATTCAAGTTTTTTTTACTTCCAATTTTAAAAAAATTATTATTGAAAAAGAAAATATTTCAATAAGAAACTCCTCCCTTTTCAATGGACAAACCCTTTTTTTTTAGGATTTTAACTATAAAATCATGAAAAATCCTCTTCTAAATCTTTTAAAACCGACTTCTTAAAAACAATTTCCACTTGATCACATGAAGGTTACGTAACACATGAACCTTCGAACGAATTGGGGGGCGGTCACTTCATCGCATGGAGGCAAAAAATATATTACGTTGACCCTTGTTTTCCAAAACAACTCATACCTATAAAAAGAAAGCTCGAGGAGGCATCCAAAACGGCCTTCGAAAAATTAGTTTGTTGTTTGGTGTGAACCGTAAACGCAGAGCCTGTTGACTTCATTCATTCTTTGGCCATTTTTGTAGCTCCGACGGGAGTTGATGCACAATTGTGTGTAGTCCTTCAACGCACACTGTGCGTATATTTTAAATTTTCAACAATTTGGTAAGTATGAGATGATTTGTATAGTTTTTTCTTGGTTGAGCTGTGAATATGATGTACTGAATCTTTTTACAGGTGTGTAGTTGTATTTTTTTTCAACCCCTAATAACCTTTTTTTTTCCAATTCAAAAAAAAAAGTGTTAGTATTTTTTAAAATTTATATGATTTGGTGGTTTGATACCATAATAGCTTGATAAAGAATGAAAACCAAAAAATAAAATATAAAATTTTCTGCTTAATATTCAAAATAATTAAATAAATTACATTAAAAACATCAACCATAGATGACTGGAATAAAATTCGATTAAACATAAATAAAACTATCTATAACATCTAGTTGATAAACAAATGAATTATAATAACCCCGATAAACAGTGAGATTAATATGCTAAGACTATTCATAAAAAACAATCCGAAACTTTATTGCAGCCATAAATGACTTATTATCATGCTTTCTTCATAATTGTTTTGGTTTGTGTTAGCGTCGGTCTGGTCATCCCTCCATCAGAGATCAAAACTATTTTTGCATTTCATGTTTAGGTGTCCCATCTCACTCGATCAATTGCATTCCGTTAGGAGCATGCCATAAATCTGTCGGAAGGGCTTTTGTCATTTGTCCCCCTCATGCTTTACACTGCTGGCTTAGGTCTGTTCATCAAAATCAAGTCTTAAAAGTCATTTGCAGTCCTGTTTCAGTTTCTAGGTCATTACAATCATTTTAGTCATTAGGTCTAGGGTTAGTCAAGCTGTGTCTTCACAAGGTCTAATAAAGCTAGCAGGCCAGAGGGAGTTTCTTAATAAGTTGTTATTTCAAAGATTTTTATCATCATATGGATGGATTATGACTTTTCTTCAAAACTCTGTTTTGAAGACAAGTCGACATTTTGTTTTTTGTAATAATTTTCCAAAATTTTTAGTTCTAGAATTCTTCAGGCGCAGCCCTGGTCTCCTTTGCCAAATCCCATGTCAGCTATTCCTGCAAAAAATTGCCAAAAAATTCATCATTTCAACCAAAAATCAAGGAGGAAACAAAAAGTCAGAGTTCTATTAATTGTCAAAAAGTGCCAAATTCATAACATTACAAAATTGGGTTTTGAAGAACCAAAAATCAAAGCAATGTCTTTATAAGCTTTTTCTATGAAGATCAAAGTCATTTTTGCATGCCAAGGTCGAAGAGAAACATTTCAAAACGAATTTGGGTGAGCTGTGCGTGTTTTGGGACGAAAGAGTTTGCAACCAACCGGCGCGGTGCACATAACAGGTGGCACGGCGCACTGGAAGCGTGCGACACACTAGGAGTTTCTGTCCAGTGTAATTTTGAAGGGGCACGGCGCACAGAAAGCGTGCGGTGCACTGGGCACTTGGCTTGGTGCATATAGTCCAAAGCCTGATATTGCATGAAACTTCACCAATTTTCTCATACCTTGTGCAGATTTGCCAGGTAGGCTTGCTATCTTGATGTTGCATCAAATTTTACAATTAGTGACGGTGGTTTAGGGGTGATTAAGGTTGAAACAAAAATTCAAACCCTCTCTCTATAAACACAAGAAAACTTGCTGCCAGGGTTTCAGAACTCACAGTTTTGCCACCAAAATTATTTCTCTTTCTCATTGTTCCTTTGTCTTCACCAATCCCTAATTCCCTATCACTTAAATTCATTCTTCCCTTCTCCTACATGCTCTATCCCAAATCCTCCCACCTCACACCTCAAAACCTATACAATAAACCTAAACGCTAAACCCTATTCCCATACATCAAACCCTCAAACCCTCTCCCAAATTTCCCCATTAAATTGCTCCCAATAATTCCCATTCCTCACTACTATTTCCGCTTCCTAATAGTCCCTGTTGCATTGGTTTTTTTTTTTCCTTTGGTGGCAGACTTTGCTGGCAGACTTTGCACCCTAAACAATAGTTAAAACAGTTTTCATATACAACAGCATCTTGTCTTCAAGGTATATTGTACAGCAGTCATGGCATCTGAGCATTCATCGTAATACGAGGTGGAAACCCAAAGTGATTCTCCCTTGGAAGAATAGGCACCCTGGAGGCCTCATAAAAGTGGCAGACATGTTAGGAAAGAACCGACCACCCTTACAAAATTGTAGGTCTGCCCTCTTGCTATGCAGTGTTTTCAGCATCAGTCATGCTATGAGTTCTGTCAAAAGGTGGCTAGTGTCCAATTTCATCATGAGTTGGCTCATCTTTTTGTGATGCATTTGCACCGAGATCAAGCTATCTTGGCTGGTGTCACCTTCACACTTACACCAGAATCTGTCTCATTAGCAACAGGTATACTGAACATTGGTGAACCATGGCACAAGAAACAGAAGATTGACCGGCAGCATTGTGAGCCATATATCGAAACCAGTTTCTTGAGGCAGCTCAAGAGAGTGTTCCCATTCCGATATTTTAAAGATGAATATGCTCCACTAATGAGATTGATCATAAAATATTTCATCTATGAGGGACGGTTCTCTCATCTTTACGCTTATCACATCAGGTTGCTCATGCATTTCACCAGGGTACGGATGATGAGCATTCCGTATTTCATTTGCTGGAACATAGAGAGGATGACCACCTTTATACATCATAAAACCCCTCAGCAACAACTCAACAGTGTCTATCATTTTGCTCTTATTAAGATTTTGGTGGTTCATCAACTTGGATTGCAAGGCATCACTTGGGATGATTTCATCTCTCGTGACTTCTTCAGATCTTTGTGGGGATTATCAGAGGTTAAGCATGAAGGTGAACCTTCTCATCAGTATGAGCACCATGAGACTGTTAGTGTGCCGGTTTTCATTACATATCAGAGAGGCACTAGACATTTGTTTGCGCGGCAAAGCGAGTGTTATCTCCACCCGGAGTGGAAGGGGCCTCGCTTCCTCCATCAGCATCATAGGTATAGGAAGAAGGCAAGAGGCCAATGCAAGATGAGGGGCCTTTAGGTGAGCTATTAGGTGAATGAGAGATCGACTTCATTCTCATTCATGATACAGATACAGATACAGGTCCACAAAGCGCCAAACTTAGAGAGATCATCGAGGAGCAGAAAACAGAGATCGAAGCCTTATCCCTTGACTTGGAGAGGGAAAAGCGGACCATGAAGTACTTCGAGCATAGGAACAAACAACATGAAGGTCAGCAGACAATCATGAAACTACAAAACATCTGCAAGAATCGCCAAGTTGCACAAAGGAGAAGAGTTGAGCTCACATCATTGGAGCAAGAGATTAATGAATATCGGGAGGCCAATCTCGAGAGAGTTAACATGCACTTAGAGAAGCTATTGGACAAGGCTACCAAGGACCATGCATTGCTGAGACACATGTCTTTTTACTACATGGCGCGAAACAAGGTGTGCAAGGCCCGAATCAGGAATTTGAAGGCGAAATTGAGGAAGGCAATCAAGAAGCAAAAGAGGCAAAGGGAGCTCGATTGTCTTCAGATATTGGCCAAGGCTTTCTTAGCCCAGCATAACACTTGATGAATAAGCCCCAGCCCAAATTTCAAGAAATTTGGGGCATTTTTGGTCTTTTTGTAAATTTTTGTGCAAAAAACAGAGTTTTTCTCCTTGTGCGTCACGCCACGTGGCGCGCGCTTATGATAGGAGGCTCAAAATGCAAAAAAGTTTATATTTTTGGATTTGTCATGAAAAATTATGACTGTCTGTGCATGGCCAAGAATTTTGGGCAAGTTTTGAGTACCAAAGAGGTCAAACACACCCTAAAAATGACCTCTCTGCCCCTATTTTCACACACAGGAAGCAGTCTTGGGAGATTGAAGTTTTGGAGGGGAAAATGGGCACCAAATTCAGAAATTCCACTTGGGTTGGAAAGTATACAGGAATGGATTTCCAAAAAGTACAATTGGGATGAATTTTGACTTCATAAAATGCCTCGAAATCAGCTCCAAAATGGCACGATGCATACAGAAATTGGCACGGCACACAGAGGTTTTTTGCCCAATTTTTCAACTTCCAGCTCAGAAATTTAGCCAGTTTGACTAGTTTTTCTTTGTGATGTAACTTTTGACTTATCTTGATGTAATTGAGTGAACATGATATAATTTTGGCACTTATTTACTTTTTCTAGAGGATTCATTCTCTAAGAGGTGAAAATTTAATGAATGAATCAGTTTCCTACCTTATAGAGGCAAGTTCTTTTGACTGCCTAGATTTTATTGCTTTGTTTAGAATCAGTTGAAATAAATCCTAGAATGATGAGCTCGACCCCTAGAGGCAAGGGAATAGGTTTTCTTGCCTATATTATGTAATTTCTAAGTCATTTTCAGGGTTGGACTCTTGGGAAAAGTTTGGGACTGTATTGTACATTCATTTCTGCATTTTTGGCTAAGGAAAGACCAGGGTTTTGCAGCACTGTTTTGGATCCATGTGGATTTATGTTTTGATGGTGTGCTTCTCTGAGTAATTATAAGTTTATCTAGTGTTATGTGTATCATTTCATGCTTCTTTTTTTGAATTTGAACAAATGAGTGATTAAGGTAGAAATCATAATTGTTATGCTCTGCCTTTGAATTTGTTTAAATTTTCATGTTTTCATCTGTTTAAGGGGAATTATTGAGACTCTCTTGCTCTCCTTAGCTTCTCACCAGTCTGGTCTATCCATCTCACTCACTTTAAAGCATCAAAACAATTGCGTTCCTTGCCGCAATCAGAACTCTGCAGAAACTGTGCCTCATCCCTGAGCCCAAATTTTCCTTTCCCATCTTTTCAACAAAACCCTAAAAAACTCAAATCAAATCCTTTGCACTTAATACCTAGCCTAAGATCAGTTGCAAATTTAGTCCTCTCGAGCCTCGACGATTACCTTTTGCCGAGATCGACCCAAAGAGAGCCCTCTCCTATCCTCGTATGGCTAGCTACGAGGCTGAGCGTGGTTCGATGTGGACCTAGAACCTCGTCTTTTCAGCCTGAGACAAATCTAGGCTCTAATAGTTTGATCACCAAAATTTATTTTGGCCACGACATTGTTTGAGTGCTTATAAAGAGGTGTTGGTTTGTTTTCAATACTTTTTCATGTTCAAATAAATTAAACCATGGCCCTTAAGACCACGTGGTTTTGGGCCCAAATTAAACACATGTCCATAGATAATGAATCAATCGGTGAATCTTGATAACTTTGATATGGCTGCATGGATATCACACTCCCAATGCAATCTTGCCATTGGTTACTCATATAAATGTATTCTATCTTATAAATATTCCTGCATTATATCATATCACTAATGATCTCTATTATAAGGTAAGTGTATACCCTCTAATAGAACATTTTACATTGTGCCAACATGTCTTTCATCTAGAACTTGTAACTTGATATATTGCACGTCACTACAGTCTGTCTATTGTCTCTCTTACAATTTGTCATGGGGGTCTCCTGTCTAATGCACACATGAGTATTTTCCCTTCTCTTACAATTATTATTTCCCCATGTTTTATGTGCCCTTGAAATGGTTTTTTTTTCTAAATAAAATTAATCCATTAACAAAGAAAGGGGGTAAAATTACAACGTGACCGTAGTTAAAAACTCTGCCCTGGAGAGAGGCAAAACTGTCAAGATAAACATATAAGAAGGCTGCCCATAGGCAGTGAAGTCATTCTTGAACTAGTAATCAGGACCCATGCAAGGGAACAGGTTAAGATCCTCTTGATGTTGCAAGATAAACAAAAATTCAAAAATACACTAGAATTCGACATAACTATTTGCACAAAAAGCTTGCCTAGTTGTATGGGCTACATGGCACGTAGACAAAGAAAAAGTGAGCATACTAGTCATCTAGAGGCTCTTCCACAATGTGGCACCATTCGAAATTAGGCAGATCCCTTGCATGAGAAGCACCAGGCTCGAAAGGACCAGGATCAACCGGCGCATTAACCATATCCTGAGCACTGCGAACTTGAGCCTCTGGAGCCTGCAAAGACGCATTGCCAATCCCCAGCTAGAGGGTCGAAGATGGAATAGAGACAAAACCAAATCCCTTCGGATGAGAGCTAGAATCCTCCGTCTGAGCTACCTCATGGAAAACCACCTGAGATATGAGTTGTTATCCTTGGGCGATTAAGAGAGCTGTTGAAGGTGAAAATTGCGGAGCCAGATGTGGGAGGTGGCCCTAGGGGGTGGTTGGTAGAATGAAGCCACCCTCTCCCACTGTGGGTGCTAGGGTAGTGGCCTGCAAACAACTCACTAGAAAGGGAAGGCGACTTAGAGGAAGGGTTGGAAGGCACGTGCCGGGGCTGGCCTCTTCAACACCGCATTCTATGTTGCAAGCTAGGCATCAGGGAGATAGCAATAGCGGGATAGAAGCAAGTTTGAGCAGCAACGTTGACAGGGTCAGAGCAAATCAGATAGACTTTGAAACAAAGGCCAGAGGACCAAGAGAAGAGCCAGTGGATTGATTGAGGCTACTCCACCAAAAGAATAGAGAAAAGCTCCAAATTATCCTCCCCTTTCAAGTCACGAAAGGCCTTAGGGATGGCCGAACCAACATCAAACAGACAGAAATCAGAGCTGAGGCCAGAGGCTAGAAAATGATGCGAGTGAATCGACAAAGGCGATTCCACAGCTAGCCCATGGCTGAACCTTAATTTATCATCCTCTTTCACGCATCGAGAAGCACCCTCCATAACTGTTGCGTTGAAGAACACCGTGTTCTGAGGTAGGCCAGAGCGTGTGGAGGAATTAACTAGCGCGGAGGACATGATGGGAGAACCAGAGCCTCTGGAGTGGAAGCATATGAGCCTTACTCTTTGCAAATGCCAAGATACATCTTCCATGCGTCTATTAACCTTTCTATACTAGGTAGGCAAGTGTCAATCCACCTCGCCACACCCCTGTCCCTTCACATTTAAGGCTGGATTATACACCCGTATCCAAGAGAGCTGCATCCATTTGGACTAGAGTTTGGCACTATTGTTCTTGATCATGTTTCTAAATTATGTCTAGAGCCCTATGAGTATAGTGTACTCAGTTTCCACCCCCAAATTGGCAAGTAGATCAACGACCTTGTTGCCTTACCACTTAACATGATTGAAAATGATGGCCCGATTGTTGTCAAGCGATTTTTCTATTGCATCCAATCTAGCTTCAAGTCTCCAACTATTGGCAATTTTTTGTGCATGAGCTCCATTGAGGAGTTGTTTGGTCATGTTGATGAGGATTAGGGAATCACCTTCGATCTCGAGGGGATGGAAGTTATGTCGCTAGGAAAGGAGTAATCCTTACCAGAGACCCTCCAATTCAGCCGAGCTGTTCATGTCCCAGCCTATGTTTCCAAAGTATATAAGGAGAGGCAAAGCTTCATGATTTCTAAATATGCCGCCAAATCCTACTTTACCAGGGTTGCCCTTTGAAGCTCCATCAAAGTCGATCCTGAAAGTGTGCTTTGGAGGGGGGTCCATGAGTGATTTTTGATGTTGATGCCTTCTGAGGGTTTGTGATTATGAGTACCTTGTGGGAGTAGTATGTTCTAGTTTGCCCAAATGGCTTTCTCATTTGCAACAGTGGGAAAATCGTCCGGATACCAAGTTTGAAGTGCCAAGGTCTCTTTAAGATTGAGACAAAAGATGCCCCAGATGATTTCTAAAGGAGTGCGTTGATCTTTAAATATGCGCTTGTTCCTTTCTTTCCAGATTGACCAAAGGAGAAGTCCAGGAATCATTCTCCATAATTGGTTGAGAATTTCACTTTTGTAAGGGTTTTGGTGCCAATGGCGAATGGTGTTGATGATGTCTTCAGACACTCTGCATCTTTTTTGACAACAGAAGCTAGCCTTCTCCCACAACTGGTTGGCAAAGGTGCAAGAGTCCAGGAGATGCGGGAGCGTTTCCTCCTGAGAGTTCCAATTGGGATAGATTGAGGGCCCCTGAAAGTTTCTTCTCCTAAGCTTGTCCCAAGTGACGATTTTTTGGTGCCACGTAAGCTAGAGGAAGAGAGAGACTTTGGGCCAAGTGCCCAGTGACCAGATTCTGCCCCAGATGGGATCCAGGGGCGTAGGATTTATGAAAATAATTTTATAAGCCTCTTTGGTGGTGAAGGAACCTCTAGGGGTGTAACCCCATCTAAGAATATCCCTGCCTTTGAAATATCTAATACGTCAATTTTGGAGCTCCCTCTCCAGGTTCTTCTTAGTCTGGTTATCTGCATTCCTGATCAGCCTGTTGATTTGCTTCCATTATCTGTACCCTTGTTCTGTCTCCAGAGTCCACTGTTGCTGGACGGATTCCTTTTGTTGCTCCTCCCAATCTTGGCAGGGAGGCTGTCTAAGGATGCCGTTGAGATTTGGTAGTTGGTTCCATGCATCCATCCAAAACCGAGCAGTTCTGCCATTTCTTATTTCCCAAAAACTGTGTTGCTAGATCAGCAAGAAGCGTTGTCTATCTTTGTTCCATATTAGTGATCCTTTTTCAGTGGGAGTGAATCTAATAAGCTCCTCCGTTGGTCTATGATTGGCATATTTGGCTTTCCATATGGCTGCCCATGGCTTGTTGGGAGCAGAGAGCCATTGCCACCAAATTTTTGTGCCCATGATTGCATTGTTGTAACTAGGATCCCACATACCTATACCCCCATTTTCTTTAGGCTTGCAAGCTGTTGTCCATTTTACCAAGGCCCATTTGCGATTTGTGATTGTTGCACCCCGAAGAAAATTGCACTGTAGAGCTTTTATTTTTTTAATGACCCATTTAGGCACTGCAAGGATGGAGAATAGGTAGAGAGGCATTGTCTGTAGCACAACTTTGATTAGCACTAATCGGCTAGCTATGTTCAGTGTTCCGTGAGTCCAGAAATTGAGATGAGATTCAAGTTTCTCAAGGAGCAAACGCTAAGAGGCGTGCTTGATGGCAGAATCAATAAGGGGGGCTTCAAGGTATTTGGAAGGTAAGGAAGCTATGGATAAGCCCAGGATATGGGCAATGGCATGTTGATTAATAGGGGTGTGTGAAAAAAGAAGATCTATGATTTAGCCGTGTTGATGCTAGTTCCTGAAGCATCAGAGAAGTCATTCAAAAGGGATTTAAATAGAGAGGCTTCCTAAACCGAAGGGTACCCAAATAGCATGTTGTCATCAACGAACTGTTGATGAGTGATGGAAGGAGAGTTGTGAATGGATAAACCTTTGAGCTGCTGGGAGAGGAGGGCATGTTTGATATGGCGACCCAAATCTTCCACCATTAGCGCGAAAAGGAATGGGGAGAGGGGATCTCCTTGCCTAATTCCTCTTGAGGAACTGGAAGGACGAGATGATATGTTGTTTATGAGGATAGAGAAGAAAGTTATGGAGATTAGGCTCAGAATCCATCGAACCCACATTGGGGAAAAACCAAAAGCAGTTAACATTTTTTGAATATAGGTCCAACTTAGCTTATCAAAAGCTTTTGAGAGGTCAAGCTTGAGAATCATACCTGCCTGTTTGGATTGTTTGAGGGAATGTATGATTTCATGTGTGAGGATAATGTTGTCCATTATTTGTCTTCCTTCTACATAACCAGATTGTTCAGGCGATATGAGCAAGGGTAGAAGCGGCTTTAACCTATTGGCAATGACCTTAGATATCACTTTGTAAATAACATTGCATAGAGCGATTGGGAAAAATTTTTCTAGAGTACTGGTGCTCTCTTCTTTTGGGATGAGGGCAATGAAAGTTGAATTTAGAGAGGGCAGAAGCCAATGAAGAGTATGCGATTCCTCCACCACTAGCCATACCTCCTCTTTTATAAGATCCCAGAAAGAGTGGAAGAAAGTAGTAGTGAAGCCATCCGGACCTGGGGCTTTGCCCTCCTTGAATTGGTTCATAGCTACATCCACCTCCTGATGTGTAACTAGTTGAAGAAGGAGTTTGTTGTGTTCTTCTATGATAATTTTCAGAACATTTTGAGAGATTTTTTCTATAGCAGGCCATCTATCTGTTGGGGGTCCTTGATGAACCTTCTGGAAGTGACTTATAAACTCCTGTTCGATCTCTGCATGATTTTCCACTCTTTCCCCTCCTTGCTTTTGAATGAAAGAGATGGTATTGTGCATTCCTCTCTATATTGTGGTTCTGTGGAAGAATTTATTGTTCCTTTCTCCTTCTTTCAGCCATCTAATCCTAGATTTCTGCTTCCAGAGAATTTCCTCCTACTTTCTCCTCTCCTCCATTTGATTGTGAATGCGATTTTCCTGTTCCAAAGTCCCTTCCTTGTATCCATTTGTGATTATCTATTTCTGGAGCTCTCTTATTTCTTTGTTTAGATCTTATTGAGCCTAGAAGATGTTACTGAAAGTATCTTGATTCCAACGCTTGATTTGGGATTTCAGAAATTTGAGTTTCTGTTGAAACCGAAACATTTTTGATCCCTCTGGCAAAGGGAAGTTGTTCCAGGATGATCTGATGAGATCGTTGAAGGTAGGATGGGAGAGCCAGAACGCTTCGAAGTGGAATGGTCGCCTGGTAGCATTGCCTAGACTTTGCCATTGGAGGGACATAGGCCAATGATCAGAACCTGAATATGGAAGAATTGATGCCGCCATGTCGCCTCCAAGATGCACTGCATTATCAGAGGTGAGGAATCTGTCTAATTTAGAAGCTATTTGTTGCCTCCCAACCTTGCGATCGCTCCAGGTGTGCGTGCCATTGCAGAATTGCAGATCAATTAACAAATTGTTTTGGATAAATAGTTTAAAGTGGCCATTTTCCTATTCCAGCTTGGTGATCATGTTGAAGTCTCCTCCAGTGATCCAAAGAGGATGGACTCTATTGAAGTTAAGCGCTTCTATTGTGTCTAGTAAAGAAATTTTGTTGCCTACTTCCCATGGAAGGTAGATATTGGTGAGATGGCCATGGATGTTGGTGCTGATTATATGAAAAGTAGCCTGAATAATGTGATGGGAGGAATGAATTTTTGAAAGCGTTATAGCTTGTGTGTTCCAGGCAATTTCCAGTCCCCTAGATGTACCCGACGCATCCACTGCAACAGAGTGATAGCCTGGCCAAGCTCTAGAGAGAATGTTTCCAAGAGTGTTGCTATTACATTTCGTTTCCTAAAGAATGAAAATCTGGGGCTGCTCCTACTTTATCATGTTTTTCATCATTCTAAGTTTCCTGGGGCTATTGAGCCCTCTTAAATTTCATGAAGTGAGCTTCATGATTCACTATTAGTGGTGGGTTTGTAATACTTTGTCAGCTTAGTGTATTTTCCTGAGTCTACCAGGATTTTCCCTATTTCTATAGTTCTTTGGAGATCTGTCCTTCTCCCACGTTTTTTGGAATCTTTAGGAAGGAGGCCGCCATCCCATTGACTACCTGGCTGAATACCCAGTTGTTGTTGCTGGTAAGCCTTGGAGATGATGACTTCCATTGTGCTGAGCTAATGCTCTGGAATCTTGTCATAGTCCTTCGTTCTACATGCTTGTTCGAGCTCAAGAATGTCAAGTCCTCCCAAATGAATTCTTTCTGGTTCATAATCCATTTGTTTCTTATGACTCTTTTCATCTGAAGTGATTTCTAAGTGCAAGGATTGGCTGGGGAAACCGTCAACATCATATCATTAGATTTCCATTCAGGTTCCTTTCGAGCCGCCTCAGGAAGCCCATTGATGTCATTTGGGGGTAGGGGATTGGGAGAGGAATCAGATGGAGGGGGGAGAGAGGACGAGATGATGAGAAGAGGGATGGGAAATGAGTTCGGAGGTGGTTCTTCTGAGGTTATAGCAAGAACCTCAAAGCTGTTGCTTGTGGAAGGAATGGAGGTAGCATCCTGCCGGGGTTTTTTCCCTAAGGAAGGTTTTTTGTGCGATCTTTTGGGGTTTGCAACTTTGGTGAAGCCATCGTGGGTCGATTTATCTAAGGGATCAGAGGTTTGGGGTTTAGAATTTAGAGGAAAATCTCGAAAAAGATGCCCATGGGCATGACACTTATGATAGCGAAAGGGTACATGTTCATAATCCAAGGGTTGAATCCATTCATAGTCATCATGGAAGAGGCTTACCAAGTCTAGAAGGGTTTTGTCCAGGTGCATAAAGACACATATACGGTCATAGGAAGTGTATCTGTGCAGCTTCGTTTCCTCAACAATTTTTATAAACTCCCCCAGCCCTTTGCCAATGTCTTTGAGTGATTCTTCATCCCAGTATTCCGATGGGAGCGAGTACATCATGATCCATACTAGTGCCCAGCTGAAATCCTCCTTGTCTGGGTTAAATCTCTCTACCCATTCCCTTAAAAACAAACCAGTGGAGTTGAAGAAATAGGGGCCCTCATCCATGATTCTATTCCAATCTTCGATGCAGATGAAGATCGCAGTGATGAACCCCTTTGTTCCTAGCTGCAGGGTGACATGACCCTTGGGTTTCCATTTGGGAAAGATCCATCTTTGTAAAGCTTTTTTAGTCGGCCAGAATCCAATAGATTTTCCAATGAGCGCATGGTCCTTCATATACTGGATTTGACCATTGATTCTATGGCTGGGAAGTTCTATCTTGGGCCCTTTAGCTGCTATGGGTTTGCATGTCTTTGATGTAACCTTGGGTGTTTCTTGTTGCCCTATCTTTCCTTCTGGTACTTCATTGCCCTGTCTGATTGATCATTGGAAGCATTTGTCGTTTCATGCAGAGGGGAATCTCTTTTGTCCGCATCTTCTTGTTCTGGCCCAGAGGGAATTGTCCGTTGCTGTGCTGGAAGATCTCTATCAGAAGGAGGGGAAGGCTTTGAATCCCCCCCCTGGGTGGAATCCATTGCCGCATAGATTAAGCCAACAGTCTGCTGTCACGATGTGGTAGGTGGATAGTAGGTGGAGGCAGAGAAGAACCAGTCTGCGCCGTTGCAGAGTCTCGCAAAAACCCTAGGTTGCAAAGCGCATTCTCAATCCGAGTTTGTGCCCTTGAAATGGTTAAAACTTACTCAAGTATTGATTATTTTTCTCACAAAGTTGAAATTGCATTTTTATCGCATAGTATGATCTTTTTCAATAGATGTGGGCAAAATTGCAAAATAAATAATTCAATAAGGGATTTATGGAAAAGAGGAAGATAACTTCTCATAGAAAATATGACTTTCGATTATTGTTGGATGGAGGATCAATGATGGTTTTTAGTTATGTTTGTGAAATCTTGATATACTAGGAATACCTTTTTACAATATGGACAATATTATATCTTCAGACTTTTATGATATATAGCATGTTATTTCTTTGTTAGGGCCGGTTATTCTATTTATGTGGCTAAGTTTTATTGATTGATTTAAGCATAGTGGCAGGGGAGACACAAGGGTTGTGTTATGGAAATCTTTTTTATTTGATGTTATTTTGTTGATACATGTAGAAAAGTGGAATAAGTACAAGGAAATTTTATTTTTTAGTTTTATGATATTATTAGGTATATTTTGTTTAGTTGATGATGTGTGGTGGCAAAAATGATAAAAATATTTTCCAGAATTTATGCTTTAGATTATTTTGATAATACAACTAATACAAACATATTAAGAAGCTAAAGTTTTATAGTTGAACCATAAGTAAATGCGATGGTTCTCACCTACAAAATATTAAAAAAGTTAAATCAAATTTAACTCGCCCTTTAGAGCATTTTTTTCTTGCATCATAATAAAACATGATTAAAATTAAAACAGTAACTAATAATAGTTACAAAGTGTTCGAAGCATGATGTTAGAGATATTTTATTATGATATACCTTACTAGAATGTTGTGAAGATATTGTTATATGGGTAAATATTAAGCCATCCATTAATTCAATGATTGGTTAACTATTTTTACATATTGTTTATTAGATAAGAATAAAGTTATATCCAATTAACAAAATGTGAAGTCAATGAACCAATCATTGCCTCTCCGCGTTGTGCTTAATACTTACCTTGGCATATCTCTTTGCAAAATTGTTGATATGAGCTTTGCTTTTATGAATCCAACTTCTTATTGACAATTATGGCATGGTTTGATTAGATAATTTTTTTGATTTTGAGATATTGGTTTTTTAATGTTGGTTAAAAATTAATTAGAAATTTGGAAGTTTTTAATTTGTAAAATTCAATATTTTAGAATTTTTTCAATAAATTAAATTTATTATTATTTTAAATTAGTTGTAAAGTAAAAACAAGTACAATATGCAACATTGATCTCCGCTTGTACAAAAGGTAATTAATAATTTTAAATTTTATATAAATTTTAGAGATATATATATATATATATATATATATATATATATATATATTATTTTATTTTATTTTATTTTTTTATTTTTTTCTGAATTGGACTAATTCTATTAATCAAAAATATGGTACAAGAAGATACATTCAAGAGAGACAGAAAACCAGCAACCGGAAATGATAGGACTATCAACCTCGGCTCCAGAAAAGAAGTGAAACAAGGAAGAAGCTACAACATATGGCTAGATGCAAAAGAAGACTGACTTCTACCCCGAATGGGTAGAAGCCTCAATACGAAGCTTTTTCCCTTTCCTTTTTTTGACTTCGACCCAACCGTCGTGGGGTGAATGAGCGATAGCCACTTGAAGATTAGGGTTCTCCACAGGTGAGCCCTCCTTTTCTGAATCTAAGGAGGAGGTCAAATGGACGCGTTTCAGAGCGGTAGCTGTGTCGGAGTCCTGCACTGGATCATCGGTGGAATTGACTGGATTGCTGATAATATTCACAATTGCATTGGGACAGCATTTGGCTACCCCTTCGCACAGGGTGCGGATGATTCCCCCATTAATATTGAGCAAATCGTCCCTAGTCATCCCGAGTTTTCATGGAATTCCTACAGGGATGATCACAAGATCCATTCCCACCAACACTGCTTTCGGTTACTCTTTGCCCACAAATCCACGCACAATGGCAGTGGTGTCCATATGTCTGATATCTGCAATGACGCCAGGGGTATTGACGACATCATAGAGGTGAAGGACTGAGACCAACGGATTCATTTTCATGAGCATGGAAAGGGGTTGTTCAATGCCGCCTGAGGCTCCGAGGATAGCCACCATGAATCCAAACGCCCCGCCTTTCGATCTACAATCGATGCGCTCGAGTACTCCTTCATTCTACCACTGTGAATGCCTTGGATGGACGAGGTGAGCAGAAATTCGAGAGATTCGATCTCTGGTCCTGTGATCCATGGCGTCAATAATCTTTTCATAATTTTTTAACATTAGATTAATATAGTATTAAAAACATTATAAAATTAAATTAAATAAAAGATATTTAAAATATTTTGATTTTCAAATTTTATATAAATTTTAGATTAACATAATATTAAAAATGCTATAAAATTAAATTAAATAAAAAATCCCCTAATCGGGGTGAGAAGGAAGGGAAGTAAGGGTAGAAGGACAGCGCGTGGGAGAGGATGGATAGGACAGCCACCTACCGGCTGCAGCATCGTCCAAAAGGCCATGGTGGCATCCTGCATGTCAGCGGGAGTGGCGTCTTGCATGTCAGCGGGAGTTCCAAGGCAGTGGAGTGGAAGGAGTGGGGGGAGAGAGAAGGGTAAAATTGGCGGCGGTAGTGGGATGGGACGTGGGCCAGATGGGCTAAATTACTTGAGGGTGGCAAAGGAGAGAAGGAAAGTTAGTATGCATCGAAGGGAAGAGGAGCACAGTGTAGTGCAGGTGTTGGGAGCTTCGACGGGAAAGCATGAACTCAGGTATGTTTCCTTTGGCCTTCTTCCTGAATTTCTCTCTGAATTGCATGGTATGATGGAAGAGAGGGGTCTGATGGCAACTACCGGGGAGGACGGGGGTAGGAGCGGGGTAGCTCTATATTCTGCCATGCATAGTAAAGCAGAAGAGGGGGGTAAGCAGGGTTTTGCAAAAGATGGGCGGAGGATGAGTGAACCAGAGGACCGCCTGGGGAGAAAAAACAAAGACCAGAGAGAAAATACTACGGTGAATGGTAGTAGGGGGACAGAGAGTCAAGCTGAGAAAACTATGAACCTGGCCCAGGTGATGGTTAGTATGACAGAGGGTTTACTTACCTTCCTTTATCCGGGAGGAGAAAATCAATGGAAACTTCATAACAATGGAGACAATTGGAGTAGGGTAGGAGGGATTAGGGATAAGGAACTGAAGGATGATGGGAAGTCTGTCACTCATAGAAATCTAACTTCTGTTGATGAAAATTGCAAACAAGCAACAATAAAGGGGGAAATGGCACGCCCGGACAGAGGCAGGGGGCATGGAGGCAGAGGGCGACAGAGCCAGCCAAATAGAGATGACCAAAAAACCTCGACGCCAATAAGTCAGTGGTGTGGGAGGAGATCTATGAGGACCGCAATCTAGGAAGCAGCCAGAGCATATCGAGAAGGGACGGATGACAACATCTGCCAATTAATTCAGGAAATGGAAGAGAACGTAATGGAAGAGGAGTTAGATCCTAAGATAGAGGAATGGGCAGACATCATCCATGACCCAAGCGACACCATAGGTCATATGACACTCTATAGGCAAACCCTTCATGTGTACTAGGTCTTAAAATGGCTTCTAGCGGAGGCTCTTGAGCAAGTCGCAAGAGAAGTGGCAATAATTGCCCAAGGAATGCTGAATCTGAAAAAGGAACTAAAAAACATGCAGGTCATTATGATAATGCAAGACAACAAGCTAGATGAGATCCAGCAGAGGTTGATACAGATGACTCAAGCACCCAATGACTCCATGGCAGCTCCTGTTAATGCAGATTTGGTCACTGATGACCGGAAGGACTAGTCCTTCACAGTTTATTCTGATTTTTTGCAGATAACTCTTTTTCTCAGACATTTATATGTTAGTTTTTAGTATGTTAAGTGTTTTTAGATGTACTGTGCACATAGCTTGGATGGAAAGACTGATTAAATTTTGTTACTGGATGGCTTATAGCAAACTCAGGTGGCCAACAGACTTGGTTTCCCTTTTGGGCAAGTTGAGGCCACCAAATCGTTGTATTTGTTTCAACTGGTTATTATAAATAGAAAAGGAGGACACTAACATTGCTTACAAAAAAAAAAAAAAAATTAAAATATTTTGGTTTTGAAATGAGTTAACACAAAAATTATTACATGTTTTATATTTTTCTATTTAGGTTTAAATTTTATTTATAATATGTTCATTTGTTTTTATATTGATTAAAATTTATAAAATATTAGTAATTTTCTTTTATTTTAAGTATTTGATGATAAGATAAAATGTTTTAATTATTAATTTTTATGTAAATAAATTAGGATAAATAAGATATCAATATTCTCATTTTCACTTAAATAATTGAATGTGAAATTAAATATTGTCAAATATTTTAAAACTCGGAGGGATTACAATTGTGTTAGATATTTAGTAAGTTCTATGTCACAAAATACTCAAATCTAAGCCATTTGAATAAGATGTACATGTCTATTTCAAAAAGTTTGTTATAAATAGCAGATGTGAATATGTGGAAACGCCCTTGAATTTTCGTGAGCATATTTGAAAAAAACGTTTAAACGGTTAAATTAATTAATTATTGACAAAATTGGTAAATATTTAACTAATTTCATAATAAAAAATATGAATAAAATCTCTATAAATAAAATAAACTAATATATACCTTCATAAATTTACTAAGAAAATTTCACAGAAATATAAAAATACTTAACAATTTCGTATAAGTCCTATTTAAATTAAAAATAATATATTTAATTATTGTCAAAATTTAAAATAAAAATATTTGTTATTTCTAGTTACTTCCGTGGGTCAATGTTCCATCCCTTGATGACCTTGAATATAGTAGAGTAAAAGAAATCAAAGTTTCAATGGGAAATTCAATTGATAATGTATTATTCTCAAGTATTACATTGGTTTGTTAATATTTTTTCTCAAACCATAATCAAGAAAAAGGTCCAAATATATATAGCATTAAGTGCAAATATCTTTTAATTTATGTCCAAAATTTCTCAAAATACAAACTAGACCTACAATTATCTATAAATAGTTTTTAAATACCAAGAGTACAAACATCTTGTCTAAACTATAAAACAAATAAAACTAAAAATCCCTCCAAAATGGTGTGCTGCGCAAGAACAAAGTATCCATCATTTGAAACCCACTGAAATGAAGTTATGTATCCCAAATGCACATTCATACCTACACATATAAATAGATGAGTTATGTCATCCATAACTATTGTGTTATTGAATAATTCATCCCATTCTGTTCAATAAACGACACCTAGCCCATTAAATTCAATAAATGACACCAAACCTATTAAATTTACTATCAAAACATAGCAGATGAAATCACATGGATCAACCATTACAATCTCCTAGCTATTGGATCACATAAAAATTAATCTAGATCACACATTCAAAATTAATTGATTCCAATCCATGTCAATCCTTTCTAACAATTAAATTCAATTGTAGAAAACTATAAAAGGAGTTGCATTTGTAACATTCAAACTATTCACTAGCACTAGAGACATACCATCACATGACATTTCATAATATATTCAAGTATCTAGGTTATTTATTTACAATTTCTTGACATGTTATCATAATTTATTTTAATGGTGGAACTAGAATAGATTTTCCAATATTATGATTATGTAAACTAGAGAATATAATGTAATGAATGGTCTATACATTTCAATATTTTGATTATACCTCTGGAGTAACATAACCAATTCAAGGTTTCATTGCCATACTAATCAAATATAGTGGCTATATCTTCTTATCTCAGGATGGCTATATCTTCTTATCTCAAGACTCACACTGCACATTACAGAGAAAATTTGAGACTCAATAGAATGTAATTTATAGTTAGCACTGAAATTGATATTCATTATGTAGATGTCCCAAAATCACACAACATATTTATTTTCCTCTATCTTCTGTGCATAAAATGTATAAATATAAAGTAGCTACTATAAATATGTAAATTGCAAAATTCACAGAGCTACTCACCATCTAGCAAAGTTGTGAAACACTTTAAGAATTCGTTGAACATGGATCAGGGAGTGATGTTGTCAGGATCATCACCTCTAAGGATATAACACTATAAATGAATTGAGGGTGTCTATAGCTCGGGGTTACAATAAAACTAAATTGATAGAGCTACTTGACATAAAGATTGAATTGTGTAGTGTATAGGTTGAATTGTGCAATAGTATAGAAGTTGTAATGCATTTTTAATTCTAGCCTTACATATTAAATTCAACGGGCCACTTGGCTTGGTCATATGATGGCATCATGTGGGATTAGGAATTAACAAAATTTATTAAGAAATCTGGGCAAAGGATACTCCATTTTATCCTTAATGTTCCACAACCTAGGCATCAAACTTTATGGATTCAAGTGGTTGGTTGCTTCCTAGATTCACCAAGTGAGCCTTTATAGGTTTCCATTAAACAAATAAGGCTAGTGCATGAGTCTAATTATTATTACTAGATCTCCAATATAAAACAAATTATTTTTCATGATTATTGGATGCCTTATCTGTTACCCATTCAAAACAAACTATTTGAAAATGATCCTCCTAGACATAACATCAATTGTTTTTCCTTTTGAGACCCTAACTCAAAACATAAAAAAAATTATATGAGAGAGTTGCTAACCTTGGAACATTCATCTTCCTCCTCTAGATGAATTTTCCAATTCTACGACTATCTAGGTTTTGAGTTTACGATTCAAGGCTAAGAGGCATGTACGAAACTGTAGGCCCAACAAGGTTTTTTTTTTCAGGAATCACATCAATTTAATTCTCAACCCAACATAGATTTATGTTGTTTTTAAACATGAATATTTTATATAGCATTTAACAAAACCATTCCCACAATAGAAGAATCACTAGCCATTAGAAAGCAATTGACCAAGTTTTCTGTTTGCAAATTTAGTTTTCATGGACATGAGGCTGAACATTTTTAAAGGAAATTAGTATCTCAAGAAAACATTTCCTAACGCAATCCAACAGCTTCCTTCATGCCTCGAGAATTTTATCTATAAGAATAAAAATATTCGCAAACTTGGAACCATTCCCACAATAGGAGAATCACTAACCATTACTAAGGGAAGCCTCGAGCTTCTATTGAGTTGCTAAATTCCTTTAGCATGACAACCCTACAACTTCCTTCATGCTTGGAGATTGTTATCTATAAGAATAACAATATTTGAAAACTAAGAACCATTCCCACAATATGAGAATCACTAACCATTAAAAAAAAGTTGGTTGATTGTGTCTTTTTTTGGTATAGTCATTGTTCATGGACATGAGGTTGTACAATTTAAATCATAAAACAATTTATAAAAAATAACTATACTAGATCAAGATCTTAACAATAAAATGAATGAGGTGTCACTTGTTTCATTTGAAATTACTCCAACATGTATATCATTTTACTATAACACAAAAGACATTTTATCTAAAACATGTATTGATATAATTGAATACTTACAACCAATTGTGGGTCAATTTCAATGCGTTGGAAATAATTTTCTTAGTGCAAATACAAGCATCATATTTTAAGTAGAAAAACAAGTTATTAAAAAAAATTGTTGATATAGTTGAATATGTACAACAAAATCCTCATGTAGATTTGATTTTTCAAGCATACTGTAAAAAAGGCATATTTATTAAAATTTATTAAGCTGGTACTATTTTTTATTGTGAGTTGTCTCTATTATAATCCATGTCATTGCAAAAATTTTATTTGAAATTTTCTAGAAATTTTGAATATAATAATGTTTGTTATTGCTTTTAGGAAAGAAGAAATACTAATAGCCTATAGGAAGCATAATTTTCATTATTGTTTACTAAATGAAATCAATAAATCTATAGGCATTTGTATCTATGGAAAGAGTTAGTTATGTTGCTTGTTGAAGGAGAAGTTGTAAGCAAGTGACCAGGGGTACCCAATTGCAATTCCCTTCATTAGATTAGGACATGACAAGTGATGTGAATGTCAACAATTCTCTCAACAATGTTGTTGAGGATGACCATGAGACAAAAGTTGTTGTTGTCACACCATCAACCACAGAGCCACCATCATCCACAATCTAAGAGGAAAGTTCAACTAAGAAGATCAGCATTATAAGAGGTTGGAAAAAAGAAGACATCTTAGTTGCAATTGATGACATAAAGTTTAATGGATATTTTGTTCGAGCATCTGCAAATGGTATTCCTCTGTCATAAATACATTATTAAATAAATGGGCTCACTCATACAAAACGTAGAGGGCCTCTTACAGTTGTGACTGAAGAGGAGGAGGGCGAGTTGGTTGAGTGGTGTAAGGGGATGGCCCGATTAGGAAATGGGAAAGAGTTGATAAAACTCAAATCCAAAGTTGCTCAAATCTATCAAGGGAGGTAAAACCCATTTAAAGATGGGTTTCTTAGAAAATCATGGTGGAGTGGGTTTTCAAAAGGCATCCAAACCTTGTATTATGTATAACTAAGGGCCTTGAAAAAGTTAGAGCTTTAAATCTATTCCCTACAATTGTGTCTAAGTTCTATGACACCTTTCTAGTACATAAAATAAGTATTCTTATGTTGTAGACCATATACAGAACTATGATGAAACTAGTTTGCAAGAAGGAAGTAATAGTGGCATGTGGGTAATTTCCAGGAGATGGAGCTGAAATGTGATAAATATTTTTCCTACAATAAAGGAGTGGATAACTATTCTATGTTGTATCAATGCAATTGTCACTTCAATCCAAAGCTTTTATCTATTTAAAGGTTAAAATCAACTGAAAAAGTATATACAAAATTCTGGTCCAGGTGCATGCATGGCTACACATCCCCTTGCATGAATGATTAAGGATTCTTTTAAATTTTCTTTGTCTCTTTGTTGCATTGATACCAGGTGATATATCACTTGAGAATAGAAACCTATTGATTTTAGATGGTCTTCGAAGCCACATTATTTTTCAATCGATTGAGGAGGAAAATAATCTGGGCATCGACTTGTTAACATTGCCTCCTCATAATACTCACATATTGAAACCTCTTAATTTTAGTGTGTTTGGCCCTTTTAAGAACTATTTTTGGTCAGAGAGATTTACATGGACAAAAAATAATCTAAGAGTTGAGGTGAAAAGGTTTGCGCTATAAGAGCTTGGAAGTAAGTCCTTTAAAAGGGCTCTCGCACCATCAAATATTGAGTTAGGATTTAAGAGGACTCAAATATGTCCACTAAACTATAATGCTCATATACATGATAATAGTTTTAGCTAGGAATTTGATGTAAATGGTCAAGAAGAAGGGCATGTCCAAGAAAATGTTGAAATGCAAGAAAAAGTGGATGAAAAGGAAGATGCAGTTGTAGTTAATAATATACTTTCCCTCTCTCAAGGACACCTATATGGTGATGATGATGAACATGTGTGTGAAACAAAACACCATCATGAACCAATTGATAGTAACATCGAGGTTTTCCTACCAACTAAAGCACATGGAACTTCACCTGTTGAAATTCTTCATGACTCTGTTGATCACGCAATTGGTAATAATAATGTGGTTGAAAACGACATTGATGATATTGCACTAGGAAGGGACAATGACCAATTGACATTGTCAAACCATGTAACCCCACCATCATTGCTGGTAGAAGCCATGATGAATATAAACAAACATGGTGTCTGAAGAACCAATGAAGAAATCACAAACATGCCTTCACAACCAACAAAATTGAACGATGAAATTATTCATTTTTTGTGGACAATATATCAATGGAAGAAGAAAGTGCACATAATGAGGAATGATATGAAGAGAACAATATAGTTCAATCAGTTGTCCCATATATTGAAAGGAAAGTGTAAGTCAATGACATGGAGGTGGTAGGGAATGAGAAGCTACTTGGTTAGTTCCTAAATCTACCAGTAGAGATAGTGTCAATGAAAAAAAAACATGGAACACCAGGCAGTCTTCGTTTGGGATGAAGTTCACATTTTCTCACCTAAGAAGACTATATAGCCCCATTACTTGAGTCTAAAAAGATTAAACTTGAAATTTAAGAATTAAAACAAAAAAAAGAAGGATTTAGCCAAGGAAAAGAAGGCAACAAGGATTGTTGCAGCAAAATTCAAGCAAAGGAAAGGCTTGGAAGAGATAAAGTAAGGTATTAGAAGTAACATAAAAAAAAATGGCAAGGAAGGAAAAGGAAGAAAGAAATTCTCAGCAAATTCTTGAAAGAGAACAAGGGATAACAATTGCTAATGATGCAAGCACAGTTAACGAAACTAGGATGATGTCAACCACATTGGACCAAATTCTAGATAATACACCATTATTCCAATACCTCATAAACATTCAAGTTCCTCAATATCAGAATGGGGGTTTACCCACTTGCTATATTCCTACAAGTGAAGATGTTAATCCTATGTATGCTTATTACACACCTCCACTTAATGCAGGGATTAGTAGTGAAAGTGTGGGTTATGGGTACTAATTCCTCCATCCCTACATGAGCCAAACTGGACTCAATCATATGGAAAAAATGCAACATATCCTAATCATCCACTATTAGGTAGGTCAACCTACATAGATCAAGCAGGGAACTCAACAAGTTTGGGCATTAAATACTTTGGATGCCATAAATAATAGGGGTGTGATATTTTTTTTGTTGTAACCAAATTACGATGTGGATTTTGGATGGATTGCATATTTTTCTTGTCACATGAGGATTTTGGCTTATAATATCTGTATTTTTATTTCATATTGTTTGGAAAATTGTAATCAAAATCCATTTTAGAGGAAATATTCACAGCCTATTTGAATGGAGAAATCCTAGATGAGAAGGCAAACATAATTTTCGTTTGGCCTTTACATACCAAGTGATCCACAACATCACATTTCTCTATGAACTATTAAATAAATGAAAAACAAGGGAATAATGGAAACTTGATCAACTTGCTTTTTATAATTTGAAAACTCCATAAAATAGTGAACACTTAGAGTAAAAAAATTTGGTCGATGTAAACATGGTGACTCCATTTATTTTGCTAGTCATTTTCAACTTCCTAATTCTCCCTCACTATTACAAATTGAACATGCATTCAATTCTATTTGACAATTCGTACAGGGGATAACTCTACTTCCATTTCAATTTGGCTAATTAGAAACATCGTGACTCCATTCAATAAAACAATTCAAAATGTTTTAATCAATCAAATATTGTGGTGACTAGAGGAGAGACTGCGAGGAAAACACAATGGATGTCAAGAAAAAATACCACATAATTCAATTCCATTCTTTTGATTTCTTATTAATCCATTAAATCAAACAATTTCAAAACACATTAATCAAACAAATTCACAATTGTCTTGTTATGACCAGAGAATGCGACCAAAACACAGTTGATGACAAGAAAGCATACCACACAATAGATTAAAAAAATTTATTTGTGATGACGTATAAAGCATACATAATTGAAATACATAACATGATCCAATTATGTAGTATGTAACATCATTTGTGTCCTTAGAAAGGAGTTATTATTTGAAAATTTTCATTATATTGGAACACTTGAATATATATAGTTGTTATGCATAAAGTGAATGAGGTACTTGCTCTATTGAGTATATATCATAGCATTTTCCACTTCGCTCTCCATAAAAAATGGATGAATATATTGGGTGACAAGAAAGCATACACACAATTAATTAAAAAAGTTGATCTGTCATGACTCCATTATATCAAACAAATTAAAAAAAAATTAATCAAACAAATTCACAACTGTGTTGTTATGACCAGAGAAGAAAATGTGATCAAAATGCAGTGGATGACAAGAAATAATACCACACAAGAATAACTCATGTCAATACTTAATAGTCAACTTAAGACTGAATATCATGTCTTTGTAATATGAAGTCTTTGTAATTTTTTTCAAGACTTTTGCTGGATTTTTGCCAAATCTCTCGTGTGATTTCCAAGGAAAGATAATATCAAATACTTTCTTTAATTTCAAGGCATAGATTACACCACAAATATGTAGAATATTTAGATATATTTGTCTATCTAAGGAATGGATTTCCTCATTATTGAGAACCAGAAGAAGAAGGAAATGGTTGATGTAATGGAGAATCGATCCAACTCAGAGAGAATCCAAGAAGGAAAAACAAAGAACCATGTTGTAGAGACGAATTATAACAATGGAATTAATAAGAATAAGAATTATGTGAGTTCTGAACCTCTAGGTTTGTTCAGGAATTATTCTTGTGAGAAGGGGAACTTCAGTACAGAATTAAGACTTTGCATGGTGTTTGAAGAACACTATGATGAGGAAAAGGGTTTACCTTCTTGTATCAGGAGTGTTAATGGGGTTGCTATGTGGGTATTAGGATATTTTATTTGTCAATTGAATGTCTCCTTTGTTGGGAACTATTCTGATTCCATTAATTTATTGATTGCATTCAAAAACCCCAATTAGACTAGTAAGCCAACATTTGAAAACCCCAATTAAAATGGTAAGCCAACATTCAAAAACCCCAATTAGAGTGGTTGGGAGCATGCACTCGAAACTATCGATTAGAATGGTAACCCAACATTCAAAAAACACAATTAAACTGGTAATCCAACGTTTGAAAACCCCAATTAGATTGGTAAACCAACATTCAAAAACCCCAATTAGAGTGCTAAGAGAAGATTCAAAATCCCCAATTAGACTCGTAAGACAACATTTGAAAACCCCAATTTGACTAGTTATATTATTTCTAAATAAAACTTGATTAGAACTCTTGAGGGTTTTTTTATTGATCCTCTCTCCTAGCGCTTGCAAAGCCACGAGGGTTTCCTATCCATCCTCTCTTCCAGAGCTTGCAAATCCATATAATGCATCAATTATTACAGCATGGTCTCCTTACTTTATAATAAAGACAATTTTGCATTCAACTCCATAAATTACCATACACATTGTTAGGGTCCTATAAATATAGTAGTCTAGTATGGTTATTTAGACATTTATCACATAGGGATATTGTAAAAATTATTTTATTTTAAAATTGTTTAGCCAATAAAAATAATAGAAAAACAAAAAATATAAAACAAATATATATCTATATATATATAGATATATATAGATATATATATATATATATAGATATAATATAAAAATAAAAATGAAAGGGGGATAAAATATAAATATAAATAAAACCCCTTAAGTCGTGCTAGTCTAAATGCTGCCAAAGTTAAGTTTTATTAATGCTTTCATTTTAAATAATTTACAAATGACATGAAATGATGTTTTTTCGTTTTTCATAAAGTTCTTGTATGTACCGAAGATTACGATTTTCCCCATCTAGATCAATGGTGGGGGACAACTTTCTACCACCCCGCAACCCTTTGGGAATTAACGGAGTAGGGGAGACCAAAAAGTGGTTTCTAGAATCACCTCTTTGGCTACACTTCTATCTCGTGCCAATTTCAGGGGGTCCCTTCCCGATACAACCTACCATTCCTAACCCCCCTAAAATTTCTCATCTCGGACATCCTTCCACCTTTTCACCCTCATGCCATTTATTCATGCCCACTCATTTTCCATTCCGCCATCCACGTCACCTCCCCTCCATGTTAGTTAATTATTACCATTCAAATTACCCACCAAAAGAAAATAAACGTTGGACAACTAATCTCTCCCACCAATGGATGCATTCCTAATTAATATTTGACTCCAAAAATGCTAAGAATTCCATTCCAACCCCCATGCATCTCATTATAATAACATCGCAGTAATCTACAGTTTTTCCTCTTCAATAGTCATCTGAATTGTGCAGGTCTACCTTGAAGTTTTTTCAAGTTACCAACAACCTCAGCAATCCATTTCCTTTCACAATTTTAAATTAAACAAAAATATTGTTAATGATGGTCCTTAAGTGTTCCTTTGATATTAAAAATGACATCGCATAAGGGAAAGGAAAGATTCTTAAAGAAAGCCCGATGATCCCCCCTACTCCAGATTTAGATAGGACTCCTTTGATTGATATCTGACACAAGATTACTAAAACTCGGTTAAAATTTGATCTGTATGAGTTCCATAATTAGGCAAAACAAAAATATCTAGACCAGAATGATGATTTAAGTATCCATGAAACATTTTCTCCCCAATTTACCTTTCCTCAAACCCATATCTTCCTAGAATATTCTACCTGGTGTCATCTTAGATACCTCCCGAGTCATAAAGGAGTAATTGTCGAGAACAATGAGGTCATTTTCTCCATTTCCCCAGAAAGCATTTTCCAAGCCCTACAGATAACTCCTTAGGCCTCTTTGCACCCATTTTCCACTGATGCACTCATGGAGATATATAAAAATATGACCTTCCCCCAACAAGCCCATATTTTCGAGTATCGTTTTTCCAGAGAATTATGAATTGCCAAGAACAAATCCCCCATACTCTGCTTCTATTTTCCTAGAAATTTATAGACAAGTCATTTCTATGGTTACTTGTTTATTAGGCTATCATATAAACCAGTGGGTAGATGAAGTAGTGGTAGGCTTCTTATCAGTATTTGTAGTTCGTCAGAATCCTTGATTTCTTTTCAGTTACAGTCAATTACACTAATTATTTTTAGTATATCTCACGTTATTTTATGAGCCAGACAGGTTAAATTTTCAATTGAAATACATGGCTAACTAGGGAAATCCATAGTCAGTAATTCATTTGAATTGTTTACTAAGAAGAAAATCTAAGGATTATTCATTCACCAATTTTTTTGATAAGTTTCTACATACATCCTTATGTCTACTTTGCAGTGATTTGATACCAAGAATTTCACTAGAGATCAAGAATTTTTTAAATCTTTCAATGAAGTTAAAATATGGAGATTGGTATTTATAATAGAACTATAGAGAAATCATAATCTATGGGTGTGAACTTCCTCCGTATAGATTACCAAAGTTTGTATCAGTAAGAGTCTTTGCCTTGAAATATGCTAGAAAAGTGTTGAATATGGATGAATTGCACTTTGTCTCAAACAAGAACAAACAATAGTTTAAATTAAAGGAAAATGTAGGGACCTATATTGTAAATACGAGAGCATCAACAAAGGAAGTGGACGGAATCTTAAATAATATGAAACTCAACCCAAGATTCACATGGTCTTATGATCCTTCAAGGATAATTTCAAAGCCGAGGGTAAAACAGAAGAGCACTACTTATGCACATACACCTAGGCCAAAGATAGAGAAATATGCTAATAAAGAGAAATGGATAGAAAATGCTTTGCAGAAGGCTGAAGAGAAGTTAGTCAGTCAATTATCTTTGCAAAATCCTATCCGAAAAGAAAAATAGATCAAGAGGCCAAGAGATAGTATGACCCCTATAGATTCAGAAAATCATGCTGTAAATTTTGTTGTGTTCAAGAGAATAAAGAAGGATCCAAAGAGTAGTACTAAATTTGATAGTAAGATTGATCCCCAAGTAATAACTATTCAAGAAGAATCCTCAGAAGAAAACGATTTAGAGGAGAAAATTACCATGGTTTTGACAGGCATCTCTACCACTCCATTCACATATGTTGAGGAGACAATTGAATCTCCTATCTCTTCTAACTCTCAAATTCTAGAAATACAAAGTATTTTTACGAGGTATAGGGAGATCAAGTCGAAGAATGATGCTTTAAAGGTTTCAACATATTCATAATTTTGGAAGAAAACTTCCACCACCCAACATAGATTTCTATCTGCATTTGACTCAGAAGAAGGGCAGTTCCAAATGGCCTTTTTGGAATGTATAGTGTCAGCCCCTAGAAGGGATGAAGATTATAAGGCCTGAATATTCTCTACTGAGACCAAGAAGGTTGATGCAATCGATAAAATTGATTTGCATAAGAAATCAAGTGAGATGATTTAGTCAACATTGACCAACTCAGCCATGGATGCTTCTAAGTTGTAGACCTCTTTAAATAATATGCACTCACAGTTCAAGATTGAAATAATGTCTTGTCTGGAAAAAGACATTAGGATTAAAAATTTAGAAGATTTAATTATCAAACTAGGATATGATCCCAGTGATGTCAAGGCACCTAAGGAGATAATTAAGAACAAAAATTAAGATATTCAAGCCCTCAGGAAACATATTAAGCTCCCAGACATAGAACACCCTTAGGCCAAGGAAGTGACCACTCTATAGATGGAGAAAGAAAATGTGTTCAAAATACAAAATGTTCAAATACAAAAAATGGAACAAGACATGGAAAACATTGTTGAAGGAAAAGAATCAATTACTAGTAGCAGGTACATCAACAATAGGTACATTAGCACAACAAGAATCACAACAAAAAACAAAAGAAGCAACTTCATATTCTACAGACAAACTAGCTCAAGATTTTGGATAATTATCATTAACAAATAAGGAAATGGAGAAGTAAATAGCAAAACTCACCAAGATGTAGGAGAAAAATATCAAAGAAGACAATGCATACCTGGCAGAGGTACAAAATAATTTCAAACAAATTCAGCATATTCAAAAGTATGAGGACCAATCCCTCATAATTTAGATGTCAGTAGAAGCCAAATGCAGCATTTATCACAATATCAATGCAAATGTTACAGAATTGTGGCCATCCATTCAAATAATTCTTAAACAAGAATAATTGGTATAGAGAACTAAAGCAACAATTGAAAAGAAAGTTCCTATTGAGCATAGGCCAGGAGAAGCACATAAAATTATAAGGATGTTAAACTCCAAGACTATAGATGAGCTTGAAGAGCTCAATATTCAAGACATGACAAAGACAGTAATGGAAGTCAAAAGTGTATTGACTAAGAAAAATCTTATGATGTAGTTAGAAAATAAGTGCAAAGAATTGGAGCTACAGGTGAGAAGATTTAACATAAATTTTTCTTTGTTGCAGGGGAAAAGACTTCCAACTCTAAGGAATTCTAATGGAAAATTGATTCCATTAGAAATTTTTCATAGTTGCAGAGGCATCAAAATTTTCAAACACAAAAGGAACTATCAGTGGAGAAGATTTCATGTAGGGCCTACAACATGATCTTTTTACTCAGCATGAAATTCATGATCTATTTTTGAATAAGCCAACTTTTGAGACATACACAGAGGTACATGAAAGATTTAGAGACATGGTAATTTTTCTTTCCCAGGTGAAGACAGATGGGACCAATTACTAGAGTTGTTCGACTGAGCACAAACAAAAAACCTACAATTTTGGAAACAAGACAAACAAAATGGTCTAGAAAATAGCCACCGTCAACAACATATTTCCTTCAAAAAATCAATAGAAAAGTTGATTTTTTCTAGATTTTCTATTACTTAGTACTATTTTAAAATATCTACATCTTTTTAATAGATATTATTTTGTAATGAGTTTTATTTGAAGTCTGGATTTATTCGAGATAAAGTCTATAAATATTTTTTAATAAGACTTAGTAAGGGTTGGATTATGTCTGAAGAAAATAGCTCTACCTTGATCTAGGTTGTGGATTGTACTCAAGGTAATCAATTTTCAAAAATATAGAGGTAGTTTTGTTCTAGGATTCTTGTGTCAAACAAATGGACGTTTCTCTCATGTTAAATTGTTATTTTTTCTTAGTTTCCATATAGATTTCCCTCGTGATTGTTGCTAGAAGATTAAGAGCTGAATTTACTTAAATGTACTTTTCTCTGGCTTGTTTTAAATAGTCTTAATGTTTTCCTCATGAGATTAAATATAAAATTCATCTAAATATGCTTTATATTTAATTGATCATTTACTTTTTCATCACAACCACACCATAAATATCTTAAGATCCAAGATTTTTTCTACCCTGCTTTGTTACAACTACTCTATCAATTTGTAATTGATCACCCAAAAGTTTATGACTCCATGCCCAATGGAATTTTCCAGCATTTTTCAACCAATATTTTTAAAAAATTACCCCGAACTTTGATATCTAGCCTAAAATCTTGAAACATGAAATTAAATCATATAGAGAGAGCCCTCTATGAAGCTGGAAGTGCTAGATCCCAACTTTAAGAGTGGTTTTTTGTTACCTTTGTAGATTTCTTCCTCGGCCTAGGAAAATCAGAGAGTGATAACATTCTAGAAACCATACTGGTGAATGATCCAGAAACAAAATATTTCCCTATGAAATATTTATTTCAGAACTCAAAATCTATTTCTTGTGGGTGATAGTGAAGTAGAAGCTATTAGGCTAAATTTCCACCCAAAATTTATGTATATACCTAGCTGTAAATAATCTATTTAAAGATCTAGCTCCTACGAAAATCTACAACAAATCCCACCTGGATCCTAACATACCTAAAGTTGTAAATAATCTTGAGAAGCTCATTAGGGAAAATAGTTTTACATAGAGCCAAGCAAGGAATAATCCTTTGCCGAGATCTAATTCTCTACCAAAATTTTTTATAATAGTCGAGGATATTGACTTTGATTTAGCCTTATAGCATAGACTTTTCAGAAAGAAATTAGAATTATTTTCCCCTAATACAGTATTTGATGAACCCATTTTAAAACCTCATATCTCAGCACATAAGCCTGCCATTTTAGATTCTGATTTTGAAAAACTTGAAGATCTGGTGAATCAATTGAATCAGCCCGCTTAGAAACCATTTATATTTCAACAAACTACCATTTTTTATTCTACCTCATCATCCACCCCTCCTGTGATTTCACTTTTTTCACTATTCCCATTTCATCTCTCATCCAAACTCCTTTTATACCAATTCAACAAGTAACAGTTTCACCTCCTTTACCAACCCTAACAACAATCACAACTACAATTCCTTCCTCCTCTCATATTCCAATCATGGCAACTCATTATGACACTTTGAATGCCATGTCACAAAATTATGCACAACCCATACCCCAGTTTAATGGCATTGGGCCTATCATGGCACAACAACACATAAAACAAATGAATAAATTCACAAATTTAGAAGATGTTGATGATGATTATGTGAAAATGAGGCTTTTTGCACAAATTTTCATAGGGGAAGTTAGAAAATGGTATAGAGGGTTGCAAGGAGGAAGTATAGCAGATCTACAACAATTTCACTACAACTTCCTTCCAAGATGGGAAGTGAAAAATAATCCCCTTCATATGCTTGCAGATTATGAAAGTTTAAAGAGAGATCCAGGTGAAACAATTTAGGATTATTGCATTAGATTTAACAATATTTAAAATTCTATTCCAGCAGCAATAAAAGATCCACTAGGACTAGCTCTAATTCACTTTCCAGAAGGATTTGATACTAATATGGCTTATCAATTAAGAGAAAGAAATCCAAATACTCTGGAAGAAATGCAAGGAAATGTTGTTAGTGTAGAGGCGATTTTTTTGTCCAAAAGAGAAAAGTTAAAGGTTGAAAGAAGAGTGACCATTAAAGAAGAACTTTCTTCTCCATCAGATGCAAAACGAGACACTTTAGTGAAAAACATGGAAAGGGTGATGGAAATAATGACTTTGGAAAATAGAGCTCCACCCAGAGAACCACAAGGAGGTCCTCAGATCAGGAATCCAAATTTTAGAAGAAACCATCTCAAAATTAAACAAATAGAGCAAAGAATCCGAACAGATCAACCACAAATTAGACCTCCTTTTCAGGAATATTATGCAAATGAAGAAAATGAGACAATAGATGAAAGATAAGAGAATGAAATTAATATTTTTGGTGAACGGGAAATAGAAAAGGTTTTCTTGACCAAAGAGGAACAAGTTCTATTCTTGCTAGCACAACAATATGTTATGACAATAGAATAAGAGGATCACAGAAAGGGTTATTAAAGTGCTATTATGGAAGTACGCAAATAGTATAATGTGAGAAATAAGGTTGCAGAAAATCCTCATAAAAATATCCAAATAGATGCACCTTCTACAATTCAAACAAAGGTTGATCCTCCAAAAGAAATCACTCAAAAAGAATATACAATTCAAAAAGAGGTAGAAAAACATAAGCCTTCTTTAAACATTGAAAATGAGTTATAAAAAGTTAAAATTTATGTTCCTCTAACCGAATTGGTGAAAAATGATATGTATAGAAGTCAAGTTATAAAAGCACTACAAATAGAAGAGGGACCCGATACTATGCATTTCGGTGATGATTAGTCTAAATTGGTATTTGGACATGAAGTTGAAGGAAAGTCACAAGATGATAATGTTCCACAATTTTATTTTAGTCTTAGCTTTCATGATTTCATATTACACAATGCCATGTTGGATTATGGTGCTTCACATAATCTCATGCCTAGAGTGATCATGGACAAAAATGGATTAGATATAACTAGGCCATATACAAATATTTACTTTTTTTATTCAAGAATAGTAAGATGCTTAGGTTTAATCAAGGATTTATGGGTAACCCTTGCTCAAATCCAAGTGAAAACTGTAGTCATGGATATTTTTGTGGTTGATATACCTTCTAAATATGGAATTCCTTTGTCAATATCTTGCGGAAAAGTTGCAAGGTACCTTGCAGATGAACATGACATATGAAACTATTCCTGTCTTTGGTCAACAAAGGAGGTTGTATGGGGAGACTCTGATTAAATCTATGGTAAGCAGCCAGGACAAACCCAATAATTACCCACCGTATTTTGTACATTCATATATGGATTCTTTTATTTTGTATAATGATATATGTTTAGAGGAAGAAGTGTGAGATATGGAAAATCAATCAAGAAAAATAGAGGATGTCAAATTAAAGACTGGAAAAGAAGATGATAAGGATCAATGCCTTTAACATCTGGATTTTGATGGGGTTTTCAATAAGGAAGGAGTAGGGGCTGGTGTATGGATTTTAGACACAAACATGGGTATATCAAAGACATTATCCTACAAGCTCAATTTCCAATGTACCAACAATGTGGTTGAGTATGAGGTACTTATTCGAGGGTTGCAGTTACTGAAGAGATTAGGAGATAAAAATAATTCAGTTCATGGTGATTCATAACTCATCATAAATCAAATCAAAGGTGAGTATTTAGCTAAACATCCTAGGTTGAGAGCATACAAAAAAGTCGTCTTAGATGTTTTGCAGTGCTTTCTACAGTATCAGTTGTCTTTGATTCCTAGAAATCAAAATGTGTTTGTTGTTGCACTGGCTACCTCGACAAGTACATGTAAGATCTCTTTCCAACCAAATAAAAAATATGAGATTGAGGTGAAACATAGACTTGCTGTCCCATATAACATACAGTACTGGAAAGTGCTTGAAAATGATAAACAATTAGACAAGTTTTGTAGTTAAAGGGAGAGTTTGAGAATTCACATATTGATACAGAAAGAAATGGAGATGATGATAAACAAGGAATTTTTTTTTTTTTTTTTTTTAAATCAGATTAGTGAGGACCTAGATTAACATGCATCAGAGCTTAAAGTCTTATAGTTAAAACATAATGTAATACGAAGAGGTTTGGTGCCACTTGAAGAATTATTTGATTTCAATGATGTGGCTCAAAATCCCATGAAGCAACCCATGGGAGAAAAAGTTGAGAAGTGTAACATAGTGACTAAAGATAATCAAAAGATTGTAAAGCTTTCCAAAGCCATACCTTTGAAGAAAAACAAAAATACATTAATTAATTGAAAGAATACTCTGATGTTTTTGCATGGGGATATGACAATTTAAAGGCCTATAATACTAGTATTATTCATCATACCATTCCCATCAAAGAGGACCAAAAACCTTTCAAAATGAATTAAGAAGGGTGAATCATGTTGTGTTATCTTTAATTGAAAAAGAGGTAAGGAAAATTTTTGATGCCAACATTATTGTACCTTTGAGATTTTCTAAATTGCTATCAAATCTAGCACCAGTGAGGAAAAATACTGGAGAAATAATATTATGTGTGGATTCCCAAAACCTTAACAAAGTCTCTCTCAAAGATAACTACCCTTTACTGAAAATGGATCATGTTCGACAAAGTGTAGTTGGTTCTAGAATAATTTCATTACTTGATGGTCTTTCAGGTTACAACCAAATTTTAGTGCATCCATATGATCAAGACAAAATAGCCTTGACAACACCATGGGGAACTTTCATGCATGTGAACATGCCCTTCGGGATTATGGACACTAGAGAAACTTTTCAAGAGAGTAATCGATATTGATTTTGCAGATGAAAATGACAGATTTATTGTGATATATCTTGATGACATCATTGTGTTTTCCAAAACTGATGAAGATCATTTATTTCATTTAAAAATAGTCTTTGAGAAATATAGCAAATTTGGTATTTCCTTCAATCCTAAAAAGTCTTTGTTTGGTCTAGAAGAAGGTAAAATTCTAGGTCATATAATTTCCAAAAATGGTATCCGAATTGACCCATGTAGAATTGAAACTATCATGAAAATTCATACCCCAAGAAACAAAAAGGAAGTATAATCTTTCATTGGTAGAATTAATTTTTTGAGGAGGTTTATCACAAATCTAACTGAAATTTTTGGAGCTATCACCAACATGTTGAGAAAGGACAATGAAATAAAATGAAATGTTGAAGCTAAGAGATCATTTAGAGAGGTAAAGGCCACCTTGACCCATGCTCTTGTTTTTATTAGCCTTTATTACACTAAATTTTTTATTATTTTTTCCTTTGCTTCAGAACATACTATTGTTGTAGTATTATTACAGAAAAATAAGGAGGGACATGAGCAACCTATAACATTTTTGAGTAAATAATTAAGAGATTATTCCTTGAAATATAATATCATGGAGAAGCAAGAGTTTTATTTAGTGAAGTCCTTCAAAGATTTTATTGTATATATTACATTCTCACATAATTGCTTTTGTTCCAAGTGCAGTATTAAATGACATCCTTACTCAAACTGGTCTAGATGGAAAAAGAGGTAAATGGATAGAATTAATTTTGGAGTATGACATTGAAATAAATCCCACAAAACTTATCAAAGGCCAAGGATTATCCAGGTTAATGGATGAATCAAATTTTCATGCATAATAAATCAACTTTGTAGATGCTCTTAATGGATAGGACGAGCTAGTGACTCCACAGGTATCACAAAATTTTGTTACTTCTCCCTGGTATACAGATGTTGTTTATGTTCTGCAGAATTTACAAGCTCCACCTGGTTTGAAAAAAACCAAGGCAAGATTTCTCAAACTAAAATCTGTAAAGTTCTACATTTTAGATCAAGCTTTATATTGGAAGGATGCTAGAGGAATTTTACTAAATTGTTTGTTGAAAGATGAAGCAGATAAGATAATGGAATAATTTCATAAAGGTGATTGTGGAGGACATCTTTACTGGAAAACCACAACAAACAAAATCCTGAGAGCTCATTTTTACTCACCTACTTTATTTGCTCATATTCATAAAGAGGTTTCAACTTATCATCACCGTCAGTTTTTTGAAGGCAAGAGAAAACTCTTACATTTTCCTTTGAGGCCCATTTTAGTAGAGATGCCTTTCCAAAAGTGCGGTTTAAATTTTATAGGAGAAATGCATCCCAGATATTCATCATAACAAAAGTTGATTATGACAGCTATAAATTACTTTACCAAATGGATAGAAGCAATTCCAAATTGGTAGGCTATAGACTCTGTAATCATCCAATTCATGGAAGGTAATATTCTTTCTAGATTTGATTGATGCCATAAAATCATCATACGCAATGTTTTTGCCTTTAAATCTAAAAAGATGTTTAATTTTTGAAACAAATACCATAGTATTAGGAAATTCTATTGCCTATTATCCTCAAGGAAATGGGTTAGTAGAATATTCTAATAAGAGCCTAGTCAACATCATAAAGAAGTTGCCACAGGAAAACAAGAAATCTTGGCATAAGAAATTGATAAATTCTCTATGGGATGATAGGATAAGCACAAAGAAGTCAATTGGAATGCCACATTTCCAGTTGGTTTATGGAATAGATGCAATTTCTCCAACTTCCCTAAGAATTCAAGTACTAAAATTGTTGTAGGAAATAGAACCAAAACCTAATGATGCGAAAAGAAGGATCAACAAAATGAAACATTTGCAGCAGACTAGAGAAGAAGTCTAGAATAATACACAGATAATTCAAAATAAGATCAAAATAATTCATGATGGAGAGTCAAAGCAAATGATTTCCAGCTCAATGATATTGTTTTGAAATGGCATGCCAGAAATTAGGAAACAAAAAATCATGGAAAGTATGATAGTTTAAGGAAAGGGCCTTATAATATTAGAGCTTTCCACAGGACTAATTCATTTCTATTAGAAGAGTTGACTAGAGAAACACTACTAGGAGGACCTGTTAATGGCAGGTTTTTGAAGCACTACTTCACCCGAGTTTAGCTAATCACAGAACACAACATTGTATATATCATTTTATTATTTCAATTACTGCAGGTGTCGATGGGTGTCATAAAAAATTGAAGCTCGGAGTGAAGGCCCTATGTTTCAAAATGAATTGCTACCATATGTATGATTTTTCAGTTTAAAAAGGTTTGTCGTAGTTGTTTGATGATAAAATAAATGCCCAATGGAATAGGCTACACATCTACGATGTTATTCACACCTTACAGGGAGGATTCCATCCCCATTGGAGCCACTATTAGGGTCCTATAGATAGAGTAGTCTAGTATGGTTATTTAGCGATTTATTCCACAAGGATATTGTAAAAATAATTTTTATTTTTAAAATTGTTTAGCCTATAAAAAGATAGAAAAAGAAAGGAAAAATAGAAAAAGAAAGAAAAAATAGAAAAAGAAAAGAAAAAATATAAAATATAAAATATAAAAGTAAAATTTAAAGGGGGAAAAACAAAAAATAAATAAAAATATAAATAAAACCCCAAAGGGTGTGCTAGTCAAAACGCCACCAAAGTTATGTTTTATTAAAGTTTTCATTTTAAATAATTTAGAAATGACATGAAATGACATTTTGAGTTTTTTCATAAATTGTTTGAATGCACTGATGGCTATGATTTTCCTTTCCCATATTAACGACAGGGGACAAATTTTGGACCCCCCTCCCCCACCAATCCTTCAGGACTTAACAAAACGGGGGGGGGAGTGGTTTCTAAACACACCGCTTTGGCTATGTGTCTATCCTACGTCGATTTTGGGGGGTTGCTTCCTGATACAACTTGCCACTCCTACCCCCCCCCCCCCAAAAAAAAAAAAAAATCATTATCTCATGCTTCCTTCTGCCCTTTCACCCATGCATTAGTCGCTTAAGCCCACCCGTCGTCCATCCCGCCATCCAAGTAACCTCCCCTAAATGTCAGTTGACCATTACCATTTGAATCGCCCACCAATAGTAAATAAATGTTGGAAAATTAATCTCTCACACCAACAGATGCATTCCTAATTAATACCCCAGTCAAAAATTGGTAACAATTCCGTTGTGACCCCTGCGAATCCTGTTATAAGAATATCTCAGTAGCCTACAAATTTTTCCTTTCAACATTGATTTGAATTGTGCAAGTCCTCCTTGATGTTTTTTCAAGTTACAATTTCCCTATGTGAGCCATTTCCTTCTGCAATTTTCAGTTAAACAAAAATATGGTAATGATGTTCCTTAAGTGTTCGTTTGAGATTTAAAATTTCATCACATAAGGAAAAATGAAAGATGCTTGAAGAGAGCCTAATGATACCCCTCTATTCCATATTTAGACAAGACCCCCTTGATCTATACCCAATACAAGGTGTGAATTTGATCTGTATGAGCTCCATAATTGGGAAAAATAGAAATATCTAGACCAAAGTGATGAATTAAGTATCTAGGAATCCTTTTGTCCCCAATTTACCTTTCCTCAAACCCATATCTTCCCAAAATTTTCTTCCTGGTGTCATCTCAGATACCTCGGTAGTAAAGAAACATTAATTTCACAGAACAATGAGATGTTGTTCTCCATTTCCCAAAAAGGCATTTGTCAAGCACTACAAATAACTACTCAGGCCTCTCTACACCAGTTTTCCACTTAGGCACTCATCGAGATATATAAAAATGTTACCTTCCCCTAGAGAGACCATAGTCATTTCTATGGTTACTTTTTATTATGCTATCATACAAACTAGAGGGTAGATTAAGTAGTGTTAGGGTTCTTATCAGCATTTTCAGTTGGTGAGAAGCATTCAGTCCTTTTCAATTACAGTCAATTCTTATCATATGTCATACGTGAGAAGATTCTCAAGTTTAAATCTAAAGGGATGTTCAAATACCAATTATTTTTAGTATATCTCATGTTATTTTACGAGGCACACAAGTTCAATTTTCAATTGCCAAAGATGGATGACTAGGCAAATGCATTATCAGTTATTCATTGGACTTATTTAGCCATAAGAAAATTTAAGGATTATTCATTCACCGATTTTGTGGATAAGTTTCTACATACATCCTTATTCCCACTTTGTATTGATTTCATATTGTCGTCTTCTTAGACTTAGACCTAGGTTTAGAGTTAGTATGTGCTAACCAACAAAACCCTATACTACTGGCCCTTTCGGCAACAATCCACATAGCGCAGACCATAATCTAACTCAAGGCAATATTGGGGGATGCTAGAACCAGATTTCTGCATCCAGGGGCATTATGTTGTGTGGTTGTAGGTTTTATTTCAGTTTAGGGCTTAACCCGATATTCGCAAACCATTTACCTTGTTGTTACAGTCGTAGAGCATTTTCCTACTTAACATTCTTGCGAGCTATGCCTAACTATTCTAACATGCATTATTCATCATCTAAAACAATATTTGAATCGTTGTGATGAAATTACAAAAGAAAACCCTAATTATGCAGAAATACAAAAACTATGCGAATATATAAAAATACACATATTTGTTCAAAATTCTTCTTTATTATCTCAAATCTTTAGAGTACAATATTTCTGACCCTACAAATGCACCTGTAGGGGCCTATGCACACAGATGCAGACTTACCAATGTCTCCATGCACATAGCTGAAAGAGCCTTCCCCTTCATCCAAATATAGAAAGATATATCAATTTCATACTTAAAACCATAACATAAGATGCCTTTGAATTTCTATGTTGACTATTTATATAGCTTTTTTCACTTACAATGCCATGGTCTGCAAACCATGGGTGAAGCTCAAAATAGTCGAATTTATCCCATCCCTTTACAAAATAAGGGTGTTTGACTTGCCCTAAAGCCCCTCTGACTCCTACAAATCTACGTGAAACATGCTCAACTCCTCAAAATGAAAAGGCTTTACATGACTTAGAAAAAAACTTGGACCTAGGGGACCCATACCGAATAGGCCCCGAACACAAATATGTGACATGTCCTCGAGTTACTCAGTCGGTACATCCTAAACCCTTTCTTTGAGTTCGTTGTATGCCAACTTCAGTGGATGAAGTGTTAATGTGCACTGCATTGTGGCCTGTCGAAATTCCTCTATGAGCTTCTCTATCATCGCCCCTTCCGTCACTAGACCGTTTCTTTTCTGAGTTTGTTGCATGCTATTCAACTTTCTCTATATTATCTACGAGAGATTACAGGACTCATCTGCCTCAGGCTACGTCCACGTGGATATTATATGTGACTTTCGCAACATCTTATCAATTTGTCCTTGCAAAAGAGTTCCCTCTTGAAGATGGGAAGACCATTGCACAGGTGCTACGACTAGCATCTTTCATTTGAGATCATCGAACTATAGTTATTTGTCTTAGATTTCTACCTCAATCTTCTCCACATGTGGGTCCTCCTATATCAAGTCCCACATCTCCATTGTATCCTTAAGAATATGACCACAATCCTTGACTATAATGGCTACTTTTTCCATGTCGGCTTTTATTGCAAATTCTTGTTTCTCTCGAACTTTAGGTGGTTTGGTAAGTTGCAGCTTCATTCAGGGTTCCATAATCTACATCTGCAACTCAAATTTGACTTTTTCCACCTCTTCCTTTGATCCCTTGACTACTGCTGCAAGCTTCTGACGCTTCTCTTTCAAGGTTGCAACATAACCATTTTCTGGATATTTCTTCTGACTTCTTTTATGTCCAACATAGAGAATTTCTCCCGCACCTTAAGTTCATCTGTAACGCCTTGATGTAATTCATGCAATTTTTGAAGGGGGAGTGCCACAAGATTTATACTGAGATTCGTTAAAATATGTGCATTCTCTCTCTCTTCTAGAGTGTCGAAATGTAAGGATCCATTTGGTAAGTGCATAGCACAAAGTTCTATTGTGAGTATTGTTTACGCACTGACTGAAGTTGAAGGTACCACACTTGCTTGAATCACACTCACCTCAACCACACTTACATGGAACATGCTCGCTTGAACCTGTAACTCTTTGAGGCCCTTTTCGACCTTTGTCAATAATGGCTTTTACTGATCTTCAATGCTGCCCCAAATATCTTCCAACGCAACACTGATGGTGTCTCCAATTTCATTAAATTCCCCCTTAGTGAGGACCATCAACTCGACACTGGTTGATTTTTCTAACTTCTGCTTCTTCTGCACACCTCTACCACTTTGCTTCTTTTGATTTTTCACTATAAACAGGGAATCAAAGTCCCATGTGTCCACAAAAGTGTCTTCACCACACTGACCACCCCCTTTGGTGGTTGGTTCCTCCTGTTCAACTTCATGCTCTGTTTCCTACGCGGTGTTGTTCTCAAGGTCAATTGTGACCTTTTGAGGCAAATTCCTTCTATTCATCATTGTCATTGGCTTTTTTATCTGTGCACCTTCAGTGGCTTGCTTTGTCTTACTTATGCCTGCTTGCTCTGGCTCTTCTTCAATTGAAGTGAGCCAAGTATTAGACCACTTGCTTATTATTAGTAGGATTTCCTCCTTAGTAACTAAGTATGGCAGTTCATACCATACCTCCTCGAAATATTTCTTTCCACAGACATATAGGTGGTGAAAATCTACTTTAAAGTCGGCAATGCTATGATATTCTCATAACAAAACTAGTGAGAGCCATGGCTTTTGGGTGATCATCGTTTGTATATCCATCTCAAATAAGACCCGGAATAATTTTTTCTTTGTAACCCAAGTTAGTTCCTTAGATTCCCACAGCGAGGCATACCTCATAGCCTCACACACATCAGGATCCACATTGGGGAATTATGACTCTTTTGGCGTTCACTATGTTGTCAGTGTGATTAAGAGGAATATCCATGCATAGTGGAATTGCATCCTATCTTCTTATGCTTCTTAAAAGTCATCCAAAAGTTCCTGACATAAATATCCTACCTGGTTAAACTAGACCCCCTTGCTTCACTGCACAAGCAAACCTACAACTGGGGCTCACACTTCATCTACCCGACACTTATCATTATCGTATTAAGCAAAATGTGTGTGGAAAAATGCATAGTCAGATCACTAATAGATATAATGGCATATCCCCAGGATTTCTTAACCAAACCAAAGATGTTCTTCATCTAATTAGCGAGCTATTTCTCCTAAGACTTCCTAAGAAATGTGTCAGCGAGGTTCACTCCTTGGTAAGGAAGCATAGTGATCCTTCTAATTAGCATATCATCAATGTGGACCTTCATCTTGAGCCACAAACACCCATCATGCACTAATGCCAACAACTAGCACAAACAATTGTATTGATATTACTGCACGTAAAGTGTGGAATATAAAACATATTCAACAACCTATCTCATTCAATTCCTACCACCAATGGGAGTGGTTTCACCCTCGTGAATCCAGATTCTTCATAGTAAACTAACTTTAAATACTTATTGGGCTTGGATTGGGAATATTTACTCCGACCATTAAGATCCAAGTCCTCCATGTTCAGTTGTGGCACCCAAACCAACAAGTCACCCTCAATCGGAACCTCCTTCAGTAACATGGGTGTAAATATCTTAAATTATATAGCATTTGGGTCCTTGATCACCTTTGAGGTCTACAAAAATTGTGGCATACCTTTCCCTGCAACACAGTTACCCCTTCTTCACAATAGCTTCCTCCATGTATGCCATCCTCCTTAATACCACGCAACCCTCCCTCTTCAATGAAGTCCTTCTTTGGAAGAGTACTTTAAAGTCTGATGCTTCCTTCCAACTGCCTGTAGCACTAAGAATTTCCTTCATCCATATAGTGATAGTGTAATCCCAGGGATGGAATCGTCCCTGTAGATTTTCAATATATTACCATTTACTCATCCAACAAATAATTCTCCATTCCACTTCACGAGCTAAATTGCGGCACCATCTGAGATATCCCTGATAATGTATGGTCCTAGCCAATGCATCTTGAAATTACTAGGGAACCTCGCAAACTTACTATCATGCAACAAAACTAAGTCTCAATTATTAAAAATTATCTTCTTAATATGTCAATCATCTCGTGCCATTTCCTGGGCTTTCTGTACTTCTTGGTGAAATCTTGCAAGAAATTGTTTCTCTTCCAGTGCATGTAGTTGTTCCAACATCTCTGCGATAATATCCCTATCTACCATAACTGTCATGAACACAATCCAAAGAATGGGTATTATGTATTCCATAGGCATTACAGTCCATACACTAGTCTAAACGGATTCTTTCCTTTCAACTTCTTGCAAGTAGTCCTTTATGCCCATAAAACTGCTGGTATGCACACATTACAATCATTCCGACTGACGTTGCATACTCTAGTAAGAGCATTCTCCAAAATTTTGTTGAAAGTGTCGACTATGAGATTCACCTAAGGATGATAAGGCGTTCTTTTATGATGATGTACCTAAAACTCCTCCGTTAATGCTTCAATAGTGTTGTGCAAGAAATGAAAACCTCTCGCATTCATCAGGATATTTGGGCACCCAAACCTCGACAATATATACTCAAAGATGATGTACGCAAGAGTGTCTATGCTACAATCCTCTTCTGGTTGTGCTTCAACCCACCTAGTCAAATAACCCATCGTAGTAATAATTTATTGCAAAACACTATTCTTTCCTAGGGGATTGATCAGCCCAATGAAGTTAATCGCCCACTTATCAAATGCCTTCAAGGTGACTTGCGGATCCAACATCAACTCACCCCTTCCCGACGGACATTTAGTCCTCTAGTGTACATCACAAGAACCACAATATTCTTTGGAATCCTTGTTCTATGTGGGCCACCATACTCTCTCTCTTAAAGTGTTTCCAACAATTTCTTTTCATGCATAGTGTCGTCCAATGATGCCATCATGTGCTTCTACCAAAATACTATGTTGCTCGTGCTCAAGGAAATATCTGTGCAATATCTCATTGGGGCCCATTTCATACAAATGTCCGGTAATTAGAGAAAAATCGGCAACTCTGCATACAATTTCTTTCTTCTTTTCAATTTTAGACTCTGGATGGGCTACTCTAGTAGACAAAAAGGAAATGATACCAACAAAATTATCATTAGAAACCCGTACTACAAAAAGTTTCACATCGGGCAATCCTTCTTCAATGTTTGTTCGTCCTGCGTCCTCAATTGTAGACATGTGATCTGGCCCAACGTTTAATCATCTTGGCTTAACTATTACCTCAAAATCATACTCTTGGAATATCAATAGCCACCTTCAAATATTCCCCCCTAACAAAGGCTTGTTCACCAGTAATTTAGGACAAAATGGTCTATGAACATATTGAAGTGTGTGCTTAATAAGTTATCTCTGAATTTTTGCAGCGCGTATACCATAGCTAAGCCCTCTCGTTCCATTGGGGAATAATTTCTTTCTGCCTTAGATAACTTTCGACTCACAAATGCGATTGGGTGATCAATATCTCCTTCTCTTGGCTACGCTAATACAACCCCCAAAGCTATGCATGACACATCTACATGGATGTGAAATTCCTTCTTCCAGTCTAGGAACATTAGAATTGCTGCAACGAACATTTTTTTTGTTTAAGATGTCAAGGCTATTTTGACATTCATCATCCGAATAACATGTATCTTCTTTCCTTAGTAACTTTTCCATCAGTGTAGTGATATGCGTGTAAGCCTTTATGAGCTTCTAATAGTAACTAGTATGTCCTATAGTCACCTGTAGCTAGTTTACGTTCCTTGGCGAATCCAATTTGATAATAACAACAATTTTGGCAGGGTTCATAATCTGGATTTAAACAGCAATGCAACAAATTACAAACACAACCATAAATATAGGTATGTAGTAGAAACAATACTTCATTTCGTTAATGTAAAATACTGAAATATTCTTACAAACAGGAATGGAAATAAACCAGCTAGGGTGATGGTAGCTTATCTATGAGAATAGATGTGGCTGCTACATCTCTCTGAACTATGTTAAAATGAGGCTCAAAGGCCTATTTATTGTTGAGAAACAATGGAAAAACCTAAACGTCCAAAAACCTAACCGTAGGAGATGAAACACCAAACTGTGGGCCTCGTTTCAGGTAAATTGGTACATCAACTTCCTGGGGTCGTAATTTGGCATACAATCTTCATTTGACATGCACAATAGGTGGTTAGAAAGATCTATCCAAGGACTATAACTTTGGGAAGAGCAACATTGGTCCATGGCCCCATGTTGCTCACAAATTTCCCAAAAAACGTCGTTTAGGGCCTCAAAATGGCGCCAAAAGTTAAAAACCCAAAAAACTGCTAAAAATAGTAAATGGCGCTACAATTAAGGAAACCAAAAAACTAAAAGAGACAGTTATGGGGGCCCAAATGGTATAGGTGGGTGGCCACCAACATCCACCTGGATCATTCCTCCTCCCTTAGGAAGTAATGGTCCCCATTGCGTTGAGTTCCTCCGTCTATTGAACTTGGTCCCTGGTGGGCTATTTTGGAATCTCTGATGCATCCAGTAATGGTCAGAAGCATGGTTGAGGGTGTTATACATTGAACACTCGATGCAAGCGAAGGAATGGGGGAATTCTATGCTCCAAAGAACTGTTTCCCACAACCTTGGTAATGTTGTAAGGACCTTTGTTAGAGTGGTCTGAGCTTCTGATGGGTTCTTGTAAGGCATTCCTTCTACAGATGTGACGAAACTTTGTCGCCCACTTGAAACTTGTGTGGTACCCTTGTGGGTGAGGACAAGTTGTTCCTCTATACTATCATGACCGTATCCCTTTGCTACTACTGCTGAGTGGAGGAACCCTTCATGGAGATCATGGATGTGGTGTCGATCTTCCCCTTACTTTGGGAGCGAACCAGACAGAAAATTAATTTCCTAGTCTAGGAGATGAGCTTGCTACCTTTCTTAGCAGTGATCAAAGAGGTGGCAGTAGGTGGGGCTACCTCCAGTATCTTGTATAGTGAATTACACAAAGAAATAATGATAGCACGAGGCCTTGACTCATACACAGCATGTCGCCTCCACATGTATGGCTGGCCTAAAAATACAACACAAACATCCATAGGTGCAACGTCACACAATACCTCATTAGTTAAGGGTTTGATGTTGTAGGGAAGGTGACACTGCTCGCAAGCTCGAAGATCTCGTCCCTAGTGAAGCCACCCGATACTGTACGGTTGTGGGTGTGGTGTAGTTAGTAGGCCCAACCGCTTCACGGCCTCTACTAAAATGAGGTTCTTTTGGCTGCCACTTTCGACAATGAATTGCAATGGCGAACCCTTTACCCACATCTGTTAGTGGAAAAGAAACTCCCCCTCCTCTGGATCTTCGGGCTCATTCTTCTAGATCTTGGTGGTGGAAACAATGGCATTGGGCTTCGCATCAATGATCTGCTTCCCTTTGCCATTCCCCTTGTCAGGTTTTGACTTAGGGTTGGAACATGCATCTAATTCTAAAGCCTTCAACTCGGCCACGAGAAACTGCTTGGTTCGAAACTCACTTGTGTTTTGAGTGGAGCTCTTATGGAACTCACACCACTTTCCTGTGTCCTTCTTCAACTTTGTGGTGTTGTTCTTGTCTTCTGGCTTCGACGGGTTGTCTTGGGTCACCTTGCCTTATCTTTGTCCTTTGGTCTTTGGATTCGTAGATCCAAAGTCTCGCTTCTTCTGTTTGAACTTCTGCTCAATTTTAACAACATATTGATACGCCATGTCGAGCGAGGAAATGTTTATGAACTCCATCTCTTCCTAGATGTACTTGTGTAGTAGTTGCGGTACTTGATTACCAAATGTAGCTCAGAGTCCTTGATACCTAACTGAGTGCGAAGGGTATGAAAAATGTCTATGAACTTCGACGCATCTTGGTCCCTTCCCTACTGCAGCATGGTCCACTTTATGTATTTTTCATCATTAATTTTGACAGGGTAGTATTGCTCCTTCATGGCACCCTGGAATGAATTCCAAGTGGGTGTGGCTGAAAATAGTGAGCCCATACTTTCATCCTTCTACTTGCAGTAGGTTTCCCACCAGTCCTTGACATGGGGGACTGCTTTGAGAAGAGCGAAAATAATTTTTTCCCGATTAGAAAAATCATGAATAGAAAAATACGCTTCTAGAAGATTTAACCATTTATATACGACATCTACATCTATTTGACACTTAAAGATGGGGATTTCAAAAGTAAATTGTACCTTAAAGGGCGTGGCATTTCTAGAGTAGCTGCTGGAAGCTAACGTGTCACCTCTGGGTAGCCACTGAAGGATCTGGGAAAAGTTGTCCATCATCGCATTATTTTGTCGCTCAATGGATTCTTCGAGTAAGATTTTGGTAGGATCTCCTACCCCCTCATCTTTATTTTCATTTTCCATGGGAGGCCATTAGGATTTTCAAGCCTGGTCTTACAAAGGTTCGACCAATTCAAGCCCTAACTCCTTTTATCCTGAACTCCTTGCGGATATGCAAAGAAAAATAGAGAGAAGCCAAACTGCTCTGATACTACTAATCCGGATTTAAATAGGAACACAAAAAATTATAGAGATAACCATAAATATAGATATGCAGTGGAAATAATACTTCATTTCGTTAATGTAAAATACTAAAATATGCTTACAAACAGAAATGGAAATAAACCAGCTAGGGCGATGGTAGCTTATCTCTAAGAAGAGATTTGGCGGCTACATGGCTTTGAATTGTGTTAAAATCAGGCTCCAAGGCCTATTTATTGTTGAGAAATAGTGGAAAACCCTAAACATCGAAAAACCTAACCCTAGGAGATGAAATGCCAAACTGTGGGCCCCGTTTCGGGTAAATTGTCACATCAACTTCCCAGGGTCGTAACTTTGGCATACAATCTTTGTTTGACACACACAATAGCTTGTTAGAAAGATATATTCGAGGACTATAACTTTGGGAAGACAAAAATTAGGCCATGGGCTCATGTTTCTACCATATTTCCTAAAATATGTACCTTAGGGCCTCAAAACGGTAGAAAGTTCAGGACCCGAAAAACTGCTAAAAATAGTAAATTGTGCTACAATTAAAGAAACTGAAAAACTAAAAGAGATAGTTGTGGGGGTCCAAGTGGGATAGGTGAGTGGCCACCAACATCCACCTAGATCATTTCTCCCCACTTAGGAAGAAATGGTCCGCATTGCATTGAGTTCCTCCATTTATTGAACTTGGTCCCTGGTGAGCTATTCTGTAATCTCTGGTGTGTCCAGTAATGGTGGAAAGCATAGTCAAGGGCATTCCACATTGAACACTCGGTGCAAGTGAGGGAATGTAGGAATGTTGTGCTCCAAATCATTGTTTCCCACAACCTTGGTAATGCTGTAAGGACTAGGTCAGAGTGGTCTGAGCTTTTGATGGGCTCTTGTAAGGCATTCTTTATGCAGATGTAACCAAACTTTATCGCCCACTTGAAACTTGTGTGGTACCCCTATGGGTGAGGACAAGTTGTTCCTCTGTTCTATCATGACCATATCCATTTGTTGTTCTTTCTATATGGAGGAACCCTTCACGGAGGTCATGGATGTGGCGATGATCTTCCCCTTTCTTTGGGAGCGAACCATATAGAAAATGAATTTCCTAGTCTAGGAGATGAGCTTGCTAGCTTTCTTAGGAATGATAAAGGAGGTGGCGGTAGGTGGGGCTACCTCTGGTATCTTGTATCTTGACTCATACACAGCATGTTGCCTCCACAAGTATGGTTGGCCTAATAATACATCACAAACATCCAGAGGTCCAACATCACACAATACCTCGTCTGTCAAGGGTTTGATGCTGTTGGGAAGGCGGCATTGTTGGTGAACTTAGAGATCTCATCCTTGGTGAAGCCACCTGATATTGTACGGTTGTGGGTGCGGTGTAGTCAATAGGCCCAAGCACTTCACGACCTCTACTGAAATGAGGTTCTTTTGGCTACCACTGTTGACAATGAATTGTAACGATGAACCCTTCAACCCACATCTATGAGTGGAAAAGACACTCCCCCTCCTCTGGATCTTCGAGCTCGTTCTTCTGGATCTTGGTGGTGGAAATAGTGGTGCTGGGCTCCATATCAATTATCTGCTTCACTTTGCCATTCCCCTTGTCTGGTTTTGACTAAGTGTCAGAACATGCATCTGATTTTGAAGCCTTCAACTCGACATGACTCACTGCTTGGTCTGACACTCACTTGTGTTGTGAATGGGGCTCTTATCGAACTCACATCACTTTCTTGTGTCCTTTTTTGACTTTGTGGTTTTGTTATTGTCTTGCGGCTTCGATGGGCTGTCTTGGGTCACCCTGCCTTGGATTTGTCCTTTGGTCTTTGGATTCGCAGATCCAAAGTCTCGCTTCTTCTGTTTGAACTTCTGCTCAATTTTGACAGCATACCGATATGTCATGCTGAGCGATGAAATGTTCAGGAACTCCATCTCTTCCTAGATGTACCTGTGTAGGTGGCCATGGTACTTGAGTACCAAATGGAGCTCAGAGTCCCCTATACCCAACTGTGTGTGAAGGGTATGAAAAATGTTTGTGAACTATAGCACATCTTGGTCCCTTCCCTTCAGTGGCGTGATCCACTTTATGTATTTTTCCTCATAGCTTTTGATAGGGTAGTACTACTCCTTCATAGCATCCTGGAATGAATTCCAAGTGGGCGTGGCTAGAAATAGTGAGCCCGTACTTTCATCCTTCTACTTGCAGTAGGTTTCCCACCAGTCCTTGACGTGGGGGGCTACTTTGAGAAGAGTGAAAATAATATTTTCCCTACTGCAAAAATCATGAACAAAAAAATACCCTTCTGGCATATTTAACCATTTATCTACAACATCTGTGTCTATTTGACCCTTGAAGATGGGGATTTCAAAATTAACGTGTACCTTAAAGGGCATGGCGTTTCCAGAGTAGCTGTTGGAAGCCGTTGTGTCACTTGTGGGTAGCCATTGAAGGATCTGGGCAAATTTGTCCATCGTCACATTCCTTTGTCACTCGAGGGCATCTTTGAGCAAGATTTTGCAAGGCTGGTCTTGCAAAGGTTCGACAAGTTCAAGCCCTAACTCCTTTTATCCAGACTTGTTGTAGACATGAAAAGAAAAACAGAGAAAAAGCAAAACGCTTTGATACCACTGATCCAGATTTAAACGATAACGCAACAAATTACAGGGATAACCATAAATATAGATATGTAATAGAAATAATACTTCATACTTCATTTCATTAATGTAAAATACTGAAATATGCCTACAAACAGAAATGGAAATAAACTAGCTAGGGCGATGGTAGCTTATCTCTGAGAAGCGATGTCGCGGCTACATGCCTATGAACTGTGTTACAATGAGGCTCAAAGGCCTATTTATTATTTAGAAACAATGGAAAACCCTAAACATCCAAAAACATAACCCTAGGAGATGAAACGCCAAACTGTGGGCTCCGTTTCGGGTAAATTGGTACATCAACTCCCTGGGGTTGTAACTTTCGCATAAGATCTCTGTTTGACATGCACAATATCTTGTTAGAAAGATTTATCTGAGGACTATAACTTTGGGAAGACAAAAATTAGGCCATGGGCCCATGTTTCTCCCAAATTTCCTAAAAAACATCGTTTAGGGCCTCAAACTAGCTTTGGAAGTTTAGGACCCGAAAAACTACTAAAAATAGTAAATTGTGCTACAATTAAGGAAACTGATAAACTTAGAGAGACAGTTGTGGGGGTCCAAGTGGGATAGGTGGGTGCCCACCAACATCCACCTGGATCATTCCTCTCCCCTTACGAAGTAATGGTCCCCATTGTGTTGAGTTCCTCCATCTGTTGAACTTGGTCCCTCGTGAGCTTTTCTGCAATCTCTGATGTGTCTAGTAATGGTGGGAAGCATGGTTGAGGGAGTTCCACATTGAACACCTGGTGCAAATGAAGGAATGGAGGAATGTTGTGCTCCAAAGCATTGTTTCCCATGACCTCGGTAATGCTATAGGGACCATGTCGGAGTGGTCTGAGCTTCTCATGGGCTCTTGCAGGGTGTTCTTTCTGCAGATGTAACCAAACTTTGTTGCCCACTTGAAACTTGTGTGGTACCCTTGTGGGTGAGGATAGGTTATTCCTCTATTCTGTCATGACCATATTCCTTTACTGTTATTGCTGCGTGGAGGAACCCTTCACGAAGGTCATGGATGTGGTGATGATCTTCTCCTTACTTTGGGAGCGAACCAGATAGAAAATGAATTTCATAGTTTGGGAGATGAGCTTACTACTTTTCTTAGCAATGATCAAAGAGGTGTGTTGGGCAATTTAATTGCTTAAATTGCTTTCATTAAATTATCAACCAGGGAAACTCGTAAGCTTGTGATGGTGCCAGCAAAATATATGTAGGAGTAGGCAACTAACTCTATGTCTAACTAAATTATTTACGATTCAATATAATATGCAAGGGAAGAGGCTCCTAATTAAGGAGGTCCTGGTTGTCCTTCCCTACAGTATCATAGATTGAAAAGAAATCATTGATTACATAAAACCAGAAACTTGAAATGAAGACAAGAGAATGAACTTTAATTGTTGTTCAGATTCAAAGAGAGAGAAAGACTAACTTAGTCTCTTGATTGTCCCCTCATATACTAATCCAAACTAAACTAAGATTAATTCATAAGCATAAGAAATGAAATACTTGAAACATAAAAGCAAAAGAATGAATTTCAATTATCATGCAAATCAAATGGAGAGAGAGCCTAACTTAGACCCTTGGTTATTCTCTCATATGCTAATAAGATTTTAATTTAAAACTCATTCATCAATCACAAACAAATCCTCAAACATCTAAGCAATGAAATGAGACAAGATCTAATATGAAATAAAATGTTTCTCTCATCCTTTTAGAGTGAGCTCAATTCTCTTAAGAACAAAGTGACAAATTATTCCATATACTACATTAAGGCAAATTATATCTAAAACTATAAAATGGAAATTTATGTAAAATGAAGCTTTATTCTATTCCATCATAAGTTGGACACATGCTCCAAGAGTCCTCCCTTTGGAATGGAGGAGGTACTCCTATTTATACAATGGGATGAGATAACAAACTCATAATGATGATCCACTAATCTCTCTTTAGTTCCATACATTTCTCAACCATCTAGACACATAACCCCCTTTTATCCTTGATCTTCTCCATGAGATCATTATCTTTTCCATGAGGCTTATCTTATCAAATTCGAATTTGATCCTTCAAGGCCACATAAAGGTGTCTTGGAAGCTTCCTTGGAACCTAAACATGTCACAAAAACAACCCACTTTCCATATATAAAGTAAAATATATTATTTTCTAATATTTAATCAAGAATTTCTCTCAAAAATGCTTAAAAGTAAGCAATATTTGGAAAATATAAATGAGACCCATTAATGGTGAATAGTAGGGAAAATGGAGTGACAAGGTGGTGAATAGTGAGTGATATAATGGAAGCATAGGTGAAAAATGTATGGTAATGAGTGATATTTGTATGACATTTTTGGAGCCCAACATACTCCCCAACTGAAGCTCTTGCATGTCCTCATGCAAGCTACTACAATGACTTATTTGATTTGATTCTTAAATGAGCTTCCTTTTACAAGATGTTTGGTTCTTGTGTAACAAACATCTTTCAATCATGGACTTCCTTTTAACTTTGCACATCTTTGGATAACTTTTATTTGTTTGCAAAGCATTTACATATTTTAATGATTGGTTCTTGTGTTACAATCATTATTTACTTTGTTGAGATCTCTTTTTAATGATTGGTTCTTGTGTTACAATCATTATTTACTTTGTTGAGATCTCTTTTTAATGATTGGTTCTTGTGTTTACAATCATTATTTACTTTGTTGAGATCAATCATATGCTCATCATTTTGTAGTAGTGTTTATTGTGGGAAGACTATGTGGGTTAAGATGTAATATGAATGAGGAAAAAAATGAAGTGTGAAATTCCCCCCTCCCCAACTGATGGTTTTTGGCAATTTTAAATGAGAAAGGACATAGTGAAATAGTGGAATATTTTCCAAATATCATCATTTTAGCATCTAAAAATAATTTCAAGGTTAAAGGTTAGAAAACATCATACCTTACTTACCTAAGGAAGTGGATGAATCATGCATGTTTAGCTGCCACAATTTCGATCTGAAGCTTCTTCTTCAAGCTGTGGATGAAAGATGGATCTGTATTGTCGTATCGGCTGTTGGATCCTCTGCTACTAGATGATGAATCTGAGGAGTCTACTGAACATGGCTGAAAGTCGTATCTGCTGCTGGATCCTTCGCTGCTGGATGATGAATCTGATGAGTCTGCTGAATATGGCTGAAAATCTATAAGGCTTGGAAGGTATACAAAATATAGAAGTTACATTTCCCCCCAGCCTTATTTATTGACTTGTCCTCAAGTGATGACAAACTGAAAAGCAATGAAAGGAAATTGGCTTCATCTGCTACAAAATATGGGTCTTCGAGTCTTCAACGCTTGATGGCACAAATCTTACTATGCGATTAAATGTGTCGATGTCGAACATAGCAAGAAGTTATTGACTTAGTGGCCATTAATGAAAGCCCCTAGCCAACACAAGAGCTCCCACCATTGATTCCAATGAGAGTAAGGATGCCTAACACATCTTTGCAGGTACGAATAAATTTGTCGTGGTCGAGTCACCTACAAGATCCAACGAACAAGGGAAATTAATGTACTCCCATTGTTCATTGGCAAGAGTACTTGCCATTAAGGCATTCAAGCCTCTAGGTGTTTTTACAAAGTGAATTAGACTCTAGGACTTTGACTCAATGATATCCATTATTTGCGGAAATGAAGGGGAATGGTAATGACATGGAAAATGACAATAAGCTTGTAAAGAATGGATGTAAGGAAATGCATGGTGTATGAATAAGAACTCTTGCTGTGAAAAATGGATATGGAAAGGTCATGCTTTATGGTTTGACAATTGGTGGAATTCAAAATCTTTTGCAAAAAGGGAGTTGCAAAGGAGTGGTTGTAGAGTTGGATTTGTCTTTAGAATTTTTCATGACTTTAGTCTTTGGAAGACCAATTGTCGTCACAATGTAATCTCCTTATGATCACTTGATTATCCTGTAACCTGTAAAAAAACTTGGTACAAAGAAAACATAAGTGTGCTCTAGAAGAAATGGCCAGTTTCTTCATGATTCTTACGCAAAAATTTCATACCAAATAAAACAAATTAAGGACAAACAAAGTGTTAAAATTGACTTAATCATGATATTAATATCAATCCATTTTTTTAAAATAACCATGAAAAGTAATACTCCCTGTTTTTGTCAGCTAACTTTTGTGCATGGCGAAAAGTTTGGCATTATAGATTTGTTATAAAAGCATACAACAATATCAAATTGCCAACTCTAAGCAAGTTAATCAGCATTTAAATAATCCACCAAATGTTCTTTTAAATTATTCTTCCAAATGTTCCATTATTTATTTTCAAACCTGCGTGAATTTTGTGAAAAGTGTGTTTGTTTGTTTGTTTTTTTTTAATTTTTGCTTCTTTTTTTTTTAATTTTTGCTTTCATCCAGTTCTTGTAATTCTCATGATTCTCTCAATTTTCATGCCCCCAAAGTTTTGTTTTATGCCAAAAACAATCACAAAATACTTAACATAATTTATTTTTTTTTTTAATTTTTTTTTAATTTTTTATTTTTTAACAATCATAACATGACTATGATAACCTAATGTATTAAGACAAGCATACAACATAATAACAAAATACATTACCAACATAACAAAAAATTATAACTATATTAATTAATGCAATTATAAAAGATATTAATATATTAATATAATTAATATAATTAATATATTAATATATTAATACAATTTTTATAACAAACATTAATTAATAATTAAATAACATAACTAACAAATATATACAACAAATTATAATTAAAAAGATAACATATTAAAACTATTATAACAACATATTAATATATTAATACAATTAATATATTAACATATTAATACAAATAACATAACAAACATAACATATTATAACATATTATAATTAGATTAATATATTAATATAATTATAATAACAAACATTAACGCAGAGTATAACCAAATCAAAACAAAATAAATAAAAACAAAATAAACCTAAAAATACAAAACAAACCAAAAGAAATGCAAAACAAAACGGGATTGCAGGCATATGAAGATTTTGGATGGATTGAGCATTTGCCCCATCTCAGCAAATGAAACGGAAACCGCAGGTACAATTGTTGACAATGTTTTTGGAGTGGATTGAGCAACCGAAGTCCTTGCAAGATCCTTCGCCATTTCAGTGCAAAATGGCAACATTCTTCGATAGCTACTGATGTTTGAGGCTTCCAATAACTTCAACTGCGAACTTGGAGAAAGTGTAACATGCCTGCTACACTGTTCGTTGAGGATGCCCCGCCGCTTGGGTCATCTTTACACTTATTAGCTGCCCACTGATTTGTCTCCAAATCCAGAAAAGGAGGTCTGCTCGAGGGAAGGGTTAATTCAGTCAGTCACGGTGAAGAAGATGGCTCGAATAATCCCAATCGCATTGGCTTCTGCGATCTTATTAGTGGCGTCTCTTCAATCAGAGGTCAATGCCGCCAATCAGATCTTCAATGACGATTTTCAGATATTGTATGCAAGTGATCATGTGAAGACATCTGATGATGGCTAAATCTGGGAGTTGATGCTTGATAAGAAGTCGGGTTCTGGTTTTCAGACAAAACACAGCTACAGATTTGGATTCTTCACCATGAAGCTCAAGCTTGTTGCGGATGAAGAGGGAGAATGAGAACGAAAGCCAAAAATCGAGGCAAAGACATCATGCAAGAGAAAACATCGGTGCAAAGGGAAGTGAGCTAATGTCGAAATACATTCAGAATGTATTTAAATCAAGTTTTTTGGAATCAACTCATTGAAGCCCTCCAAGAAAGCATTGATCTGAGGACGTATTGCTGTTGTGAGTCGATGCTCTGCAACAAGATCAACATATTCATGTTTATTTTCCTCAGTCACTCGGATATTGCGACCACCAGGAATCAGTTCATGGTCAGTAACCTCTTCCCTCTCATACAGTATCAGTTTCTCTTCATCCGCATCCATGCTAAACGTAAGATCAGGCATGTCCCGTAACTTTGACTCCAAGAATGTGTTTGTAAAATGAACGTGTAAAGTGAACATCCAAAAGCTGACCATCAAACAAAGCCTTTGCAACCACTCTCCCAATAAACTTGAAGTATGAAAGATGCTCTGTTTGGTAGACAGAATTGGGGTTTGGCTGGAACGTTGCTTCATTACCAACAGTTGTAAATAGCAAAGCACCCTTATCAAAGATTACCCTTGACAACGATTGGTACCATTCCCTTGTAAGCCCGCCAGCATCAATGCCTTCCTCCCCTTCAGGAGCGATCCGTCCAAGAACAAATTCCGCCTCGGTGGCCTCGTTCTAGAAGGGAGCGTGGTGCAGCCAGCCTCGACTACGGAGATGGAGTTCGTTGTCACGAATCTGGTCACCGACGTTCTGGTACGCCACAAGGGGCCAGTGCCCGATCTCTTCAGAGAAGGCCACTCCGTTGTCGTCGAGGGCTTTCTCCGCCCCATTTCTACTTCTTCATCGTCGGAAAATAGCGGCACTGAATCCTTCCGTCCCCTGTCGGCCGGTCATGTTGCGTCGGAAAAGGCGAGAAGCAACAACTGCTATTTTTCTGCCATCGATGTCCTTGCAAAGCACGACGAGAAATACATGCCCAAAGAAGTTGCTGCTGCCATTGAGAAAAACCGGGCTGCAATTGAAGCCGCTCATGCCAAGCCTCAGCCTCAGCTTCAGAATTCACAGCTCCAAGAGTCTGAGCAAGTTCATTCTTGACCTATTTTTTATATAATAAATCGCCTCCTTTTAGTGCACGGGATAATTCAAATGAGCTTCCCTTTGATGAATAGATGCGGTGTATCGCTCTGGTTTCTATCTTATAAAAAACAAAAGAATGAAAGTCAATAATTTTTTTTATTTTTTTTAATAATAATAATAATAACACATATTTATATATATATATATATATATATATATATATATATATATATATATATATATACATATATATATATATATATATATATACATATATATATATATATATATATATATATATATATATATATATATATATATATGTATATATATATATATGTATATATATATATGTATATATATATATATATATATATTATTACATGGGAATTTTTTATTTTTTATTTATTTTTTATTTTTTATTATTTAAAAAAACTAAAATTTAAAAAGATTAAGTTTTATCTTAAAAAAAAAAAAATTAAGATGATTTTTCACTCATTCACAAAATTCTTTATTGTCGCATTGCAGATTAGTTCTCCCGCAAGAGTATTTTTATTTGGAATAAATCAATAGATTTTCTGATCTTCCTGATCGCACGAAGCGCAGGAAGAGAGCATACTAATCGCTTGATTTGTTTTTATTTATGCAGGGGGGGGTTTTAAAAAAAACTGAATTTAAAACTAGCTAAATACTAAAACATCAGAAAACTCAAACTTGAACTCCTTTGTGAAGAACCTGTTGTCACCAGGTTTCACAAGTTAGTTTTTCTAAAGAAAAATACTAAAACTGAATTAAATTCCTAATGCCTAATCCCTTAGCACCATCCCCGGCAACGACGCCAAAATGTTGGGCAATTTAATTGCTTAAATTGCTTTCATTAAATTATCAACCAGGGAAACTCGTAAGCTTGTGATGGTGCCAGCAAAATATATGCAGGAGTAGGCAACTAACTCTATGTCTAACTAAATTATTTACGATTCAATATAATATGCAAGGGAAGAGGCTCCTAATTAAGGAGGTCCTGGTTGTCCTTCCCTACAGTATCATAGATTGAAAAGAAATCATTGATTACATAAAACCAGAAACTTGAAATGAAGACAAGAGAATGAACTTTAATTGTTGTTCAGATTCAAAGAGAGAGAAAGACTAACTTAGTCTCTTGATTGTCCCCTCATATACTAATCCAAACTAAACTAAGATTCATTCATAAGCATAAGAAATGAAATACTTGAAACATAAAAGAAAAAGAATGAATTTCAATTATCATGCAAATCAAATGGAGAGAGAGCCTAATTTAGACCCTTGGTTATTCTCTCATATGCTGATAAGATTTTAATTTAAAACTCATTCATCAATCACAAACAAATCCTCAAACATCTAAGCAATGAAATGAGACAAGATCTAATATGAAATAAAATGTTTCTCTCATCCTTTTAGAGTGAGCTCAATTCTCTTAAGAACAAAGTGACAAATTATTCCATATACTACATTAAGGCAACTTATATCTAAAACTATAAAATGGAAATTTATGTAAAATGAAGCTTTATTCTATTCCATCATAAGTTGGATACATGCTCCAAGAGTCCTCCCTTTGGAATGGAGGAGGTACTCCTATTTATACAATGGGATGAGATAACAAACTCATAATGATGATCCACTAATCTCTCTTTAGTTCCATACATTTCTCAACCATCTAGACACATAACCCCCTTTTATCCTTGATCTTCTCCATGAGATCATGATCTTTTCCATGAGGCTTATCTTATAAAATTCGAATTTGATCCTTCAAGGCCACATAAAGGTGTCTTGGAAGCTTCCTTGGAACCTACACATGTCACAAAAACAACCCACTTTCCATATATAAAGTAAATATATTATTTTCTAATATTTAATCAAGAATTTCTCTCAAAAATGCTTAAAAATAAACAATATTTGGAAAATATAAATGAGACCCATTAATGGTGAATAGTAGGGAAAATGGAGTGACAAGGTGGTGAATAGTGAGTGATATAATGGAAGCATAGGTGAAAAATGTATGGTAATGAGTGATATTTGTATGACATTTTTGGAGCCCAACAGGGTGGCGGTAGGTGGGGCTACCTCCGTTATCCTATATAATGAATTACACAAAGAAATAATGACAGCACAAGACCTTGACTCATACACAGCATGTCGCCTCCATAAGTATGGTTGGCCTAATAATACATAACAAATATCGAGAGGTGCAACATCACACAATACCTCATCTGTCAAGGGTTTGATGCTATAGGGAAGGCATGACTACTGGCAAACTCGGAGATATCGTACTTGGTGACGCCACCTGATACTGGATGGTTGAGGGTGTGGTGTAGTCAGTAGAACCAATTGCTTCATGACCTCTACTGAAATGAGGTTCTTTTGGCTGCCACTATCGGCAATGAATTGCAGTGGCGAACCCTTCACCCTCATCTGTTAGTGGAAAAGACGCTCCTCATCCTTTGGATCTTTAAGTTCATTATTCTGGATCTTGGCGGTGGCATCAATGGCACTAAGCTCTCCATCAATGATCTCCATCCCTTTGCCATTCCCCTTGTCAGGTTCTGACTCAGGGTCAGAACATGCATCTGATTCTGAAGCCTTCAACTCGGCCACGAGCAACTGTATAGTCCGACACTCACTTGTGTTGTGATTGGGGCTCTTATGGAACTCACACAATTTTCCTATGTCCTTCTTCGACTTCATGGTGTTGTTCTTGTCTTACGGCTTCGACGGGTTGTCTTGGGTCACCTCGCCTTAGCTTTGTCCTTTGGTATTTGGATTCGCAGATCCAAAGTCTCGCTTTTTCTATTTGAAATTCTGCTCAATTTTTACAATGTATCGGTACACCATGCTGAGGGAGGAAATGTTTAAGAACTTTATCTCTTACTGGATGTACATGTGTAGGCAGCCACGGTAATTGAGTACCAAATGTAGCTCAGATTCCTTGATACCCAACTGTGTTCAAAGGGTATGAAAAATGTTTGTGAACTCCGACACATCTTGGTCCCTTTCCTGCCGCAGCATGGTCCACTTTATGTATTTGTCCTGATAGCTTTTGACAAGTTAGTACTACTCCTTCATGGCATCGAGGAACGAATTCCAAGTGGGTGCAACAAATTACAGAGATTTAAACAAGAACGCAACAAATTACAGAGATAACAAAAAATAGAGATATGCAACAGAAATAATACTTCATTTCATTAATGTAAAATACTGAAATATGCTTACGAACAGAAATGGAAATAAACCAGCTAGGGCGATGGTAGTTTATCTTGGAGAAGAGATGTGGTGGCTACATTCCTTTGAACTGTGTTACAATGAGACTCGAAGGCCTATTTATTGTTGAAAAACAATGGAAAACGCTAAACATCCAAATGCCTAACCCTAGGAGATGAAATGCCAAACTGTGGGCCCTGTTTCTGGTAAATTGGTACATCAACTTCCCGGGGCCATAACTTTGGCATACGATCCCTGTTTGACACGCACAATAGCTCGTTAGAAATATATATACGAGGACTATATCTTTGGGAAGAGAAACATCGTTCCATGGACCCATGTTTCTCCCATATTTCCCAGAAAACGTCATTTAGGGTCTCAAAACAGCTCTAGAATTTCAAGCCCTGAAAAACTGCTAAAAATAGTAAATTGTGCTACAATTAGGGAAATTGAAAAAATGAAAGAGACAGTTGTGGGGGTCCAAGTGGGATAGGTGGGTGGCCACCAACATCTACCTAGATCAGTTCACAATCAACCCTTGTTTGCAAACATGTCCCAATAATATTCCATATGGTACACAAAAAATGCACTTCTTCAGATTCAACAAAATGTAATACTTTCTGCAGGTATCTAACGTCAAACATAGACTCGAAACATGCTTCTTTACTGGTCCAAATATTGTTTAGTCATCAAATTAAAACACCAAAAATTGGTGGATGAATTCCTTAAACTCTACGACGACCACCCTGGAGAATAACGTAGGTCCATTCTTCGTCCCAAACAACATGGCTGTATACTGAAACAACCCCTAGTCAGTGGCAAAAACAGTCTTACTCCTATCCTCCGATGCGATCTTGATCTGATGGTACCCTAAAAACCCATCTGTGAAGGAGTAGGTCTCCTATACTCCAACATTGTCTAAAACTTCATCAGTGAATGGTGTTGGTAAACAGATCATGTATGCATGCATCGTTCAACTTTCTTAAATAAATACAAATCCTTATGTCTCCCTTATTCTTCTTCTCCTGTACTACCATCGAGCTCACCCATTCGTATTTTTCAATAGGTTAAACTGATCTGGATGTGAGCATCTTATAAAGATCTTGCTTCACCTTTACCTTGTATTTTGGGTTTAGTCTATATAGTCACTATTGTACTAGCTTCACATCAAGCTTCAAAGTGATCCTCATTATGCCCAGACTGCTTAAAATGCCTTTCATCTTAGAAGACTTTCTCAAAAATAGATCCTAGTACTCATGCAATAATTCAACAACCTTTCCTACTGTATCCTCATCCGAGTGATCACCAACGCACGCAAACTTGTGCTCCACTTCTGAACCTATATTGGCTTACTTCGTACTAACATGCTGCGATATGTCAGGTATCTCGACATTTGGTCCCGCAACCTCGCATTGTCCTTCTAATTCAGGGATGTTGATGTTTTGCATATCCTCCTCGCCTTCTTATGTGGTTATACTATATCATTCTAGAGCATGTTGTAACTGTGCATTCTGGTCAAGTTGTACCCAAGTCATAGGTTCTTTTGGCATTTGAAAAGTTGCTACTTTGCTCTCCTGAAGTGCATCATATATACATAGAAACCCATCTTTGAAACTAAAATTAAGTAGGAAGCTTTCCTACATATCATACTAATCAGTAGTGCCATGGCAGAGCTCTGTTTTGAGATACGAATTCATTGGTATTGCATCCAAAGTGTCATAAAATATGTGTACCCACTTTGGTTGGCGTTCTCCACCCCATGCTTTAGCCCAATGAGACGAAAATTCTCAAGGATCATCCTTACCCGTATATTTCTTGAAGAGACTTGTGTTTCCATAACCAAACCTTAGCCTCATCAATCGGCAGTACTCCCTCCAATCTCCTATATTATCATTATGTGTGCCCCACCATCACGCATGCATAGTCCTCAAAGCTATATCCAAAGTTTGGGAATTGTTGTTCTTCCAGTGCGTCCCTTTCAAAATTATAAAGAAATATGTTGACATCACCTAGCCCATCATAATATGTGAAATTACGTAACTCAGTTGATATGTAGTGAAGAGATTTTGTCAATCTATTAAATCATAGAGTAGAAACATCGTGCAACTAGTTGTACCAGTTCTCTAATTCTTCATCCAAGTCAGAATGACATGAACTATCCTTCTCCCATCTTATCCTCCCGTCTACGGTGGGGTTGATCCATTACTCATTTTTGCAGTTAACTTATAGATGTATACAACATCTTAATCACCATATTCTTTGCAGATGAGATCTGTATATCATGCTCCTTCAGAGGTATCTAAAGGAACAAAGACCTTGGTACTATTCTTTTCAAACACCATACTCCTTCTCTTAAAATTAATTATCACATCCATATTGAAATCCCAATTAATTCCAAGTAACGTTTGATATAGATTGTTGTCATCCACAATATCAATAACTTCAAAGTCTGCTACTATGCCTCCTACTTCAATATCCATAACAACTCCATGCAATTGACCCATCCGGATGATTTTCTGCTAATTGGCCATGCGTAGCTGAATTGATGACCATTGCAACTTGGGTTGCCCCATTTGCTCCCAAGTTTTCTTCGGTAATACATTTGCATCAGATCCCAAGTCATGAATTACCTGATCCATTTCAAAGTCACTGATCTACATATTTAATCACATCTCTTGGCCAATTCTTTTCTTATTTCTATTTACCTTGTTTACTTCTTGGTTTGAACTATGGATTTTCTTTTCCAGCGCAATTATCAATGAGCTCTTGCAATCCTTCTACTGATTTCTGATTTCTGATTTTTGAGCAACTTCATACATATCTACATAAATGATTTCAGAACTATTTGATCAGAATTATCGATCAAGTTAATTACTTCAGAATTATTCCTCCATTGAATTAATTGCATCTGCTTCCTTGATGTTGAAGCTCGTCGGTCCATAAAACTCTTCTTTGCTTCCATGAAGGTTTCTTTCTCCCTCCACATAGTGAACGCAGTACTCTTCTCTGATGCCTTCCTAACCCATGCACCTACCACAAGATTTTTACCCTCTACTTTATATTCTCCTATATCCACACCACTTCGTGTCACTATATTAACACTTAGATCATCCTCGCGCGGTTCGTATTTCATCATTTGTAAATTCTGCAAAGGTTGCCTAGACTTCTTTTCCTTCATCTTAGCCATTAAAACAGGGAAATCCTTTATCACATCGTTAAACTGTCTACAATATTGACAGGAAGGGTGAGTGAGGTTCTCACAATCTCGTGAAAAATGTCCAACCTCTCCATGGTTATAGCATATGATCTGACCCAGACCAAGTCCAACGCCCCCTCCTCGAGCACGTCCTTGACCTTGAAATCCTCTATGGGCTGCGAGTGAACCAAGATCTTCTTGTGCACTTCCTTCAGCTTGGATCCTATATATCGATGTTCAATCTATCATAAAGTCATATTTGTGACAATCCCTCTCGTCAATTCCTACTAATTAGCAAAAGTTACAAAATAATTGCTTTAGTAACTGCACATATTTCTGTAACAAATAACAATGATCAGTTGAGTATTGGCTTGCAACTCGACAAATACTACACCAGACACTCGATCTGGTACTTGACCCACCAAGAGGCTCCTCCTTCAAAGGATTGGGACCTCTGGAAACCACATAATCATGATAAACAGGAGACTCGTCCTTATAGCGACCTTCCATTTTACACTTTATACACCAAACTTCTTAGCGCATCTCAAACCAAACTTCCTTTAATTTCTTCAAATATTGTAGCTCTACATGCAAGCTTGCTAATTAGGAATATATCTTCTGAACCACTATGTAAGTATCTTGTACTGGCGAAGCTTCTAACTTCATTGTGATTTCTAATGCTTCTACCTGCATCCCAATATTTTGCTGTGATAATGGTAATTTGAGATGTGGCAATAGCGTAGCTATTTACCAATATTTGTGCTTCTCATCGTAGATCTGGAAGTTGACTTGTTCTAGCAAGCATTTTAACCTCTAATCTACATCCCAAGCATTCTCATTGACTGATTTCTTAATTTCTTTTATTTTTGTAATGCACTTTGATTGTGACTTAGGCTTGTTGAACTCCGCATTTAGTGCGTTCTCATTAGAGAATTTTTCAGGTCTAAAATGGGCATCCAAGAAAAACATACGATGAAAATAAAGTTTATAGGAGAAAATAGGATTCAAGATGATGATGTCAACCATGGGGGATGACTCACCATTTTTGGGTAAAAAATTAAAAATATTAAAAAATAATAAAATAATAAAACTATTTTTTCAACTTGTATTTTCAACTTATCTCCCTAAGATTTTACTCAAATTTCGAGTGGTAGTACTTGTTGGATGAAAAATTTAATTCCTCATCCATGGAGTGCCCATGTTACATACTTTTGATAGACCCCGCTACATGAAAAAATGAGAGATACATGAAAAAATGTGATTGCAATCACATATTTCATGTATTTCTTATTTTTCGTATAGTAGGGTCCATCAAAATTATGCAACATTAGTACTCCTTGGATGAGGAATCAAATTCTACATCCAATGAGTGTTCCTGCTCGAAATTTGAGTAAACCATAGGGAGATAAGTTGAAAATATGAGTTGGAAAAATAGTTTTTTCTTTTTTCCCTCTAAAATTTGATGATGTAATCCAATCTTATTTTATTATTTCCACTAGTATTTTATAATTTCCTTAGGAGGCCCATTTTAAACCTCAAAATTCCCCTAATGTCGTCTTAGCTAGCGAAGTCATTGGGTGAGTTGCATTGTACTTGATATACCATGACAATGCTCTATCTTGCACTGCTGTGACAAGTTGTGATTTCTTCCTATCTTTGTGATTGATACGCTATGCTTTCCACACAACTTCTACAACAAAACAAAATTGATCAGGATCCTTTGATCCTTGACTCTTTAAAATAGGAACCTTCACTTCTTTAAAGATGTTAAATGGTGGATATGGAGGTGGAGGTGGAGGTGTAGGTGTAGTGTATGAGGTTGAGGTGGAGGTGGAGGTGGAGGTGCAGGTGTAGTGTATGAGGTGGAGGTGGAGGTGGAGGTGGAGTGGGTGTATTTAGAATCCCTGAACTGCCTTGATTTTCTAATTCCGACACACCTCTAAGCATGTTAGGGTTACCCACTTCTTCTTCGCTTTCTGATTCACCCAATAATGGATTGTACTCACCTTTAGTGAATTTATCACCATCTATTATGAACATTTTTCGACTTCATGTAGATCTAGTTTGGCTTGTTTTAAACATCAATTCGTAGGAAGCACACCCTTTTCACATAATAGCATATTAATCTAGAGCTTTAAATAATTCAGATACTTACCTCGTGGACATTTTAAAAATTAGCGCTCAGCTTCACTGTAAGATCCATATGCGTCAATCCCGAATTCAATAATAAAGCCTCCAAGAATACTATCAATCCAGTAGTCAACAGCTCTCATGACCTTGTTTTCGGCCCGCTTAAGTCGCTTAATCAACTCTGGGGTCCACACAGTAGGATTGTTGTGTTTCCAACAAGGCTCATTTGCAGCTAGTTTTGAAAGTCCCTCGTGTAGCTTGTTCGCGAATGATGTGAAAAATATATCCTATTGTTCTATATAGATATACCTCTATAATTACCTTTCTGTCAACTGTCGTGGATTTCTATTTTCTTGTACTGGAAATTCGTGCAGCTTCAGATCTACCCAATCTTGGATCTCTTCTCTAGTCAGTCACCATATTACACATCCCTCAGGTAGGTCATGGTTCTAGAAATGGAACCATTTGTTGGCTTTAGGGGTTTAGACTGAAGTTCAGAGCTAGTCTGCACTAACCAACAAAAGCCTATACTACTGACCCTTTCAGCAATGATCCATGTAGTGCAGACCATAGTCTCACCCAAGGCAATATTGGGGGATGCTAGAACCAGGTTTCTGCATCAGAGAAGTTATCTAATATGGCTGTAGGGTTTCTTTCAATTTAGGGCTTAATTCAACCTTTACGAACCATTAAACTTATTGTTACATTCATAGAGTGTTTTTCTACTTAACAGTCTTGCGAGTTGCACCTAACTAATCTAACATGCATTATTCATTATATAAAACAATATTTGAACCTTCACAATGTAATTACAAAATAAATATACAAAAGCGAACCCTAATTATGCACAAATAGAGAAACTACGCAAACATATAAAAATACACAGATCCATTCCAAATTCTTCTTTATTATCTCAAATCTTTACAGATTCAATATTTCTAACCCTGAGCATGCAGTTGGAGGGGCCCACACACATAGTTTTAGAATTACCAAGGTCTCCATGCACACAGTTACAGGAGCTTTCCCCTTCACCCAAATAAATAAAGATATACCAATTTCACAATGAAAACTATAACATAACATGCCTTTGACTTACTAAGCTGACTCTTCATATAGATTTTCTCACTTACAATACCATGGTCCACAAACCATAGGCAGAGCTCAAAATATTTGAGTTTATCCCATCCGTTTACAAATTAAGGGGCTTCGACCTGCCCTAAATCCCCTTTGACTCTTATAACTCTGTGCAAACCGCGCTCTGCTCCTCAAAATGTGGAGACTTTACATGACTTAGATAAAGCTTAGACTTAGGGAATCCCTACCTAACACATACCAAGAATTTCACCAAAGATCCAAAAAGTTTTATATCTTTTAGAGGAGTCAAAATTTGGAGACTGGTCTTTATACCATAAGTATATAAAAATAAGAATCTATGGGTGTGAAATTCCTTCGTGTAGATTACCAAAGTTTGTGCTAGTGAGAGTCTTTGCCCTAGAATAATCTATATAGATGTTGAATATGGATGAATCACACTTTGTCTCAAACAAGAAGAAAGCACAATTTAAATTAAAGGAAAATGTAGCTCCCTATATTGTAGATACCAAAGTAGTAGCAAAGGAAGTGGAGGGAATATTAAAGTAGATGAAATTCAAACCAAGGTTCACATGGTCTTATGATCCTCTAGGGATAATTTCAAAGCTGAGGGTAGAATAAAAGAGCACTCCATATGCACATACACCTAGGCCAGAGATAGAGAAATCTGCTAATCAAGAGAAATGGAAAGAAAACACTTTGCAGGAGGAAAAAGAGCAGTTAGTCAGTCAATCATCTCTACAAAGTTCCTTAAAGACAAACAAATCAAGATGCCAAGGGAAAGTATGTCCCCTACAAATTCAGAAAATCAAGCTGCACATTTTGTTGTGCTCAAGAGAAGGAGGAAAGATCCAAAGACTACTACTAAATATGATAGTAAGCCTGGTAGCCAACTAATAACTATTCAAGAAGAATCTTAAGAAGAAAAGGATTCACCAAAGAAAGTACCATGGTTTTGACAAGCATCCCTACCATTCCATTCACATATGTTTAGGAAAAACCTCAATCTCCCATTTCTTATACCTCTCACATCCCAGCAAAACAAAGTATTTTTACAAGGTATAGGGAGATCAAGTTGAAGAATGAAGCTTTGTAAGCTTCAACATATTCATAATTTTGGAAGCAAACTTCCACCACACAACAGAAATTTCTATCTACATTTGACTTAGAAAAGGGCAATTCTATATGGCCTTTTCAAAACCTACAGTGCCAGCCCCTAGAAGTGCTCAAGATTATAAGGCCTCAATATTCTTTGTTGATACCAAGAAGGTTCATACAATCGATAAAATAAATTAACATAAGTAAGCAAGTGAGATGATTTACTCAATACTGACCAGCTCAGCCATGGATTCTTCTAAGTTGCAAACATCTTTAAATAATATGCACTCACAGTTGAAGATTGAAAGAATGTATTCTCTAGCCAAAAGACGCCAGGATTAAAACTTTAGAACATTTACTTATCAAAATAAGATATGATCCCAGCGATGTCAAGGCAGTCGAGGAGATAATTAAGAACAAAATTTTTGATATTCAAGCCCACAGGAAACAACTTAAGCTCCCAACTACAGAACATCCTCAGGCCAAGGAAGTGACCAGTTCGGAGATGGACAAAGAAAATCTATTCAAAATAATAGTGGAATAGAATGTTCAAATATAGAAAATGGAATAGGATGTGGAAACATTGTTGAAGGAAAAGGAGTAATTAGAAGCAACAGGTACATCAACAACACGTACATCAACACAATAGGAAGCACAACAAACAACACAATTATCAACTTCATATTCGTCACACAAGCTACCTCAATATTTAGGAGAATTATCATTAACAAATAATGAAATAGAGAAGTTAACAACATAACTCACCAAGATGGAGGAGAACAATATCAAATCTGACAATGCATAGCTAGCATAGGAACAAAAGAATTTCAAACTAATTGAATAGATTCAAAAGTATGAGGACCAATCCCACATAATTCAGATGTTCACAGAATCCAAATGCAACATTTGGCATAATATCAATGCAAATTTTATAGAATTGTGGCCATCCATTCAAATTAGTTTTGAACAAGCAGAGTTGGTACAGAGAGTTAACACAATAATTGAAAAAACAAAAGTTGATATTGAGCATAGGCCAACAGAAGCACATAAAATTATAAGGATGTTAAAGTCCAAGACTAGAGATGAGCTTGAAGAGCTCAATATTCAAGACATGATAGAGACAGTAATGGAAGTCAAAAGAGTATTAAATAAGACAACAAAAAAAATTATTTGTTGCAGGGGAAAGGACTTCCGAATCCAAGAAATTCTAATGGAAAATTGAATCCATTAGAAAGTTATCAGGATGAATATGAAACATAGTTGCAGATGCATCAAAATTTGGAAAGAGAAAAGGAACTGTCAATGGACAAGCTTTCATGGAGGGCCTACAACATGATTTTCTTATTCAGCATGAAATTCATCATCTATTTCTGATAACCAACCTTTGAGGCATACATAGAGGTAGATGAAAGATTCAAAAACATGGTAATTTTTTCTCTCCCATGTGAAGAGAGACGAGACCAATAACTGGAGTTGGTTGAATAAGCACAAACATAAAACCTACAATTTTGGTAATAAGACAAGCAAAAGAGACAGAAAAATACCTACAGTGAGCAATATATTTCCTTCAAAGATTTAACAAAAAAGCATAATTTGTCCAGATTTTCTATTACTTAGTACTATTTTTGAAATATCTACATGTTTTTAGTAGATATTATTTTGTAATGAGTTTTATTTGAAGTCTAAATTTATTTGAGGCAAAGTCTATAAATATTTTGTAATAAGGCTTAGTAAGGGTTGGATTATGTATGAATAAAACAACTCTACCTTGATGTAGGTTGTGGATTGTACTCAAGGTAATCAATTTTTAGAAATATAGAGGCAGTTTTGTTCCAGGATTCTCATGTCAAACAAATGGTGATGCTTCTCTCCTGTTAAATTGTTCTTTTTTCTCAGTTTCCATATGGATTTCCCTCTTGATTTTTGCAAGAAGATTAAGAGTTGAATTTACTTACATGTAAATTCCCTAGCTTGTTTTAAATATTCTTAATGTTTTCCTCATGAGATTAATTATAAAATCCATCTAAATATGCTTTATAATTAATTGATCATCTACTTTTTCATCTCAACCACACCATAAATATCTTAAGATCCAAGAGTTTTCCTACCATGCCCTATTACAACTACTCGGTTAATTTGTAATTAACTACCCAAAAGTTTATGACTCCATGCCAAATGGACTTTTCAGCATCTTTCAACCAAAATTTTGAAAGATTCGCATTGAGCATTGATATCTAGCCTAAGATGTTGAAACAAAAATTAAATCATACTAAGAGAGACCTCTCTGAAGCTGAAATGGCTAGATCCCAACTTTAAAAGTGGTTTGTGGTTACCTTTATAATTTTCTTCCTCAACTTAGGAAAATTACAAAGTGTTAACAAACACTAAGCATAAAAGCACACAAGAACATCGACTTCCCTAAGCATAAAAACACAATGAACCCTAAGCATAAAAACACAGAAGAGCAAAAGCATTCAACTCCATAAATTACTATAAACACTAAACATAAAAACACATAAGAACACATACTTTACTAAGAATAAAAACATAGAAGAACATAAACGTACCTAAGCGTAAAAACACAAAATAGAACAGACTTCCAATTGTGTGAAGGTGTTAAAAAACATAGAGTTAGGAGTTAGTAGGAATGAACTCCTACCAGAGAGTCATTGATGAACCCACCAAGCTAAACAAACCCCATTACATTAGCATTGAAGACCTCAACCCATCTCCATACATCACATCCAAACCCAATCAAGCTTACCTGCAACTTAAATAAAAAAAGTGATCTTGGTGGCTCCAAGGATACACACAGGACAAAGAGGGCTTATGGAAGCTCGAAAATCAAAATGATCAGAATGCTTTCAAGCTAGGACCATACCATAGATCTCATCATCTTGATTGTAGCAGTGCAAATGGTTCATCAATCTGGGTCTGGATGAGGAAGATAAAGGCAGTCAAAGTTTGGTTGACTTTTGTTGATTGGGCAGGCTTAAGGAGGCAGCTATTTGGACAAAAACCGACCACCGGATTTTGGCCAACCTAGGCCAGATTCTAGGTGAATTTGTGACCTATTTAATTTGACTCCTTCCATTAATTTTTGAAATTTTCAAAAAAGGCCTTCTTACTATATAAAAAATTTTAAAAATATATATGAAGGAGGTGGTTGGCCACCACCCCCACCACCCCACGCCTCTCCTTCTAAATAACACTATATGTCATACGATTAATGAGAGGCTGGCGCGAATCGAACTCGCCCGGCCCACGTGGGATGGCCCCCATCGACGACCCCATATGGCGGCATAAACCAACAAACAAGTGCCATAAATATTACACCAACCCACGGTTCTGATTAATGTTGCTTGCAAAACAAACTTAACGTGCATTTGCAAATTAAAAAAATATAACAGTTATAACAGCACCCCATTTTGGTGGGAGTCAGGAATTGATCCCTTGACCTACCCTCCTCTAGTGCTTCGCCTAACCAACAAGCCAACTATGGCTCTAGTAAACTTCACCCAACGAAATTATACTTAAGCCTTATGCCCTCATTTGCATGAGCGAGAACGGAGGTGTATTTGAGAACAGAGAAAGGGAACCCCGTTATGAAGAGTAGCATGGAGGAACCAAAAGAGGGCATGAAAATAGAGGCCTGATATTTTTTAATTAATTTATTGTAGGTCGAACCATGACTAAGCAAAATTTCCAGGAGGGTGAAACTTTTGCAGTGTCCAAATTGGACAAACTTTATGTCGATTTTACACTTCTCGGTGACACAAACCCAATGGCGCAATCAATTTCCTAATTTGAGCAGCCAATTTGTAGACATCCCAGAGGAGGGAATCTTTGAGGAATCTAGGGGGAATCTAAAAGATTCCTTGAGCCGCAGATTTTCACTTTCTCAGAATTCAGAAATTTGACAGTCGATTTAGCACTATTTTGACGCTGCAGATTTGATAGTGTGTTCAAATTTTCCATTTTCTCATTTCATTTTTTGGCCACTTTTCTAAGTGGAGTGCAGGTGTCAGCATTCATGTGTAAGAAACTATTTCCATGAGATTCGACGCAGTGAGATTAATGGCATGAACAACTTCAGCAGCTTGACATCCTCTTCTTTAGATGCCCCATGGATGTGAGGTATATGTAGTGTGTTCATATACTTCCTTTTTCGATGCACTATGTTGCACTGATCCCTGTTTGATGTTTGACTAGTTATCTTGTTCCTTGCTTGTTTTCATCATTCCTACTTGATGTGATGCGGAATCGTCTGTGTGATGTACTTGTTGTCATGATTCGTCATGTTTTGTTCGAGACCCCTTTGTTGTATGTTGATGCGATACTCATGTTTCACCATATATGTTTGCATTGGGATCCCTTTTATGCCATGTTGGTAGGATGCTCATGATCATCATGCATGAGTTTGTGTCATACTAATAGGAGTCCTTTCGACTGAGAGTTCCTGTAGTGGAACATCTCTTGGAGCCACTCCTGCATGAGGGAATTTTCCTTGTATGATAATGACATCACCTCTTACGTACATCATCACCATTGGCAACACTTAATGTAGCGGCCTACACCATCTTGACATTGTGGCCTGGAGACGTAGTCCCTCCTCGACGAACTCCATTATGAACAGCTTATGTTTTCATGTGTTGATGAATTTCATGTTCCTTTTCTTTACAACATGCAGATGCATTCATTTATGTTCTTTTAAAAAATGCAATTTAACACATCACGGAAGTAAAAGGTCTTGGAAGGGTACTTTCTCACACCCCAACCTAGATGAAGTGGTATTAGAGCGGTCTTTGCATGGATGTGAATTGCACGCATGAACAATGGAATGTGTAGCAACAGAGGATGAAAAAGAGATGTATGAGACCATGGTCAATATTTCCAAAAGGGTGGAAATAATGTTTGAAACTCTACAAAAAGAGAAAATGGAAAAGGAGTGATTGCAGCTTCAATTGCGAGCCACCAAAGAGGCCCTGGAATAACTGAAGCACAACAAACATAATCTTCAAACAAAGAACGCTGAATTGAAGATACTTCTACATGAATAAAAAGAGGAGAAGCATAGTTTGCTACGACAACTACAAGAAAAGCATGAGGCATTGGAAAAGTTGCAGTGTGACCCATGTGAGGTAGAAAGTAGTTTTTCGAATTCATGTGTGTGTCCCAATGATGATTTTGTTGTTTTTGAAAATCATACCACAATAATTGGCTCCAAACTGTTGAAGAGAATGGGGTATGAAGGAAAAGGCTTGGGCATTAACGGCCAAGGCATTATTAACCCCATCGAAGTAGAAGAATTACCCTGTCAATCAAGACTTGGGTATGTCAGAAAAGAAGTTGGGGAATGCGTCGAGACAACTAATGCGTCAAGAGAAATAGAGAACCACCAAAAATAGATGATGAGAAGCCCTCCTCAATTCCTTCTAAATCAACAGAGGGGGTAAAATAGGCTAGTTTCCTTTCAGTTTCATCTTCACATAGTATGATTTCTGTTGGATATTCAGAGATCCCAATTACAGGGACAAACATGAGGCTCCTTACTAGGACGAGGCACAAGGAGGAAGAAGAACTTGGTGTTAATAACCAGGGCATCACTCAACCATTGGAGGTTGTGCAGAGACCTTAATTTGCAGGCTTGAGATACATTGAAGGAGAATGCTAGAATGTGTCATATTCTTCTGAGATGTCGTCGAAATCATCGAGGAAAGAGAATGATGGGAATACATCCCCATCATCCCATGGTTGTATCCATTGTAGGGAAAGAGTTGAGGCAAGCTCTCATCGCCATACTTACACCAAAGACATCAGGGAAAGGTATAACCAGTTTCGATCTTTGAATGTTCATTTCGAATATAACCATGTTGTTAAAGATGAACGTAAATCATGGAATTAAAAAAACATGTACCTTTTGTGGATTTTACAACCATACATTTTCTAAGTGTTGGAAAAGAATGGCAACACACAAAAGGATGAGGTATGAAAGACCCTCTCGATAGCAGGGAAAGAAACATGTTAAGGAAATATGGAGGAAGAAAACCTATTGTAGTCATTGCGACAGAAGTGGTCATGAAAGAGCCACTTGTTGGAGGCTCCATTCATAGCAACGCCTTAAAGACAAAGTGTCGGTGCATGAACCAGGTGAAACAATTATTCGACAGGAAAAATCACTACAAGGAGGCGACCCATTCACCTTGATAATTGAAAAATGGTTTCTAGATACGTTAGCTTGTCATGGTCGTGCTTTTGTAAATATTTTGTTTCATTTTCAAATGTAAAAGTGATGATGTGTTTTCCATCACTTGTTCATCATCTATGGTGTCTGGTATTATTTTGAGTGACACTTTAAACTCTGAAAGTGATGTTGTGTTTCCATCACTTTTCAAAGCAAAACAATAGTGTTTGGCCTTATGTAAATCATGTGTTCCAGTGATGATGTGTTTGTCCATCACTTGTTGAAACAACAATGATATGCTTGCCATGTGTTCACAGTTGGGGTATTGCATCCATCGTGATGTAAACTTGACCATCAAGTATGTGTTATGAACTTGTGGCAAGTGTGGGATGCTTGGGTCATTAGTTGGTCATGAGAGTCAAGCATGTAATTTGAAAAAACAATGTACTGCAGGTTGCAGACTTTGCAAGTGTTGGTTCATCGCTTAAGGATCCGAAGAACAAAGGTGAAGGAGATGGAAGCAAGACCTTTCAAGACGTTTGTGATGCAGACAAGGTACAAAAAAGTTGTAGATTGTTTCTCATGCTTTTGGAGGACCAAAAGCTCCTCAGTGGGGAGGATTGATCGAGGTGACTCTAGGGACACACAAAAGACAAAGAGGGCTTATGGTAGTTCAAAAATCAAAATGATCAGAATGATTTCAAACCAGGACTATAGTATAGATCTTGTCTTCCTAATCGCATCTGTGTAAACTGTTTGTCAATCCGAATATGGATGAGGAAGATAGATGCAGTCAATGTTCAGTTGAATTTTGCTCACTAGGTAGGCTTAAGGATGCAAGAATTTGGACAAAATCTGGCCACCGGATTCTGGCCAAATTGGGCCAAATTCCGGGTGAATTTGTGGCTTGTTTAAGTTGACTTCTTCGATCAAATTTTGAAATTTTCGAAAAAGCCCTTATTATTATATTAAAATTTTAAAAATATATATGAAGGAGGTGGTGGGCCACCACCCCCACCACGCCATGCCTCTCCTTCTAAATAACACTATATTCCATATGATTAATGAGATGCCGGCGGGGATCGAACCTACCTAGCCCACGTGGGTTGGCCCCCACCAGGTGGCCCCATATGGCAGCATAAACCAACCAACAAGTGCCATAAATATTACACCAACCCACGGTTCTGATTAATGTTGGTTGCAAAACAAACTTAACGCGCATTTGCAAATAAAAAAAATGTAACAGTTATAACAGCATGCCATTTTGGTGGGAGTCAACGATTGATCCCCCGACCTACCCTCCTCTGGTGCTTCACCTAACCAACAAGCCAACTATGGATCTTGTAAACTTTTCCAAACAAAACTATACTTAAGCCTTATGCCCTCATTTACATGAGGGAGAACAGAGGTGGATTTGACAATAGAGAAGGGGAACCCCGTTGTGCAGAGCAACATGGGGGAACTATGAGAGGGCATGGAAATAGAGGCGTGATAATTTTTTTAATTAATTTGTTGCATGTGGAACCATGACTGAGTGAAATATCCAAGAAGATGAAATTTTTGCAGTGTCCAAATTGGATAAACTTTATGTCAATTTTACACCTATCGGTGACATGAACCTGATGGCACGGTCAATTTCTTGATCTGCGTATCCGATTTGCAGAGGATCCAGAGGAGGGAATATTTGAGGAATCTAGGGGGAATCTGGAAGATTCCTTGAGCCCCAGAGTTTCACTTTCTCAGAATTTAGAAATTTGACAGTCGATTTTGCAATATTCGATGCCATAAATCTGATGGTGTGTTCAAATTTTCCATTTTCTCATTTCATTTTTCGGCCACTTTTCTAAGTGGAGTGTAGGTGTCAGCATTCATGTGCAAGAAACTATTTCCATGAGATTCAATGCAGCGAGATTGATGGCACGAACAACTTCAATAGCTTGACATGCTCTTCTTCATATGGACCTAGGATGTGAGGTATATGTAGTGCGTTCATATGCTTCTTTTTGCGATGCACTGATCCTTATTTGATGTTTGACGAGGGATCTTATTTCTTGCTTGTTTTCATGATTCCTGTTTGATTTGATGCGGAATCATCTGTGTGATGTACTTGTTGTCATGATTCATCATGTTTTTTTTGAGACCCCTTTGTTGTATTTTGACAGGATACTCATGTGTCACCATGTATGATTGCATTGAGATCCTTTTTATGCCATGTTGGCAGGATTCTCATGATCATCATGCATGAGTTTGTGTCATATTGATAGGAGTCCTTTTGACTAAGAGTTCCTGTAGTGGAACATCTCTAGGAGCCACTCTTGCGTGAGGGCATTATGCTTGTATGATAACGACATCACATCTTATGTACATCATCACTATTGACAACACTTAATGTAGTAGCCTACACCATCTTGACTCTAGGGCCCAGAGATGTAGTCCCTCCTAGACGAACTCTATTATCAACGGCTTATGTTTTCATGTGTTAATGAATTTCATGTTCCTCTTCTTTATAGCATGTAGATGTATTCATTTATGTTCTTTTAAAAAATGCAACTTAACACATCACGAAAGTAAAAGGTCTTGGATGGGTCCTTTGTCACACCCCAACCTAGATCAAGTGGTATCAGAGCGGTCTTTGCAAGGATGTGAATTGCATGCGTGAACAATGGAACGTGAAGGAATAGAGGATGAAAAAGAGATGTATGATACCATGCTCAAAATTTGAAAGAGTGGAAATAATGTATGAAACTCTACAAAATGAGATAGAGGAAAAGGAGCGATTGAAGCTTCAGTTGCAAGCCACGAAACAGGCCCTAGAATGACTGAAGCACAACAAACAAAATCTTCAAAAAGAGAACGTCGAATTGAAGATTCTTCTACATGAAGAAAAAGAGGAGAAGCATAGTTTTCTATGACAACTACAAGCAAAGGATGAGGCCTTGGAAAGGCTACAGCGTGACCCATGTGAGGTAAAAAGTGGTTCTTTGAATCCATGTATGTGTCCTGATGATGATTTTTCTATTTTTGAAAATCATACCACAGGAATTGGCTCCAAAATATTGAAGAGAATGGGGTATGAAGGAAAAGGCTTGGCTGTTAATGGCCAAATCATTATCAACTCCATCAAAGTGGAAGAATTACCCTGTCAAATAGGACTTGGGTATGTTAGAAAAGAAGTTAGGGAATGTGCCCATACAACTAGTGAACCACCAAAAATAGATGATGAGAAACCCTCATCGGTTCTTTCTAAATTGACAGAGGAGGTAAAAGATGTTGATTTCCTTTCGATTTTGTCTTCATATAGTATGATTTTTGTTGGAGATTTGGAGTCCCAATTACAAGGACAAACATGAGGCTCCTTACGAGGACGAGGCATAAGGAGGAAGAAGAACTTGGTGTTAATAACCAAGGCATCACTCAACCATTTGAGGTTGTGTGGAGACCTCAATTTGTAGGCTTGAGATACACCAAAGGAGAATGCTCGAAGGTGTTAGATTCTTCCGAGATGTCATCGAAATTTTCGAGAAAAGAGAATGATGAGAACATATCCCCATCATCCCATGGTCGTATGCATTGCAGGGAAAGAGTTGAGCCAAGCTCTTGTTGCCATACTTACACTAGAGACATCAAGGTAAGGTATAACCAGTTTCGATCTTCGAATTTTCATTTCGAATATAATCATGTTGTCAAAGATGAACATAAATCATTGAATCAAAAAACATGTACCTTTTTTCGATTACACAACCATACATTTTCTGAGTGTTGGAAAAGAATGGCAGCACATAAAAGGATGAGGCATGAAAGAACCTCTCGACAGCAGGGAAAGAAATATTTTAAGCAAATCTAGAGGAAGAAAACTATTGCAGTCATTGCGACAGAAGTGGCCATCAAAGAGCCACTTGGTGAAAGCTCCATCCAGAGCAGCGCCTTGAAGACAAAGTGTCGTTGCATGAACCAGGTGAAACAATTGTTTGACAAGCAAAATCGCCACAAGGAGGCAACCCATTCGCCGTGATAAGTGAAAAATGGTTTCTGGATACGTTAGCTTGTCATCGCCTTGCTTTAGTAAATCATTTGTTGCATTTTAAAATTTAAAATTGATGATGTGTTTTCCATCACTTGTTCAACATCAATGATGTCTGGTATTATTTTGAGTCACATTTTAAACTCTGAAAGTGTTATGTTTCCATCACTTGTCAAAGAAAAACAATAGTGTTTGGCCTTATGTTTGTAAATCATGTGTTGCAGTGATGATGTGTTTTCCATCATTTGTTGAAGCAACAATGATAAGCTGGCCATGTATTCACAGCTGGGGTATTGTATCCATCCTGATGTAAACTTGACCACTGAGTACGTGTTATAAACTTGTGGCAAGTGTGCGATGGTTGGGTCATTAGTTGGTCATGAGAGTCAAGCATGTAATTTGCAAAAACAATGTACTATAGGTTGCAAAAGTTGTAGGTGTCAGCTCATCGCTTAAGGATCTAAAGAACAAAGGTAAAGGTGGAAGCAAGACCTTTCAAGATGCTTGTGACGTAGACAAGGTACAAAATAGTTGCAAATTGTCTTTCATGCTTTTGGAGGACCAAAAGCTCCTTAGTGGGGAGGAATTATCTAGGTGGCTCTAGGGACACACATAAGACAAAGAGGGTTTCTGGAAGCTCAATAATCAAAATGATCATAATGCTTTTGAACTAGGACCAGAGCATAGATCCTATTGTCCTAATTGCAACCATGCAAACGATTCATCAATCCGAGTCTGGATGATGAAGATAGAGGCAGTCAAAGTTTGGTTGACTTTTGCTCACTGTGCAGGCTTAAGGAGACAACAATTTGGACAAAATTCGGCCACCGGATTCTGGCCAACTTGGGCCAGATTCTGGTTGAATTTGTGGCCTGTTTAATTTGACTTGTTTGGTCAAATTTTGAAATTTTCGGAAAAGGCCTTCTTATTATATTAAAAATTTCAAAAATATATATGAAGGAGGTGGTGGGCGACCACCACCACCACCCCACGCCTCTCCTTCTAAATAACACTATATGCCATACAATTAATGAGAGGTCGGCGGGGATCGAACCTGCCTATCCCACGTGGGCCGGCCCCCACTGGGTGGCCCCATATGATGGCATAAACCAACCAACAAGTGCGATAAATATTACACCAACCCACTATTCCAATTAATGTTGGTTGCAAAACATACTTAACGCGCATTTGCAAATAAAAAGAAATGTAACAGTAATAATAGTGAGTCATTTTGGTGGGAGTTAGGAATTGATCCCTTGACCTACCCTCCTCTAGTGCTTCACCTAACCACAAAACCAATTGTGGCTCTTGTAAACTTTGGCCAGCGAAATTATACTTAAGCCTTATGCCCTCATTTACATGAGGGAGAATGAAGGTGGATTTGACAATAGAGAAAGGGAACCCCATTATGCAGAGTAGCATGGAGGAACCATGAGAGGGTATGGAAATCGAGGCGTGATATTTTTTTATTTAATTTATTGTAGGGGGAACCTTCACTGAGCGAAATTTCTAGGAGGGTGAAATTTTTGCAGTGTCCAAATTGGACAAAATTTATGTCGATTTTACACCTCTAGGTGACACGAAGCAGATGGCGCAGTTAGTTTCCTAATATGAGCAGCCAATTTGCAGAAGGCCCAAAGTAGGGAATCTTTGAGGAATCAAGGGGGAATCTAAAAGATTCCTTGAGCCCCAGATTTTCACTTTCTCAGAATTCAGAAATTTGACAGTTGATTTTGCACTATTCAACGCCAAAAATATGATGTTGTGTTCAGATTTTCTATTTTCGCATTTCATTTTTCGGCCACTTTTCTAAGTGAAGCGCAGGTGTCAGCATTCATGTGCAAGCAACTATTTCCATGAGATTCGATGCAGCAAGATTGATTGCATGAACAGCTTTAGCAATTTGACATCCTCTTCTTCAGATGGCCCTAGGATGTGAGGTATATGTAGTGTGTTCATATACTTCTTTTTGCGATACAATGCATTGCATTGATCCCTATTTGATGTTTGATGAGGGATCTTGTTTCTTGATTCTTTTCATGATTCCTGCTTGATGTGATGTAGAATCATCTGTGTGATGTACTTGTTGTCATGATCCGTCATGTTTTATTCGAGACCCCTTTGTTGTATGTTGATGGAACACTCATGTGTCACCATGTATGTTTGCATTGAGATCCCTTTTATGCCATGTTGGCAGGATGCTCATGATCATCATGCATGAGTTTGTGTCACACTGATAAGAGTCCTTTTGATTGAGTGTTCCTGTAGTGAAACATCTCTTGGAGCCACTCCTGTGTGAGGGCATTTCCTTGTACGATAGCGACATCACGTCTTATGTACATCATGACTAATGACAGCACTTAATGCAGTGACCTACACCATCTTGACATTGGGGCCCAGAGACATCATCCCTCCTGGACAAACTCCATTATCAATGGCTTATGTTTTCATGTGTTGATGAATTTCATGTTCCTCTTCTTTACAACATGCAGATGTATTCATTTTTGTTCTTTCAAAAAATGTAATTTAACACATCACGAAAGTAAAAGGTCTTGGAAGGGTCCTTTGTCACACCCCAACCTGGATCAAGTGGTATCAGAGCGGTCTTTACATGGATGTGAATTGTACGCGTGAAAAATGGAACGTCCAGTGACAACGAATGAAAAAGCGATGTACAAGACCATGCTCAAAATTTCCAAAAGGGTGGAAATAATGTATGAAACTCTACAAAAAGAGACAGAGGAAAAGGAGTGATTGCAGCTTCAGTTTAAAGCAACGGAAGAGACCCCGGAATAAGTGAAGCACAAAAAACAAAATTTTCAAACAAAGAATGTTGAATTGAAGATGGTTCTACATGAAGAAACAGAGGAGAAACATAGTTTGCTATGACAACGTCAAGCAAAGGGTGAGGGCTTGGAAAAGCTGCAACATGACCCATGTGAGGTAAAAATTATTTCTTTGACTGTGTATGTGTCAAGATGATGATTTTACTATTTTTGAAAATCATACCACAAGAATTGGCTCCAAACTATTGAAGATAATGGGGTATGAAGGAAAAGACTTGGGCGTTAATGGGCAAGGCATTATCAACCCCATCAAAGTAGAAGAATTACCATGTCAAACAAGACTTGGGTATGTCAGAAAAGAAGTTGGGGAATGCGACGAGACAACTAGCGAACCACCAACAACAGATGATGAGAAGCACTCGTGAGTTCTTTCTAAATCGATAGAGGAGGTAAAAGATGTTGATTTCCTTTCGGTTTCATCTTCACATATTATGATTTCTATTGGAGATTTGGAGAACCCAATTAGAGGGACAAACATGATGCTCCTTACTAGGGTGAGGCATAAGGAGGAAGAAACCTGGTGTTAATAACCAAGCTATCATTCAACCATTGAAGGTTGTGTAGAGACCTCAATTTGCAAATTTGAGATACACCGAAGGAGAATGCTCGAAGGCGTCAGATTCTTCTGAGATGTCGTCGAAATCGTTGAGGAAATAGAATGTTGGGAACACATCCCCATCATCCCATGGCCATATCCATTACAGGGAAAGAGTTAAGGCAAGCTCTCATCCCCATACATACACCAGAGACATCAAGGAATGGTATAACCAGTTTCAGTCTTCGAATGTTCATTTTGAATATAATGATGTTATTAAAGATGAACGTAAATCATGGAATAAAAAAACATGTACCTTTTGTGGATAACACAAGCATACATTTTTTGAGTGTTGGAAAAGAATTGCAGCACACAAAAGGATGAGGTATGAAAGACCCTCTCAACAGGAGGGAAAGAAACATGTTAAGAAATTCTGGAGGAAGAAAACCTATTGCAGTCATTACAACAGAAGTGGCCTTCAAAGAGCCAATTGTTGGAGGCTCCATCCAAAGCAGCACCTTAAAGACAAATTGTCGGTGCATGAACCAGGTGAAGCAATTATTCAATAAGAAAAATTGCCACAAGGAGGCAACCCATTCACCTTGATAAGTGAAAAATGGTTTCTGGATACATTAGCTTGTCATGGTCATGCTTTTGTAAATCATTTTTTGCATTTTAAAATGTAAAAGTGATGATGTGTTTTCCATCACTTGTTCAGCATCAATGATGTCTGATATTATTTTGAGTCACATTTTAAACTCTAAAAGTGATGTTGTGTTTCCATCACTTGTCAAAGAAAAACAATAGTGTTTGGCCTTATGTTTGTAAATCATGTGTTACAGTGATGATGTGTTTTCCATCACTTGTTGAAGCAACAATGATATGCTGGTCATGTGTTCATAGCTGGGGTATTGTATCCATCCTGATGTAAACTTGACCACCGAGTATGTGTTATAAACTTGTGGCAAGTGTGGGATGTTTAGGTCATTAGTTGGTCATGAGAGTCAAGCATGTAATTTGCAAAAACAATGTACTACAGGTTGCAGAGGTTGCAGGTGTCGACTCATCGCTTAAGGATCTGAAGAACAAAGGTGATGGAGATGGAAGCAAGACCTTTCAGGACGCTTGTGATGCAGATAAGGTACAGAAAATTTTCAAATTGTTCTTCATGCTTTTGGAGGAGCAAAAGCTCCTTAGTGGGGAGGATTGATCCAGGTGGCTCTAGGGACACACACAAGACAAAGAGGGCTTATGGAAGCTCAAAAATAAAAATGATCAAAATGATTTCAAACCAGGACCACAGTGTTGATCTCGTCGTTCTGGTCGTAGCAGTGTGAACAGTTCATCAATCTGAGTCCGAATGAGGAAGATAGAGGTAGTCAATGTTTGGTTGACTTTTGCACACTGTGCAAGCTTAAGGAGGTAGCTATTTGGACAAAATCTGGCCACCGGTTTCTGGCCAACCTGGGCCAGATTCTAGGCGAATTTGTGGGCTGTTTAATTTGACTCCTTCGGTCAAATTTTGAAATTTTCGAAAAACGCCTTCTTATTATATTAAAAATTTTAAAAATATATATCAAGGAGGTGGTGGGCCACCACCCCCACCACCCCATGCCTTTCCTTCTAAATAACACTATATGCCATACGATTAATGAGAGGTCGGCGGGGATCAAACCCACCCAACCCACATGGGCCGGAACCCACCAGGTGGCCCCATATGGCAGCATAAACCAACCAACAAGTGCCATAAATATTACACCAACCAATAGTCCTGATTAAGGTTGCTTGCAAAACAAACTTAACGTGCATTTGCAAATAAAAAAAATGTAACAGTTATAAAAATGTGAGGCGGGAGTTAATTCCCCAATGACCTTGAGAGGTGGGACTCTCGGTCAGCAACATGTCGTATAAGAGAATCAATGTTGACATGGTCTATATCATACGTGGCAAGGAGGGCACCAAACAACTAGAGCCCCTCCCCTAAACCACGTTGTGGTAACTTGCAAATCACGAGAGTGTTACTTTTAAAAAAAAAACACATAAATAAATAATAAAAAATGAATTGATTTATAAATAAAGTATTGCTTCACTAATAACAATTCAATTAATTGTTAAGACACTTATAGTATCTATTTTTTAATGTTTTAATTTTTATAAACATATTTTTTTTTACAATTATATGTAAAACCCCATACAATTGGTCATTCCTTACACAACAACTCATAGAAAAAAAACAATTTAAATTTTAAAAATTTAAAAATTAATTTTAAATTTTCAAAATATTTAATTTAATATTATAATTTTTATTTTTTTTAAATAATAAACTTTATGGATTGTTTCAAAAACTTTATGGATTGTTTCAAAAACTTGATACGTCAAAGCTTTTTTACCATATACCAATTACTATATAACCTACCTTTAGAGAAGTATAATAACTTTTTTTACCATATACCAATTACTATATAACCTACCTTTAGAGAAGTATAATAACTTTTAGATAAAGTTTATTATAAAAAAGAAAAACGAATCTATTATAAAATTCAATGAAATAAATTTTTTTATATAAAATTATATAAAATTACAAATTTTAATAAATAAAAAATTTAATATATTAAATTAGTAAATTTTAATAATAAAATAAGCACGCAACTTCAAAACCTATATTAAATCTATAAAATCCATTTGCATGGAATATGCAACTCTATTCACATTCTTCAAAAATATTGACAACACTAATGTAATCAATGTGTGATGAAATTTCTTTTGGCATATTAAATTTATTAAAATGCATTTATACCGAATATGGAATTCCATTAAAATGCTCAAAAACCTTTACTATACTAATGTGATCTATGTCTGTGACATCGAAATTAATTTGACATGTTAAAAAAAAAATTACAACATCCATAACGATGTCGATGTCTCTAATTGATGCTCCTTCATCCGACAAAACTAATTTTGACTGGCATTCTCATCATTTGAATATTTTAACCTCGCACTTTCATTACCTTTTTGCGCTTTGCTCCGACAACACCAATTTTGACGGGAAATTTCATCATTTTAATATTTTAGCCTCCCATTATCATTCATCTTTTGAATATTTTAACCTCACACTTTCATTACCTTCATGCGCTTTCCTCCGACAAAACCAATTTTGACCGGAAATTTCATAATTTTAGCCTTGCACTATCATTACCTCACTGATAGTCAATACGCAAGGAAAAAAATAAAAACCCATGCATCCTGTCAATCTGACAAAGTTTACCTGATATACTCATGACACCAGTTAGTAAATTTTTTAAATCTGAACGGCATTTGAAGGACAAAATACCCATAAACAGCGTCAATATCTTTTGTTTGTTTCCGGCCACTGCTTTCCTAAATCACGTGATTAGCCTTTTCAATTTACTATTTCGAGCTTCTTAGGAACCACAACAGACCAAAAGCGCTGGGAATGTTCCAATGGTTGAAACTGAGAAATCGCTGAGTTGTAATAAGAAGACTCCACTGCTATATGTTTTGTTTGAGATTAGGTATTCAATACACAATCTAGAGTAAGGCCTCTCAATAAGGTTTGTTTTAGAATAATTTGAATGAGTTGCAATAAGAAGACTCCACTTCTGGATGGTTTGTTTGAGATTATGAATTTAATACACAATCTAGAAGAAGGATCTTCACCGTCTTACAATGATTTGAATGGGTAACGTCTTCGGTACAGTGTACCGATCTGACAACTGCGTTTTAATTCAACACAGAATGATGTTACTGCGTATGATTAGATATGTCTGACATTGTACAGTAGCAGTGAATGAACGAATGACATCAAAAAAATTATGTTCAACTTCAAACTGCAGAGTATCTTGAAAATACTCGCAAATGTCTCCTGTATAATATATATTACCAAATGATCAGTGGCCGCTCAGAACTTCGAGGGATAAATATACAGGGGTTATAGTGGCTTATGTACTATGTTGCACAACTTTCTGGTACGCAGGTACTTTTGATAGCAGGAACGAGTATCATTGTTAGAAGTTTTGCCAGAATTTATAGGAAATGTCAAGGAAATGTCAAGGTGGGGCAGCAACCATAATATATATTAAAAATAAAAATAAAATAATTTATTTATTTCCATCCAAAATTTGTCAATGAAATTCCATGTTGCAAAGAAATATGTAAAAGGTTGAACTTTGAAAAACTGCAAAAAAAAAAAAACAAAAAAATAATTAAAATATTAATTTATCAACAATTTGCCAGTCACATTCCTTTGGAGCAAAGAAACATGCAGAACTCCAAAACCTGAAAAAAGGTTGTTATTACTAATGCAAAGTTATATGTTAAGTCACTAGGTCAATTACCCCACTTATGTAACCTCACCAATATATATATATATATATATATGAAAAAATAAAATATATATATTAATAATAATTAAAAAAATAAAACACTAGATTTTAAAACCAATGTTATTTTTTATAAATTTCCATTTTAATATATATTTTATACTTAAATAAATATGAAAATTGAATTAAAAAATGTTTTCTTAATAATATATATATTTCATAATTTCAACTATTTTTTTTCTTTAGTATTCCAGTCTGTCTAAAATATTTTATATCCATCCACCATCCATGTACACTAGGAGAATGAATAGCTTTGCAATGACAAAGATCAGTATAGGCAGCTTTGCAATGACAAAGATCAGTATAGGCCAGAGGCCTCATCTTCATTTGGATAGAATGGCATTCCATAAATCTGTTGTTTCTCTTAGTTCCAGACCCATACCCTTCCCTTAGCAGAGTTCCATGAGTTGCAGCGTCAAATACACCTATGTTTGCAATTATTCATTGCATTGAAGCTCCCGAAAAGCTCCAAAGTACTAGTTGAAGCTCTCGGCAGTTTTGGAGTGTTTCCAACTAGCTCCCAAGCTCCAAGGAGCCGGGGAGCTTGGGATACGTGATCTCCAATGCCTGGGAATGGTATCCGTGTAACTATGCTTATGTAGCTCCATCATTATTCACTTCAATACCTTTGACGATTGGGTTTGAGGAACGAAAGCCAAATTGTGCACGTATCACATTGATTATGCCTTACTCTTACTTGGAGAAGGTCCTATGAATCTTAATTTAAGAGGTCCCCGGATAGGGTTTAAACTTGTCCAAAATATTGAATCACAGGTTCCCTTAAATCTTGCACTTGAATTTTTAATGCTCTTCCAAACTAATCAAATCAAATTCTCTAACGACATGGCAACACAATTCAAGTTATATATATATATGAATCTATTAGGTTATAAGTTGATTAATATATATATATTTTTTAATTTTGATGGCTCTAAATTTCAAATTTATAAATCTATGAATCTATTAGGTTATAAGTTGATTAATATATATATATATATATATTTGATTGCTCTAAATTTCTTATAAATTTGGAATTAAAAATTTACATTAGTTATCAATATTCCATGTCTCTTCCATGTTAAGCAAGGAATGAGTAACAATACAACATTGAAGTATTTTAACCATAAACAAGGATCATATCACTATGGGTTTAAACATTTCCTCAAATTTTCATCCCTTTTATACATGATAGATTCATAGTTAAAACCAATTTTAAAAAGACTCTTAACGCCGCATGTGAAACTTAGAGTATGCATGCAATAACGAAGTAGAATTCTACATCCTCTTCTAAGGTGCTAAGTTAACAATTTCTTTGAATTGTCATTCTCTCTTCATCCTAGGTGACTATGATATTGCTATCAAACATATTTGATTGGAAAATGATCTCGTGAATCCCATGCTAGATTCAATTCTCAAAAGAATCTAAGTGGAGCTTGCATCCCTCTAAGGGTTGAATCTTTCCATGTGACAAGGGCCCTAAAAATGATGGATAATGACATGGAAAATCAACAAGTGCATTTATATGAGCATGCCCTTTCTATCAACCACAATTTAATATGTCATCCTATCATACTCTTACCTATCTACTCTCAATTGCTGGCAATACATGGAGACTAGTCGATAATCACGCTAAATAGTGTTTACATGAGCTAATAGTAATGGTTTCTTTCTCAACATCAATATACATTTAATTCTAAGCATCTCAACTAAAGTAGAAAAAGCTATGAAGTATAGGTTCATTTCGCAAATATTTTGATGGCATCCTTCATTATGGTGGATGATGGGGTGTCTCTATAGTGCTCTCTATCTTCTCCTTCTCTACTAATTTTGTTGGTCTCTTCCTTGCCCCCCTAATATTATTTCTGATTTACCTTTATCCTCTGCCTCATCCAAAATAACATTATGGCTCCTTTACATTCCTCCTCTCGACGGAAGCTTTGCACTTGGTTTACAATTTGATCTCGATGACATACATGATTCTTTGTTTCATCTTCAAATCAAGGTTTCTCAACTCAAAACATAGGTCACCACTTCATTGAACATATCTAGATACATCACAAACACAATCGTTGGATAGTGAAATTAGTTGGTATGTAGTAGAATGGAAGATCCAACCACTTAGCTATCTCTAACATGGTTCCTTTAAACTCGAATGGATATTTATATTATTTTTCATCCATCTTAATCTTTTAGAGTGCAAAAATTAGAGGAACTAGCTCACATGACCATTTTTATTGGTGGGCCATAGTTTAGACCTGAACCCTTCAAAATTAAGTTTGAGACATTAAATGTCATTTTGTGGGGTTAGAACTTTGTCACTAAAGAGATTTTCCCCTAATGATGTTCTAAACATAGTTACCTTCCCAACAACATAAGAATTTCCTCAATTGGAGTACCTAGGAAATAATAATGCCACTTGGAAATTAAGCTTCCTGTTTTGACCACCATGATGAGAGAGGATGGAACATCAACCTCGATTATTTATGGGGAAGGGGCTATCCTTGTGATAATGATGAAGACTCTAGAAGGGTCAATCTGGAAAATTTACTTAGCAGTTGGAGGAATCAAACTTAAAGACTTGTAGGATGTTGGGTTGAGTTATAACCAAGCCATTGGGAGGGAAAGGGGCTCCATTCTATTTGAATCCAGTTTGTTTCATATATGAGTAAAGTAGATGAGGGTGGATAAGGAGAATGAAACTAGAGAGGGTCCATGCATTGTAGTACCATAGAAGCCACATGTCTCACTCATTTGTAGTTACATCCATTTCCATTTAGACAAAGAGAGAGAAAATAAACCTTACCTTCCAAATGGTTTTTCTCCAATAGGGGGTTACTAGATCATATCATGCCTTCATTGTGGTCTATGAGTTTTATTTTTCTCTTCTCTAAATTCTATATTTTATATATTACACATATAAGGATAACACAATAATTAAAAAATATAGAAATATAAGGAAAAATTAAGCCTCATAGGATGCATTTCGTATTTCAAGTAATTTTATCATATATGTTGTGACAAATTATCTAGTCAAGTATCCATGACAATTAATGCATCATATTGGTATCAGATTATGCTTCTTTGGGTATTTTATGGGTGTTGCAAGAGACCTAGATTGGCTTAAGAAAAAAGTCATGAAACCCCAACCATGGCTAAGGAAATTATTAATAACCCTATGGATATTGTAGAGAAGAATTTTACAAAACTTGAAGAACAAATCACATATATAAAAGAAAATGTGACCCTCCTCATCATGGTGCCAACTAATAATATTAATGTATTTGGAGAAGATGGAGATTATAATGCAGAGATCAGAACATAAGGAACATCAAGGCATCAGGAAGAAATAGAGTTACATCCTAAGAAAGAAACAAAGAAGGAACAAGCTAGTTTTAGGGGAATGAACCATTCAGATCCCCTATTCATGTTGGAAGTGGAGGTCAACATTAAGCCATATCAAGGTGAGATTCATTCATTGTAGTTAAATCACTACTTGTGCTAGATGGAGGTTTATTTTAGTGTTCACAAAATAGAAGAAGGATATAATACTCATTTTCATCTCTAAAATTAGTGGGCCATACCCTAACTTAGTTGGAAATACACATAGAAAACCTAATACTACATGAACATCCTCTAATGAAGAAATCAAAGGATTTTTAGGCTCCCATAAAGTCATATTTTTACCCTATAAGTATGTAAGGATCAATCGACCTCATGTTATTTCATCAAGAAGATATAGGGGCATAGTGCATAATAGTACACCATGGAATTCAAGAAGATGGAAATATGTTGAGTATCTCCCCAACGAACACACACATACCTTTCAAGTATCTGGGGTATCTACACAACCATCTATGGAACCAAGTGATACTTTACAACCTCGTAATGATGGATAATGCTTTTGTATAAGAATGGTAGGTAGAGAACATAGGCCAAAGGAAAGGTAAACCAAGTGGGTGAAATAAGAAAGAGCACTAGTGCAAAGATCACAACAACCACTGTCACCACTATAATATTAATGTTCATAGAAAGGAAAAAATACTATAAGTTGCATCAAGAAATCAACCTAAAGAACAAAACGAAATATACTAAGACGAAATATTGCATGGCTCAAATTCGAGTAATTAGGTGCAATGTAGCTCACACATGGATGAGAAGATTGTTTGCATGTCAGTGAAAAAGGTTAAGAATTTGAGTATCCTTCAACAAAAAGAAGAGAAAGAATGACGAGAATCTTCGATATAAAAATACAAGTCAAGAAGACAAAAATCGATTCTCCATTCTAGTCAAATTCATAATTGAATCTCACTGTAACATCTCCATGTTTTAAAAATTAAATTGTCTGATTTACTTTCATAGATGTACTAACTTTTTTTTATTTTTTTAAAATTTGCAATGTTAAATTCAATAGTAGTGAAAGACAAAAATATAAAATTTTTATACAGTACCCCTAGGAAATATTTTGTCAACTTACAAAAGTTTCACCTTAATCTTGACGTTAATATTCAATAGTAATTGAACGTTTATTGGACCACACTATATCTCTTAGTTGTATGTACATGGTCATTCCAAGACGTTCTTTTCGCTCTATGTTTGTCCTTGTCCCATTTTGTTTTTTTTCTTCCTTATGATAAACACCTGGCACATAACTCTATCTTTTCATCCTAAAGGAAGGATGTAGAGACATGAACAATATATACATATATATTATACATATACCCTTTTTTTGCAACATTTGTATGTAAGGGTCCATTTCCTTTAATAAATCCTTTATAATTAAAAATGTAAGTATCGTATGTTAATAATGCATTGCCATGTTTTGCTTTCTCTTTCAGCATTCACTTACATATGCATTTATGTATATAATTCTATTATAAAAATATCTCGTCACATGCCACATCCTTTTTGTATAAGGCTCATATGAAGTTCTAGGTATTAATCTAATGTTTCCATGGCTTGAGTCATGGGAGTATAATGCATTGACTTGCATTCAGTTTCCTTGAATGCATTTATATTGGATTATCTTGTCCGCTCAGCCGTTGGTCATGTGAAATAACCACATATTTCAATCTTTTGTTGTCCACGTGGTGATCTTCTTATTTCACAATAAATGATGAAGATGTGTTTCCAGTCAAGCATGTTAGGATATTCCGACACATAGGAAATAGTTAAGTATAACTTGGTCTAGTGTAGAGTTAGGTAAAGTGTGTTTCTTTACTATGTACTTTTGTAACTTACAATTCGACGGTCACGGTATGTTCTAGATATAAAGTGATCGGACGGTTCATTCTCTCCTTGGTATTACCGACACTTGATCCGTGGCTTAACACTCAATTGGTCCATGATCTCTATTTAAAGAGCATGGAGGGTTATTTGTAAGGGGACCATTCATAAGAGAAGCTTATGTAAATTTTCTTTTTTTTTATTAATATATTTCCTGAAGTGGTTGCGTTGGCTCAGGTCGTGGACTATTTCCCTCCTTGAGGGTTTTAACCACATCAAGAATACTAGTGTATTAATCTACGATCTAGTTGCGAGCAGTGTCCTTTGGTGTTCTACCTGATGAACTTACCCTGTAAATTCCTACATGGTATCAGAGTTATTTGAGGGTTGCATCCATTGGTGATCCAAATCCGAAGCCAATATAACTACATCTAACTATCATTTCCTATATCTACTATTTTTGATTGCTTTTGGGCCGTGAGGACTATTATATTGTGTTAGGAGCATCTATTCTAGTGAGGAACCCTTTTCGTTTCACGCAAAAAGATTTTTGGTAGCCCTAACTATGCCATTTTTAAGATCTAGAGGTATATAATCTTTATTTGTAGTTTTAGTTATTTATCTCTCTATTTGTTTTGGTTTATTTATCTCTCTATTTTTTATTACCGGATCTATACCTTTCATTTCTCTCTATGCTCTTTGCCCCACGACTTTGTGCGATCTAGGCAAATCAGAAACAGAAAGAAAGGATTTTTTATTTTTCTCATGGATACGCTCTTTTTCGCGATGCCTTAGTGTGATCTTGGAAAATCAGAAACATTGAGGAAAATATTTAGTTTCCAGCAAAAGCTAACTTGAAGACATAAGGTTTGGTTTTTTTTGCATGTCTGTGTTGGGTTCTGTGTTTTTTCTTATTTTGTAGGAAAAAAAGGTTTTTCAAGTAACCACGCACCCCAAAGATTTAGTGAATCAAAATAAGAAAAGAAAAAAAAGAACTCCTTCCTCTTTTCCAAACATTACTCACTTTTTAAACTATCTCACTGTTAGGCCCCTATACTACTAGTGTAACCCCTTATTTTTATTAGTACAACCCAGTTATTATACTGATGTACCCATATAGTGCCCATATTGTTACTATTGTGCCCCAGAGAAGCCCACTATTGTTATTATTGTGCCCTTACATTATTATTGTTATGTCGACTCTGATTACATTATGACCCCTTAGACTCCTATATATAGAAAGGAGGTCTTTTCATTTGTATCATCCAAGAATTGTTCATTTATGTAATGTAAAGGAGGTTGCCCCCTTGAAGAGACTAAATTCTAAGGTGTTGATCTATCTTTTCTATCTTTTTCTTGAGCTGGTTTCATAACATTTGGTATCAGAGCTTTGGATTCTAGGGTTTCGCTACTCCAAAGAGGTCATTGTGGCATTTTCACTATAACTTTTTTTCTGCGAAGTTTCAAAAGCTAAAAAAAAAACCCATTTTAGAGGAGATCACACTAAAGCTCGGCTCTAAATTTCAGAGCTTTTCATGCTATATTTGTGGAGATAGGATCTGAGGAAGTTGGTCTTTTTGCAGACTCCTGAATTACATTCCAAACAGGTGACCTGGGGAAAATCGTCATAACTTTCTCTCTGAGCATCAGATCGAAATTTTGTAAGAAGGTATAGAAAGAGGACAGGATGTAGTTCTTATAGATATTCTTCAGAGCTAAAGGTCAAAATAGTGACACGTGGCACTTCATACAATTTCGCTCTTCTGGAAAGGTCTATAATCAGGTCATCTTGGGAGATTGTGCATAACTCTTTCTTGGAGAATCCAATTTGGATCAGACTGGTGGCACTGGAAAGAGAACAAAGAGGGCTACCACAGATCACAATTTTATAACTTAAAGATCTGAAATTATAGTGTTACAGTCGTTTCAAAATCAAGCTCCTAGAATCAAGAAAAAACAAGATGAGGAAGTTTGATGGCAAGGATCCGGTAAATTGGATATTTCAGATAGAGCAATATTTTGATCTACATGGTGTACCACTGTTACAAAAGGTATGTATTGCATCTTCATATTTAGAACTATATCAATTTTTATGGTATGAAGGGCTTTGTTCTCGTAAACAACTTGTTACGTGGTCAATTTTCACGGAGGAAATTATAGCACATTATGAGGATACAAAGAGCAACACCTTCCTTAGAGCAACACCACAACAATTCGAAAGAGTAAAAGGGCTTTGTGACATAGTGGAAAGAAAAATAATGGAAACCAGGAAGCCTACCCTTCACAACTATAAAGATGGAAGTGTTGTTTCTCCTAGCCTTCCACAACCTACAAGGGTTACACCACAACAATTGGAAGAAAAAAGAGAAAAATGGATTTGTTACAGTTGTGATAGCAAATGCACTAAAGGTCATAAGTGTGCTGAGAAGAAATTATTTTACATAGAATATGAAGAGGAGGAAGAAAAGGATCAAGAAACATCAAAAGAAGAAGATATATGCCAGGACCCCACCCCAGAGAAAGAAGAAATGAATTAGACCATATCTTGTAAAGCATTGGCAAGAATTACCACTCCTCAAACTCTCAAGAGAGAAGGACATATCAAGAAGAAAAAGGTGCAAGAAGTGAAAGATCACATCAAGAAAGAAGAAATGAATCCAACCATATCTTGTAATTCATTGGTCGAAATTACCACTCCTCAAACTATCAAGATAGAAGGACATATCAAGAAGAAAAATGTTCAAGAAGTGAAAGATCACATTGAGCATCAAGAAATGAATCCGACCATATCTTGTAAAGGATTGGAAGAAATTACAACTCCTCAAACTCTAGAGATAGAAGGACATATCAAGAAGAAAAAGGTTCAAGTAGTGAAAGATCACATCGAGCATCAACAACAAGTTCTCCAAATTTTAAAGGATAATGTCACTTCAGTGCAAAATCAAATGAAACAACAAGTAGATCAACAGCATAGTGAAAAGTGTTTTGATGTAGATGATTGGGTATTTTTACTGCTACATCTCAAGCAAGCTATTTATGAGAAGGAAATGTTGGCAATACTACATGCACTTAAAAAATGGCGACCTTACCAAATGGGAAGACTCTTCAAGGGTGAGGATGTGGAAGCATTGTTTTGTGCTATTTCTATTATCCAACTAGATTGGATAAACGAAGCAAGGGATGAATGGAAGAAGGACGAAGAACTATGGCCACTTATTGAGAAGTTGCAAAAGATCCCAATTCAAACAATATTGCCCAAAATTGAAGAGGAAGGAAAAATCATATTGGAACCTGGAGCAATCACAGTAACAAGAACCTGACAGCTATGAAATCGATCAATTTTAGAGTCTCTCATCAAGTGGAAGAACTTACCCACTGAAGATTCCACATGGGAGGACAAGAATTTTATATGGAAGCATCAAGAACTACTCAAGCGTTGAGGACAACGCTTTTTGAAGGAGAGGGGCATGTTAGGCCCCTATACTACTAGTGTAACCCCTTATTGTTATTAGTACAACCCACTTATTATATTGATGTACCCATGTAGTGCCCATATTGTTACTATTGTGCCCCATAGGAGCCCACTATTGTTATTATTGTGCCCTTACATTATTATTGTTATGTCGGCTCTGATTATGTTATGACCCCATAGACTACTATATATAGAAAGGAGGTCTTTTCATTTGTATCATCCAAGAATTGTTCATTTATGTAATGTAAAGGAGGTTTCCCCCTCGAAGAGGCTTAATTCTAAGGCATTGATCTATCTTTTCTATCATTTTCTTGAGCTGGTTTCATAACACTCACTTGGTCCAAAGTTACTTTATGAGAATAGAGGCCTTGGGTTCAAGTGTCTCTTTTTTGAGTTACTTTTTCAAAAAGCAAATGTAACTTATGTTTTAAAGTTACTTTATCTAGAAGTGTTCTCACCCGTTATAAAAAGTGAGTCACTTATAATTCTAAAGTCTCTTTATCTTTTATTTAAGTTACAGTTTGGTGGGTACTTCATAAAGTACCATTGTAAAAGTGACTTTCACTTATTTATAAAAGTCGGTCACATAATGTTTTTTAAAAAGTGAACTAATTAGATTATGTTTGGAAGGGGGGTATTTTTTTTAATTATAACATTATCATTCACTTCCACACATTCATGTACTTCACCAACATCTTCAACAACTTTTCTTCAAAAGGCCATAACTTCTTCATCTGAAAGCCATTTTCAGAGCCATTTTTTTTTAATCAACCTAACTATTCAGGATATTTCCATTGGAACACTTCTTTTCAACATCTACAACTTCAGTTTATCTTAGAATGGAAAGTCCATGCGAAGTTATTCTTGATAGCACCAACTACTTCCAATGGGTGTCCTATATGAAGGGTTTACTTAGAAGTAAAGGTCTTTATAGAATAGCCTCAGGCCAAGAGTCTAAACCTAATGATGAACATGAGCAAGGAAAATGGGAAAATAGGCAAGATCAAGCACGTGGGTTGATAGGGATGTCTATTTCTCGAGACCTTAGATTCCATTTCACAGAACTTAATAACCCTGATGAAGTAATGAAACAACTCAATAAAGTTTTTCGAATTAAAAATGAAATTAGTGTTACATGGAAAAGTGTCTATGCAGAACTGCTAATCCTACTAAGGTGTGGTAGCTACCTTAGAAACAAACAAAGTAAAGCTACTTTCATTTTTCCTTTATGAAAAATAGATAAGAGAAGAATAAAGGAGACCAACCTCTGTCTTGCGCTAGGCTCCTAGTTCGATTCCTCTCTCTTCTGATAGTCCTTTGCTACTTGCTTCCTTGTACGCCTAGCTTCACAGAGTACCTGTAGAATCAAAGTAGCATAACACTATACAAGAACATGGATCTATTATCATAAGCAATCTAGGATCATATGTAAATTGACCATACAAATGCATAAAGCATAAACAACACAAGAGTATGGAGGAAAACTTGAATAAATTTTATTGATAATCAAGAAAGAGCCAAGAGAGTTACAACCAATTGTTCTGACCGAGCATCATCCTCTCAACAAGTAAGCCCTTCTTCACCTCATGCAAAGCTTAGATCACCCAACACTATGATGTTGCCTCAAGAAACCAACAACAATTCCTTACAAGATGCAAAATTCCAGCCCTCTGGATCTCTGGGATGAGGGATCCATATATAGATATCTGTAAGGAAGATGAGTCAGCTTGTGATTTGATTATTTTCTTCCCTCTGATAGTTCTTGCTTCCACTTGGAGATTGATGATCTCTTACTCATCCTTGGTCGAATTCAGGGAGGCAAGTGTCACAGGAGAAGTTTCTGGAAGATTCCATGCCTCTCCACCTCGTAGATTGACATTGCCATTTGTCACTTCTCGCCCATCGCACCCCATAGAAGGGATTTTTGAAATGCAACGCACCCACAGAGTGTACTTAGGTGAGATGCAACGCACTTTGCCTATGGAGCAGGTGAAATGATCCTGTTTTGACCAGTTCTGAGTAGTTTTTCATGGAGAACTTCTGGGAGAAGCTGTAATCAGTTGACCTTGTTCCTTTAGGGGTTAGAACAACACTTTTAACGACTTAGGAGCCCTTGGTTTATGGACATTTTATGCTTGGGGTTGCAGTGCCCAAAAATGTGTATAACAGTTTCCCCCTAAAGCATGAGGTCGTTAATCTTTTTGATGTTGGGTGAAATGCTTTATCATGAGGGTCCAAAGTTCTTTCAAGCTGGGAGGAGACCTGTAATAAGATACAATACAATACATCATCTTCATAATATTTTCATGACCTAGCTGAGGCGGGCATTCCCATGCTCAGCTTTATAAATTCATTTTCATGTACATAGGACAGACAATCGTCTGAGTGTAGACTGATGATTCTGGTAGAGCCATCATCCCTTTGATTGGATAATTATCTATGCAGCAACGATGTACATTTGATGTCTTTATTTCCCTGAATATATATCGCAGCCCCCATGGATGAAACTAGATCCGGGGTCTTCAATCTCGTTCGATCTTCACTCGAGTACAAGTCGGTCCATGTGAGAGATGTTCTGGAGTCGAACATGGAAATACATCGCCTGATTACCAGCCAATGATGTAAGCTATTAACAGGCGCGAGAGGAATCACCGATAATGATAATGACCCTCAAGGTACTACAGTACAATTCACGTGGTGTGAATAAAGGAATTGGTGTCGAACACCACGCAAAATCTTTCGGTCGAAGGCCATTGATGTAAACCTGTCGCCGGAAGTGAGAAACTTGCCATTGAGGCATGCAAGCTTCAAAGTACTAGAAGGGGTGTTCCTAGATCGACTTCTTGGATAATGAGCTGATGTCGACAAGAAGCGATCCGTCATAGGAGGGCCTTAATAAATCCCACATCAATGACACGGAACGGAGAAAATGATTTTAATGGAGGTGAAAATGATCTGGTGATATAAGGTTCAGGGTGGCGGTCATGAAAGAATGGAGCGTAAATGTATTGCAGCGGGTGAGACACAGGTGAATTCCCTGAGTGACTTCTCTTGAACATATCAGCGACACTGACACGATGGATTGGTAGCATTAACCCCAAATGTGGATGTTGTGATGGGACCATGGTGATGTGACCGGTGAATGAAACAACCCAACCCGACTTGGATGCAGAGTGAAAGTGTCATGTTCAAGAGTGACTTGCTACCAACAAAGTTTCTTCAAGTTTTCTTCCCAATTTTTCCCCAGTCATTGTTGACCAGTACCTCTTTATTTTTGTCAAGCTTGAGGAGGGTAACATATGCTTGTTCTATAATTTTCCCTTCGGGCAAACCCATCGCTATGTTTTAACGAGCCTAGCGATAGTGAAACTCATTCTTGTCTGCTATGGACAAGTTTGTCGCTATTAGGTTTTAACGAGTTTAACGACAAAGATAACTCGATCCTTTTCGATTTTAGAGAGTCTGAAGAGGGACGTAAAGGAAACTCCAAAATTCCTTTTTCGTCATCTAATCCCTTAAGTCCGAAAAAGTATAAAACAATACAGAAGGGATGAATTTTCGATACTTTTAACGAGCCGAACAAAACAAGCGCTCGATCTTTTTGTGTAATAATCCCTCAAGTCCAAAATGATTAAAATCTAAAGGAGGGATAGCACTTCCGGTCTCTTTAACGAGTTGGAGAGGCCAATGGCTCGACAATCTTTTCATATTTTGCGAGTCAGTTGAAAAGAGCTTAAAGGACACTTGTCTTTGAGGAACGAGTGATAAAATTGGGTAGCAGCTGATTCCAGGTAAGGTTTGGAATTTTCCAATCACGGCAGTGTTACAAGGATGGCTAGCGGGATCACTCTTCGCAGCTGTTCCTCAAAAGGGGTAAACAATCAAATGGAGGTGAATGATCGGCCGATACAGAGTGGAGTTGATGATGGGAACACGACCAAGGCTTTAAAGGCTGAAGTACTACATTCATGATGATTATTTACCGGGAATTCGTTCATTTTTATTGAGATTAAATGCTGGGGGAAACATTTGCTCATTGCTTATGTTTATTTTTTAACGAGCATGAAGTCCACGTTAAAACTGCTCGATTAATCCAGTCGTATAATAAGAATGTCTCATATATGAAAATGGCAATTTTTCAAATCTTTGCCCCACATCCTTTCTTTATGCAAGTTAGGAAACGACCAATCCTACGAGTTTAAAGGGTTAGAGGACCTACAAATTTAAAAAAATAAATGGTCGCTCTTCGCTTGCATGCCAAAAGGTTTGCATGCCCCCAGGTATAAAATAAAGTTTCAAGGTCACCTTTTATTCTACCGACAAAACATTTGTTTTATCAGGAAAGGTCTACCTCTTTCAGGTTACCAAAGATTGTTCTATTCACACCGCAAACAAAACACTTCTTCGGCGATGTCTACCGAAATAGACAAAGGCAAGCCAATCCACTCACATAACTTTGACGAGGGAATCTTATTCCAGTCTAACCCCCTTTTCCAATCACGGACGGGAGTACAGACTAGTCATATATCTCTCGCGGAAACTTACCCTATACCCAAAGTTTTCCTGCCAAAACAGACCAGGGTGCATGCCCCCTGGGTTTCCGTCATGTCGTCCAAATCACTCGTGCTCATCAGGTGGACGGACTGGGGATTGATGAGACATTCCTTGTGTGAAAATACCATTCAAGGATGGTATATGACTATTTGCTATTCGTGATCCGGGAAATGAAGGCTAGTCTACGAGCTTGACCACTCTTCCTTCGTGTGGAAAACACATTACTCTAAAGAGTGATGAGACAATGGCTCCCATGAAATAAATATAGTCTCGTCCAAGGAGTAGATTATAATCTAGGGGTCCATGGACTACCATTACGTTCATATGAACGGTTTTGCCTCTCAACGTTATGGGCACATTGGGAAGGATCCCTAATGGTCGACTGGTTCCTTTGTCAAAGCCTGTTAGATTTCTCATCTCAGGCAAAAGCGATGGCGAACCAAGCGCTTTCCAAGCAGTCGAGGAAAGGATATTCACAGAAGCCCCTTCATCTATGATGGTACCGGCCATAACCAATCTATATATTTGAGCAATGATTCAAAATGGTACACTAGCCGGTAAACGGGGTCTGCCTAGTTGATTCCAGTCAAAGGAAACAACTAGGTTGCTTGGAGGTGGGACCGAATAGACGGCTGGGTACGACTCTGATGAACTTCCTTCCTGCGGTAAAGGAGTGGGTAAATTGCCCCCATGTTCCTCGGAGTCTGTGCTTAAGAAAAGAATTTGGACAGTGTCATCCTTGTTCTCTTCGGTGACTGTATCATCTGAAGATGGAACCTCTGAAGGCAAGACCGGGTCAACTGCCGTCTCAACCTTTTGACTTTCGTCTGGTATGGGTTCAGATGGTTCGTCTTCAATGATAGATGCTTCGGCCGACCACCTGGGCGGGTCAGCCGAATTTTCAACTAGTGACAGACTTGGCAAGGGTTTTTTATATCCAGGAGGAAGTCGTAACGGTGAAACTGGACAATCGTCCAAAACTCTTTTAGTCTCGTCTAAGAAGGGACAATGGTGGATGGCATGATCGCCTTCGCACAGTTTACAAGGAAATCTATACTTTCCTTTTTGTCCTGGGGCTTCACTTTCACTAGTCGACGGTGTGTTTTCAACATGATCATTAGAGGTTGACGACACCGGGTTGTGCCAATGAGGAGACCAGTCCCTTAAGATCTGAGGGATGCAGGGACAATCTCTATGATAGTGGTCTCCTTTGCAAATGACACATGGCGATCTAGGCCTGGTCGGTGCAGTGTGTGGATTTTCGCTAGACGACGCTTGGTTGCCCCCTTTCGCTTTTGGCTCCTTCTTCTTCGTCTCTTTCTTCTTCTTTTCCTTCTTCTTCTTAGGTACTTGATTTTTGGCTTTACTAGCCCCATCAAGCGAAGAGGAAGGAGGAGAGGAAGAATTGGAGGAAGTAGAAGGTTGGTGGGTAACTCTGGAATCGTCTTGTTGCTGACTCAATTGTTCAGGAATTGCGGTGTTCTGAATGACAGAGGTTGAGAAGAGCCATACGAGCAAGCCGATTGTCAATCCTGGAAGTGACAATGTGGCCATATCGGGTGCACCAACATCTCCCCAAGAGGAGAAGGGACTAGGATTTCCTCCAAGAGGAATTCCTTGGTTGGTGGACTCCATTCTCTCAACCTAAGACCAACGTAGGAAAGGTGATGATTATTCCATTTAAAATAAATTTTAGATGCTTTGAGACAACTTTTTTTTTCAATTTTAAAGAGTCGAGAAAAAACAAAGATGACTCTAGTCGCCTTCGATTTTTAATGAGCCTAAACTGAAAAGTGCTCAGATGGACCTTTTCCGTTAAGGAGTCTGAAAAGGAACGAAAGGGACTGCTCTGGAAATCTAGGTAGAGGGATTACCAAACCAATCACAAAACTACAGAATACTTTTTACGGTACGGCAGTCAATCTTCTCGAATGTTGTGTCCAGTGCATTGCGATCGATAGGGCGGCAGACACTGCTTCCTATGGATAAAGGATTAAGCCTATTGTGGTCTCCCAAAATATACTCGACGGTACATGGGAGCACAAGTCCGTACTGGCACTTATTGTCTCAAAGTAGAGGAATCACCCAACCAACAGTGAGAACAACAGTTACCAGGCTTTACGACGCCGGAATACGTCTCTAGCCTAGACTTCTAGATGTTGTTCGTTAGGTTCCAATGCGTTGTTAAATTCATTAAATTTATTTTATAGTTGATCTTGCTTAAGAAATTTTCCTTTCAGGTTCACCGCGTGATGTAGATGTACAATTCCTAAAATGCAATCTAAGATGATAAACAGTCTTTTATCTTCTTTGTGCAATGAAAATCCTAGCTACTAAGGAAAGAGAGACAGTATTCTTTCACAAAGAGCATAGAGCACACACTATATGCACTGTCCTAAATCAAACCAATCAAACAGTCTAAATGCAAATGCACATGCATGTATTTGTTTTCAGCCTTCTTAATATGTGAATGATAAAAAGAAAGCTAATGCGCAAATCTGAATTACTTTTCAAGCGACAATTACTAACAAGTTTCTTTTCAAAATCAAAATGAAGATAATGACAACACTTTATGATTTGGAAATGAAAACTTGCTTTCGACACTAGAAAACTACTAATTCAGATCAAATACAATAGTAACAGAGTAATCGACTATCAAGAGCAATCAGACTCTCTTCTATGACTAAAAATGACACTTGCAACACTTTCAAATCAAGAAACGACAGTACAATTACGTTACTTTTTTGCAAAGGAGAACTGAAAATGACTCAACAAATACACAAAAAAATTTACAGTTCTTTGCACAATGGAGGCGGAATATCAGCAAGGAAAGGGGTTTCAAACAGAGGTATACTGACTACAGGCAGCAAAATTCATGAATAGAACTGAAAAGAATGAACACAGAAACCAAAATTGAGGAACAATGCCTAGTCTGATCAGCGCACCTGTAACACAGTGAACTTGAAATGCAGCGCACCTACTACACTCGGGAAGTGCGTTGAATTTCAGATTCACAGAACAGAGATTGCGCTAGGCCAGAGACGAGACTTTGCTTGGGTTCCGGGTCACAGTTTGCAGTTCAGTTGAGGGATTTTGGCCGAGCAAGTGGTAATTAGTAAATCAACAAGAGGGGTAGATCTAAGGAGGTTACTAGAGCCACCACAACGGCAATTAGAGAGTTTGTAAATCAGTTGTTTAATTCATAAACAAAACCCGGAGATTGACTAAAGCGGAAGTTATCTACTTTGCATTTGCATAGCAAATGCATTTCGAAAGCTACCTGGCTCGACTTCAGGCTCCGTCTGTAAGTTTATAAAGTAAAGAAAAATGTAGATAAGCAAACATCCTAGTTTCTCCCCAGCGAAGTCGCCATTTTGTTACAGGGAAAAGTGTCTATGCAGAACTGCTAATCCCACTAAGGTGTGGTAGCTACCTTAGAAACAAACAAAGTAAAGCTACTTTCATTTTTCCTTTATGAAAGATAGATAAGAGAAGAATAAAGGAGACCAACCTCTGTCTTGCGCTTGGCTCCTAGTTCGATTCCTCTCTCTTCTGATAGTCCTTTGCTACTTGCTTCCTTGTACACCCAGCTTCACAGAGTACCTGTAGAATCAAAGTTGCATAACACTATACAAGAACATGGATCTATTATCATAAACAATCTAGGATCAGATGTAAATTGGCCATACAAATGCATAAAGCATAAACAACACAAGAGTATGGAGGAAAACTTGAATAGCTTTTATTGATAATCAAGAAAGAGCCAAGAGAGTTACAACCAGTTATTCTGACCCAGCATCATCCTCTTAGCAAGTAAGCCCTTCTTCACCTCATGCAAAGCTTAGATCACCCAACACTATGATGTTGCCTCAAGAAACCAACAACAATTCCTTACAATATGCAAAACTCCAGCCCTCTGGATCTTTGGGATGAGGGATCCATATATAGATATCTATAAGGGAGATATGTCAGCTTGTGATTTGATTAGTGTCTTCCCTCTGATAGTTCTTGCTTCCACTTGGAGATTGATGATCTCTTACTCATCCTTGGTCGAATTCAGAGAGGCAAGTGTCACAGGAGAAGTTTCTGGAAGATTCCATGCCTCTCCACCTCGCGGATTGACACTACCATTTGTCACTTCTCGCCCATCGCACCCCATAGAAGGTATTTTTTGAAATGCAACGCACCCATAGAGTGTAGTTAGGTGAGTTGCAATGCACTTTGCCTATGGAGCAGGTGAAATGATCCTGTTTTGACCAGTTCTGAGTAGTTTTTCATGGAGAACATCTGGGAGAAGCTGTAATCAGTTGACCTTGTTCCTTTAGGGGTTAGAAAAACACTTTTAGGGACTTAGGAGCCCTTGGTATATGGACATTTTATGCTTGGGGTTGCAATGCCCAAAAATGTCTATAACAATTAGAGCCCATCAAGTTCAAAATGAGTTGCTTACGTTCGACCCCAATAATTCTTCTTCCACTGAAGATTTTTTGTCCAAGTTTAAGACCCTTAGACTTCTCTTAGAAAGTGTTAAGGTTAAGAAAGAAGATGGTAGCCTTATCTATTCCATTCTTACTAAGTTGGGACTAGCCTACTGTGTGTTTGTTTCCACCTTCCATTCTACTAGAGAAGCCTTTATTTCTCAAGGACAAGACTACAAGTCCCCCTCTTTTGATGCATTTATAACTCTCTAATAAGAGAACAAGAAAAAATCTTACATCTTGGTCTTCTTAATCTTGGAAACTCTTCTAAGAAATCCTTAGCCATCGAGTAGCAACTAGGTACAAATAATCCTAAGAAGCAACATCCTAAAAAGAATGGTCCTAAACCAACCAAGGGTCCTAAGCACTTTTAGTCTCAAAATGAAAAACCAATTCAACAAAATGATAAGGCAAATAAAAAAAAAAGGAATAAGACTAATAGACCTTGGAACTTTTGTAATCGAGATGGCCACTTAGAATCCAAATGTTTTAAGAAGATGGAAGCCTTGGAAGTAGCAATGAAGAAAAGTGACATCCATTTGGAGCACTCTTCAACTTCATCTTTAGGAATAACACTTTCTGCATGTGGTTGTTAAGCATCTTGGTCTGGTTATGGACTAAATGTATCTTCTTCTTCTCATTCTCATGAGTGGCGCATTAATTATGGAGATTCTTATCACATGGCCAAAAACAAAGCCATGTTTTCTTCTTTAAATGATTGTAACACCAAAAATATATATGTTGGTGATGATAGATCTCTTAATGTTGTAGGGACTGGAACTATTCATCTAGACAATGATCAATTTAATGATGTTTATTTGTTCCAACCTTGTCCTGCAACCTTCTATCTGTATATCAGATAACTCATTTAGGTGAAGGTAAAAACATTGAATTTTCACCTCATGATGTTGTAATTAAGGACGTAAGAGATCCTAGACAGATTTTAGCTACTGGAATTGATCATGATTCTACAAGGTTGTATAAGTTTAACAACTTTGGGTCATCAACTCTTCCCTCAGTCTTAGTTGCTCATAATGGTGAGGTGAGAAAACTTTGGTATGAGCGATTTGGTCACTCAAACTATCTCTCCCTTCAAAATCTATGTAATGAAAATTTGGTGGCAGGTCTTCCTATGGCATCTTTTAGAGATGGTATTTGTTCCGGATGTGTACTCAAAAAACATCATTGGGATAGTTTTGAAAACGTGCATCTTGGCATGCCTCAACCCCTTTACAACTTGTGCATAGTGATTTATGTGGTCCACTTCCAGTTGTTTCATTCTCTAGCTACAAGTATTTCTTAACTTTCATTGATGATTTCTTCAGACGCACTTGGGTATACTTCTTAAAACTCAAGAGTGAAGTATTTAACATGTTCTTGGCCTTTAAGTCCTTTGTTGATAAATGATCTAGACTTCAAATTCTTAAGCTAAGATCTGATAATGGAAGAGAGTATGTCAAAAACAAATTCATCAACTTTTTCAATTAGTATGGAATTCAATTGAAACATAATGTTCCATATACTCCACAACAAAATAGTGTAGCTGAAAGGAAAAATCGCACTTTAAAAGAAATTTCTAATTGTATGCTTCAATCTAAAGGACTTAGTCTTAATTTTTGGGAAGAAGGAATTAACTGTGAAAATTACATAGTAAATCACACTCCTACTAAGGTTTTAAAGAATATCACTCCTGAAGAAGCATGGAGCTCAATTGAACCATATGTAAGTCACTTTCATGTTTTTGGAACTGAAGCATGGGCCCATATTCCAGATGAGAAAAATAAAGCCTTATAACCTAAGAGTGAAAAATGTATTTTTGATGGATATTCTAAAGATGTCAAAGGATATAGACTTATTTCACCTAAATCCAAAAATGTTATGATTAGAAGAGATGTAAATTTTGATGAAAATATATTGGCCTACGAGCCTAGTTCAACATATGTGCCACATCTCTCTATCCCTTCTACCTCTGAAAATATTTCTTCTTCAGATGATGACAGTAAGGATGAAAATCCGCCCCCACCTTCTCAAGATCCTCCTTTAGCTCCCCAGCTTCCAAAATGGGTCTGTGCTACTCGGGATGCAGTAGGTGCTCTTGCAGGTGATCCTACAGATCAACGACATACACATTCTTAGTTCAATAGAGCCTCTTCTTTACTGGCTCAAGCTTCAGTGAATTATGATCCTGACACCTTTGAAGAAGCTTCAAGCCATCCAGATTGGGATGCAGCTATGAATGAAGAATATCCTTCATTATTGCAAAATGATACATGGGATCTTCTTCCTCTTCCAAAGGGAAGAAAACTTGTTAGATGTAAATGGGTTTAGAGAACCAAGTTTGGACCAGATGGAAAAGTTGATAAACATAAATCTCGTCTTGTTGCTAAGGGTTTTTCACAAGTTAAAGGCGTTGAATATACTGAAAGTTTACCCCATGTTGCCAAAATGAACTCTATCTACCTTACTCTTTCCCTTGCTCCCTCTTTCAAATGGGAAGTCCATCAAATGGATGCTAAATCTGCCTTCTTGAATGGGGACTGGCATGAAGAAATCTATATGGAACAACCTCCTCGCTTTATACAAATAGAATCCAACCTTGTATGTCGGCTTAGTAAATCCCTTTCTGGTCTCAGGAAAGCCCCTCGGGCTTTGTATGCCAAAATCGATAGCTTTCTTTTAGATAGTGTGTTTTCTAGGTGTTATTCTGACAGTATTGTCTACACTAAGAAAGTGGGTAAGTCTCTTATTATTCTTGTTCTTTATGTTGATGATCTTATTCTTACTGGTAGTGATCCCAACCTTATAAACCATCTGAAGTCCAACCTTAAAAATAAGTTTGAAATGACAGACTTAGGACACTTTCATTATTTTCTTGATCTTCAAGTCTTGCAATCCAAGGAAGGTATTTCCCTTTCCTAGTCCAGGTATGCATGTGATCTTCAATGCCACTTTCACATGGAAGACTGTACGACAACCCCTTATCCATTTCAGTCTAGAGCCAAACTTTCAGTCACTTGTACTTCCCCTGAAGTTGATTCTACCTTATACCTTCAGCTTGTAGGAAACATTTTATATCTGACCCATACCCATCCAGACCTTTCTTTTGTTGTTGGTCTTATTGCTTGGTTTATGCAAAACCTGCATGAAAGTCATTGGGAAGCAGCTAAAAGAATACGTCATTATGTTAGAGGTACAATTTAGTTTGGGATTCATTACAGTGCAAAAGCATCTCCTCTATTGGTTGGTTTCACTGATTCTGATTGGTCTGGTGACCCTAATGATCGGAAGTCTATTGCAGGTTATGTCTTGACTCTTGGTTCTTGACCTATTACATGGGCTATCTAGAAACAAAGTTCCATTTCTATTTCTTTGAAGGAGAAGCAGAGTATCATGGCACCGTAGAAGCTAGTAAGGAAGCCCTGTGGTTTCGTCAAATCCTGTCGGAGTTTTGGTTTCAACAGCAGCATCTGACTACACTTTGGTGTGATGATCAAAGTGTCATTCAACTATGCAAAGATCCATTCCAGCATCAACGCAACAAACAAATTGAACTGCACATGCACTTCATCAAAAATCTCATTCATGACCATGTTCTTGAAGTACAATATTATTCAACTGGTGATCAAGTTGCACACATCTTTAGAAAGGCTCTCAAAGAGGTGAAGTTTAATAAAATTCGATTTATGGTTGGAGTTTAGGAAGTTGTCACTAAGGGGGGATAGGCTCTATTGCCTCCTTCCTTATCCTATTGTGCTATATTTTTACATCCTTCAATCCTATCCCAAGTTGTTCTTAAGGGGGGATGTTAGGATATTCCAACACATAGTAAATAGTTAAGTATACCTTGGTCTAGTGTAGAGTTGGGTAAATTTTGTTTCTTTACTATGTACCTTTGTAACTTACAATCTGATAGTCACTATATGTTGTATACATGAAGTGATGCGACGATTCATTCTCTCCTCAACATTACCGACACTTTATTCATGGCTTAACACCCAATTGGTCCATGATCTCTATTTAAAGAGCATGGCAGGTCATTTGTAATGGGACCATTCATAAGAGAATCTTATGAAAATTTTCTTTCTTTTATTAATAAATTGCCTGAAGTGGCCGCGTTGGCTCAGGCCATGGACTATTTCCCTATTTGAGGGTTTTAACCACCTCAAGAATGTTGGTGTATTGATCTGTGATCTGTTTGTGAGCGGTGTCCTTTGGTGTTCTATCTGAAGAACCTACCCTGTAAATTCCTACAATGGATAGTAGGGATTGAGTTGGGTGAGGTTTAGGGTAACTACCCTAACCAATCCCACTAACAAAGGCTCATTATGATCTTGACCTTGAGGTGAAATAGATCTTTGTAGTCACACTTCAAATCCTAATTCATCAGCCTCATTCTTTGAAGGTTTTTTCTAAATCCTAGTATTACCATTCCACCAACAATTTCCTAGTGTGGTTGAGTAGCAGGAGTGGCATTTCCAAAAGCTGATCATAGGTAAAAAGGGTAGGAAAGGAATTTAGTTCTTTTTCTCTTTTCTCTTCAAGCTTCTACTTGACGTTTTTGCTCAAATGAGCAATATTCCTCAAAATTTCATTAAGATGCTCAAATTTGGAATTTTATAAGGTTTATCTCTTCCAAAATTGATAAGGGTTTGTATCCCTACCATGGAATCTCAATGATTCCTCCAAACACTTTGGAAGAGAAACTTACTGCACCACTATTCGAGGTAACCTCTCTAGAGACACCATTTATTCCTTTTTATTTCAACATTTTCCCAAGTTTTTATTTTAGTTAACTTATATACCAATTCAAACTTACCTATTTACTTTTACTGGTTTCTATTTATAGGAAATAAAAATGTATTCTACATTTTATATAGATGAATATTCGACCATATTGTTAGCCATTCTGCCCTATAGTTCAATTGCACAGAAATAACTATTAAAAATTCTAAAAATCTCTATGCAAGTTTTTACATGGAGCATTGATCTTTGTCTCACTACTAGAAGAATTTTCCTTATGAGGGTTAAATTTTATCAAATACTATGCAAGAGTCTCAAGTTCTTGTTTCTTCCTTTGGCTGAGTAATCACTCTTATAATTGCTTATGTTTAGTTCAATCCTCGTCTTAAGAACTTGATAAATAAACAAAATATGGCCATGGGATTTTTGTTGAAAGCCTCAACAAGAAAAAAAAACATGAGAGCCACGGTTGATAGGCTTTACTCATATATGTTTGTATAAGTGGGTTCTTGTAATTTTTCTTCGTGGTTGTCAGAATGAGGATTTTATGGTGAGTCAAAATGTAATTATTATTTATGTATAATTTTGTGGGGATAATACCATGACTTGTAGGGTTATATAATAAAAATATCTTTATACAAAAGTTTATGTAAAAGGAATGATTTTCTTATGTACGCTACTCCTTACTTCTCTCAAATTATGAGAATGCTCAGTCTCATATATTTTCTTTTTTAGGTCTCTACCATTGGATTATTGCTCATATAAAAGGAAGAAAGTCTATACTTATACAAATCCCTTTAGGAATAGGATAAAGGGCTTTGCATTCTAGCCAACCTTGAACCAAAGTTTATGGTCAATTCCCCTCGAGCTTTCCTGTAAGTCTTAGTAAAAAATCTACTCCCTTATTTTACATCTTGAAACCTTAACAACATCTTGTTATTCTACAAGTACTACCAATATATATCCAATCAGAAATATTTCTATCAGGAACTCCCATACTCCTTTTTAACAGAGAATGCAATGTGGAATTTATCTCCAACCATACAATAATACATTATGGTATGTAATCTGTCATTTTTCTTTTCTTTTCCCTCGAATGTTGCAATGGTCCCAGGAAGAATGATAGATGAAGGAATTTTCTTTTCTTTTTGTTACTGCCTCTTTTGGGCATAACCGAGTTGAACCATTTTTCCATAAGAGTTAGGGTTTAGCCTCTCAAGTTAAAATTTAACCTTTTCCTCAGAGAATTAACACATCGAAAAATAATTTATAATTACATTATTGCAAATAATATTTACATCAACATATATATCATATGTCATTTGTCCTTTTCTAACTTTTCAACCAAAAGTAAAAACAACCGTAAATGGAGTTACCAAGGGTATTTCACATCCCCTCCTCTTGAAACAGGACATTTCCCTTGGTGTTTTTAGGCTTCCATTTTCCGTGGAACAACATATGAAGTGCATCCTTCATTTCATATTTCATCATTCAAGTGGTGTCCTTAGGCCCAATTTTCTTTCATTGCACTTTAACCATATTATAGTTCAATTATGGAGTAAACACTAACTCCTATTCCAAATTCATTGATTTCCACCATGTCTTCAAACATGCTAAGAAACACTCTCAACTTTCATTGATGCACGCATCAAGGGTAAAAACATCAATATAAGCACCTCATTAATAGTAATAGACAACAATAGATTATCTTGCACATTTATCTAATGGATATTCTAGTAATTGTCCTTACCGCACAATCCCAAGTATGAGAAAAACCAATTCCCTTGTTATACCATTCACACAATATATATATATATATATATATATATATATATATATATATATATATATATATATATATATATATATATATATATATATATATATATATTTATATGGAGGTTATCGAGAAACATTGATAATGTTTTTTGATGGAATATTTGATATTATGAAATTATGATGTTGTCTAATGTGGTAGATCATTGGCTATGATCCATCATGGGTGAAAAGGTAAGGAAATAATCCTTATGATATATATATATATATATATATATATATATATATATATATATCATAAGGATTATTTCCTTACCTTTTCACCCATGATGGATCATAGCCAATGATCTACCACATTAGACAACATCATAATTTCATAATATCAAATATTCCATCAAAAAACATTATCAATGTTTCTCGATAACCTCCTAAACTTACCACTTTCATGGATGTCATTATCACTATCTTTCCTTCAGGTAGACCCAATAATGTTTGCTTTAGTTATTCTAATATTTTTTTAATAAGACTTGATCAAGGTTTTACACCATTATTAATTCTTTTTATTTACTATTTTCTAGAGTTATTTTCCTTAAACTCTTTCACACCCAACAAACCATCAGTAGCAAAACAAAAAAGGAAAAAATAAGAGAAACCTTCAAAGCAATCTAAAGGAAAATGAAGAAGCAACATGGCCATGCTCAAAAGAAACAAAAGAAAACAAGAAAATTGCATTACAAAATCATGCAACCATGCTTTTCCTGGCATACCTCACTTATGAGTTTCCTCACAACTCACTTTTCAACATCTACATTCATCTATATATTGAAAATTATTAGTTAAGGAGTTTGGAGGTTATATGTACTTTTTCTTGTGCAACGACTATGGGGTCCTTCCCCTTTGCATCCATGTGCCTATTACCTATCTCAACATTCCATGTTAGTATAGTTGTATTACATAATAATTTTCATAAGAACGTGTTCATTTTAGTCAAACATTTAACGATAATTCATATGTGCCTACAATTAAAGGTCATATTGAATATCTTTATAGTACTTATTTGGGATAACATTGACTATTAAACATTGCACTTACCATGTTGGCACAACACGAATGGAAACAAGAATTGGCAACACTTGTGCCAATCTCCACTAACATTGTATTAATAAAAGTCTTAATTCCTCAAGATCATATGCCACATTTTCCTCGATATTGCCATCTAGTTTTCCACCTATTCCTTTCCATATTTTACTATAATCCACTATTAATCATTCATTTCATGTTAGGGTCACATACTTCTCGGAGTGTTTAAGCATGAATATCCATTATTGTATGCACCTAACATTTTTTTTAATGCTTTCACTTAGTAGCATATGATATTTTCCATTTTTTTAAAAGAGAATACATTGCATCAACGAAGGCTGGGTCAAGAGATTCCCCCCCATAATTATGGTTGCATCATTAGGCCATAATATTTTTACACATTGGCTTACATAAAGAAATCTAACTCGCATCCTATTGACGGTGCTGGACCCGCCAACATGTCAGGAGATCTTCCTGGTGAGAAGTCCCAATTAGACCTCAGACTGTTTTGTGTAGGAGTCCTAGCAATGTGTTGTACGGTAGTGCCTTGACTGCGATTACACACATAGGAAAGTAAGATATACCTATTAGTAGTAAGGGTGTGATAGTTGTAGTAAGTCAAGGAAGGTGCATGAGAGGTTCTAACACACTGAGGGTGAGGTGAGTGCACCCCTTCGAATCTTGTAATACTACATGGCTTGGAAGGGAGCACACGAGCAAATATGCATCACAATCTCGAAAGAAAGTTAGCAAGAAATCCAAGGTCATGGTTAAACCAACAACACATTTTAGAAAGATTCATACACACTTATACAGAATAGTCCATACATGCATGCGTAAGAAAACAAATACATATATCATTTAGAGTAAACCTGATAGCATAGAATACAATACAACATATGCATGAAACGTGCTACCTCTATCATATTAATAATTGTAAGTTCCAGCCATACAATACATCCATGTCCAACCACTAGTTCGATTAGCATAATGTTACAGCCATAGCTACGTGCTCCTCCAAAGAGATATACTAGTTTGCACAGTGGAGAAGCCAAGGCTCATTACAATATTATCCAAGCTCTCTCCAAGATAGTCTTATTGGAAGCTTGGCTGACAAAAAGAATCTACAATGGGTTATGAGGTTCTCTTTATTGAAAAGGGTGGGGTGACCCTTGATATTGCCCTTTGTGACAATTCATCTACTCTATGGATGTTATATCCAACTATCAACACTTGACTTACACTTGACAAGACGTTACACTACAATGCACATGTGCCCATGTGAGACAAAATGGCTTGAGAAAGCCATGCAAGAAATCACCAATGGTCAATCTGTTGTGGTGAGACCAACTCTTTGACATGCTTGTAATGGTCAAGGTGGTGAGTTGATGCCAAGCTTGGTTGTTTGTGATGGTGTGCATGCGCTCCATGGTGACATCTTGCTGAAGCATACTCTTTCCTCTGTCACATCTGGTGCATTGGTGTGGCTCCTCCGTCCAAATTGTCTGCTAACATGTGCATGGTCTTCTTGGGTGCGACCAAACTAACAACACACTGATGCATGGTTCTGCATTGATATTCCAGTGTGTGCTGGTGGTCATGCTCATAGTTGTCAACTACATCTTCAGCTCTAGTTGGACTTGCTTCTTGTCTTTTCTATGGTGAGTGTGTTGAATGGGTGGGATCACTTGCATGTGCATGATGACATGGATGCTACAGAATTCCCTTGCATATGATCAACAACACTTCTCACCATGTCTGCTCTGTGCCAGCTACTGGGATCGATCTTTAATTGGTATGGGCACAATTTCATCTATGAGTGCATGTTGCATTCGCTACTGTACCTATTCTTGCTTCAAATCATTCTCTTATCTATGTAGCTCTTGTTCTTCCTTGAGTTTCTTCTTGAGCACATGCAACTCCTTCTCTATTCTGTTCTCTGACTTCACGTGATCTTCATGTCGCATCATCACTTCATAGCGTGAGTCTCCAATGTTGCTTTCACCACAAGTGGATCTGCTTGAGCTTGCAACTTTGTTCCAGCTCTGTGTTGTCAACAACCTTCCCCTTGCATTCATTCCATCTGTATGCTGCCTTCAGCTATTGTTCATGATGTTGCTTCTGTCATATCCTGATCTCCTTGTCTACGAACAACTTGATGTCTTCATGAGTAGGCAAGTCCATAGACACTTGATCAACTGCATCTCCAAGTGTGCTCTGAATGGTGTCTTTGACTCTGCTCTCTTGGAAACTGTTGTACCTATACTGTTGGGAGGGAGATGAACACCTACGATACCTGGAGACATGGAAACACTCATGGCAAGCAATCCGTCAGTCGAAAACCAAAAGGAACTTGAAAACTAACTTGCAACATACTTGTGTGACTGATCATGAAGGTTATGCAATTTCTGGTGGGAGGTCAGGAGACTGACTGCCAAGAATGCGCAAGGCACAATCCGGGCTATTGGGAGCCTAACTGACTGTTGGAACTGCGCAATGCATAGTCCAATCTAGTTGCTAACTGCTGGAAATGCAATGGACAATCTCAGCTGGAAATGGTTGCAGGCTCAGTGACTACATTGCATAATTTTCTGGGCCTGTAGTCATTGTCCTTCAGAGTTGCACAATGCAATACTGGAGGACAGTGATTGGGCAAAAATGTGCATTTCCTAAGAGGAAGACAAAGCCTTCCCTCTTAGGAATGCACAATGTTGTCTTGGAGAGGCAGAGTCTGAGCCAAGGCTACCCAAACACACCGACGTGCAACTGAAAACGAATGTGAATGTGAATGCATGGAGATAATGAGTGTAAGCATAAGTGAATAATCATGCATGCAAACAATGAATGAAAGATTCATAAAACAGAACAACATGTGTGTGGGTTAGGCAAGTCGTTGAATCGACGACCATTCGTGAAAAATAGTTTCATGCATGCGACAGCAGTGAGATGCTAACGAAAACAGAAACGGTGCTAGTACAAGATAGTATGTATCAAAATGACAGAAAACGCTCACTGAAATCAAACAGACAACATTCATAACAAGCGAAACACAAAAAGTGCCAGAAATGCAACACAAGATATTGGAAGTGAGCTTACCCCAAAAAAACTAAGTTGAATGTGTCGAGGCTCCTAAATGCGATGTCATATGTCAGAGCTACAAGTTTGATGTTAGGAATGAGCTCTGCAATGTTCCATTCATGAGTTTTGATAAAATCAAATATGTGACATGCATGCCACAAACATAGGAAGAGCGACACTTAGTGGGAGGTTTTTGATATGATCATTGCATGCAACCTCCAGCTGCTAAAAGTAGATCCCTGAATCAAGGGATGCCTTTCCATGATGCCTTGGGAGAAGTAGCCAATGCATGCAAATCAGTTTTTCTCGGTCCGAGAGGGAACCAGTAAACACTGCACATGCAAGAGGCTGCTCAACTGCTGGGAGAAAATTAGCATTTCTAGAAGGCAGCTGGGCTAGCTGGCTAGAAGTTTTGCGTAATTTATGGGTAGAGAAGCTAACTGTTGCCCAGGATTACACAATTCCTAGGCTGAGTAGCCCTGCTGGGAGGAATTGCATAATTTTTTGGATGAAGCCTAACTGGCAGAATTGTGCAATTCTGGAGCCCAGCAGGCTACTAGACAGAATTTCACAATTTCTGCAGGGAAGGCTAGCTTCCCTCCGAAATTGCGTAATTTCTTGACAGAGTTGCTCAGCCTACAGCTGTACCAATTTCGAAGGAAAAACTTGTGACAGGAACACAAAAAGCTATGATGGAGAGGCTATCATTCTGCAAGAAAATCACTGAAGCTTGTGTACTTGACAAAGCAAGACATGCTGTTGTCGAAGGTTGGTAGGGAGGCTCCAAAATGAGGGTAAGGAAAACTTTTGGAGGTTGGTTGTAGCCGCTACAACACTTGGCGACACACTGGTAGAACTCCAGCTCTCTGAATGGACCTTGTTCGTGAATAGTAAGTGTAACACCTCTAGAAGTATTTTTTAGTTCTCAGTTCTTCTTGGTTTCACACTGCCTCGATTGTAAGATGTAGCATCTGCCAAGCTCTTGGTCGATTAACACACATTCCAAGCCAAGGAAACACAATTGTTTTGATTGGTGTTGAGGGCTATATTGGTACATAAGTAGTATAGTCGTCAGAGCCTCAGTTTCATCTCTGGTGTTGCTCTGCTACGAGCAGGCCTAAATAGTACCCAAGTGGAGTCACATAGGAACACAAGCATGGCTCTGCTTCCAGTGAGCCTGGTCAGTACCCTGGTGGCGTTACTTACATCACCTCTCTACGTAGGAAGGCTTTCTCTTCTTTCACCTTACTTATTTTCATTTTTTCAAACTTTTTTCACTTTTTCATTTTTCATCTTTGTAACTATGCATAGCACTTATTCGTTTCAAAGGCAGAACAGGGATTCCAGATTATTTAGAGAAGAAGAGGTTGTTCCTATACAAAATTAGTTTATGTATACCTCTGACGTGCTTTTTAACGTTTTCCCCCTCACCTTACTCTACTTGACTGAGCTAACAAGGATTAACCCAAAAACAACTGACTACAGTAGGTGATACTAGTTAGCGCGCAAGCATTGTGATTTCACCAAGGTTCACTTTGAACAGTACATATTTTCCATTGATGTATTATGGACTGAAGATAACAAGTTCTTACATAAGAGAGCAGACAATAGATAACCAAATTTTGATAGTTGTACAAGTCCTCTCATACTTTACCCAGCTTCATTCATGATTCATACATGGTTTCATGCGAAACTAACTTACGAACAAGACAAGAAAACAAACCCCAAACAAAAGTAGAAGAAGAAGAAAAAGTGCAAGAAAACCATGTAAGAAAAGAAGAAAGTAGACAAACAAACCAACAAAGAAACTAAGAAAACAAGCATGCAAGCAAAGAGATTGAAAGCAAACACTACTCCTACTCCTAAGCTAACGGTGCATGGGCTATGTCACGGGAAGTGATACTTCCAATGTAGCCACCAGTGCATTGGTTGACCCATGTTGGTGAAGGCATGGTTCATGAACAAGACAGCTGTGCGAACCAACAAATGAGAAAGATGTAATAGTGAATACAAACACACTGCAAGTTTACAAGTGACCACATAACAAACATCAGTGAAAGCACATGACATGCACTCTGTGGAGCTACCATGGTGTTGTGCTACAATGCATGTAGGTTTTGAGTGTCTGCATCCTCTTGATTGTGATAAGCAAGCAAACGTGAGAAAGGTATACCACTTATGTTGTGCATGTGTGCTTGTTGTGTAAGATTCATCCAATGCATGAGCGATGGGATCGTGTAGTTCGAGTGGAGGAAGTGAAATCTTGGTGTTTGGTTGATCTTCAATGCAAAGAAGAGAGTGATGAGGAGCCTTGAATGTTTCGACAATTTCTTGACCAGAAGTCAAACCAACCTCAGGATAGCTAGGGCCTGATATAACCATCAGCTCGGACTGAAGTGCATTGATAGCCTATGGGGTTTCGATTTTGTTGACAGATAGATCACCGTAGACCAGTGTCTTAGACAAATTAACAATGATTGAATCAACATCGTGATCAGATGAGGAAGTGGATAGGTCATGACAACTAATATAAAAAAATTGATGATGTTTTTCGACATCCTCATGATTTGATGAATCGGGAAGAGGGTTAGATGAAAAGCAAAGATGTTCACCCTCTCTGTTTTCATAAATGAAAGATGATAGATTGGATAGATTTTCAGAGGAAGATGTGTCCTCTCAACACTGTGATGACATACTGACATCTGGCGTGTCCTGTGAATGATCGAGAGTAGAAACATCCGAGAATGAGTTTTCACGGGGAAATTAGTAGTGGGAGAATCACAAGGGATGTCAAGATAAGGTGGATGAGGTGTAGCTGGAAGGGAGTCATCCTTCACTACGGGTTACTCTTTAGATTCCAACACACACTCATCATGAATGATGGCGCAAGTTGGTTGCATAACACCAAATCCGTCAGAAACTTAATCCTTGTTCGCGACAAGTGAGGAGTCCAGAATGAAAGAACAGAAGATAGTACAATCTGGAGGATCAACAAAATGCAGGGATGGAGGTTGAGGGAATGAATCCATGTGACAACCAACAATCTTTCAAGCCAAGTCTGCATAGGTATCATGAGAGGGTGGGGTGGGAGGATGTGACAGTTCAACAAATGTGAGTGCATGAACTCCCACATCACTTCGCGGTGGTGGACAGTCAATTGTGACAACAACTGTGCCTGCCTGTGATTGCGTAGCTCCATCATGAAAATGCGTTAAGTGGGGTTCGAATATGTGAAGAAGATACTCAAATCTTCCATTATGAAATTCCCAATCAATATCAATTTCAGGGAATTAGTATGCAATATTATAGAAGCATGTAAAAAAAATTTCAATGGATTCACTGGGTGCTTTTCATGATTTTAGAATTTATTTTTTGATTACTTTACGATCGAAGTGATTGAAAGCATGGTCTATCTCTGCGAATAAATGAGCAAGAGAATGAATAGATTTTTCGGGCAGTGTGGCACACCAGTGCATTGGGTTCCCTCGAAGCGTGTAGACAAATAGCGCGCAACTCATGTATTTTTTAAATAATCCATGTCTTTCACATGAGCCTACAACATTAACCACATGCCTAACCAACGCTACATGGCCTCCACCATCATATGTTTTATGTGACAAGTTATCCGAGAAATTTTCTGATATAATGAAATCGTTTCCATAAGACATACATTTTGGAATAGGAACTTGGTAGTTAGTCATGATAGATATGTAGAGATTCAAAACAGATGTGAGGACTGAACTTGTCATTTGGCTATCCATATAGTGCCAAAATGTTGACTTTGCTCGACCCGCCAACATGTTAGTGGATCTCCCTGGTAAGAAGTCCCAATTATACCTCAGACTATTTGGAGTAGGAGTCCCAGCAGTGTGTCGTACGGTAATGCCTTGACCGCGAATTCACAAAGAGCCAAGTAAGATGTCCCTATTGATATCAAGGGTGTGACAACTGTAGTAAGTCAAGGAAAGTGCATGAGAGGTTCTAACACACTAAGGGTGAGGTAAGTGTGCCCCTTGGAAACCTGTAATAGTATGCAGCTTGGAGGGTAACACACGAGAGAAGATGCATCACCAGATGGAAAGCAAGTTAGCGAGAAATCTAAGGTAATGGTTAAAACAACAACACATTTTAGAAATATTCATACATACATATACAGAATAGTCCATACATGCATGTGTAAGCAAACAAATACATATATCATTTAGAGTAAACAAAATAGCATAGAATACAATACAATATATGCATGAAATGTGTTGGCTCTATTATATTAAGAAGTGTAAGGTCTAGTCATACAATACATCTATGTCCAACCAATAGTTCCAATAGTGGAATGTTACAACCACAACTGTGTGCTCCTCCAAAGATATATACTACCTTTGCACAGTGGAGAAGCCAAGGCTCATTACAATACTGTCCAAGCTCTCTCCATGATAGTCTTATTGGAAGCTTGGCTAACCAAAAGCCTTTACAATGAGTTATGAGGTTCTATTTATAGCAAAGGGCGGGGTGACCCTTGAAATTCCCCTTTGTGATAGTTCATCTACCCTCACGACGCTTCATCTACACTATGGTTGTTACATCCAACTATCGACACTTGACATACACTTGAAAAGATGTTACATTAAAGCGCACATGTGCCCACGTGAGACAAAATGGAGTGAGCAAGCCATGCAAGACATCACCGACTCTCTCTCCATTGTGGTGAGACCAAATCTTTGACATGCTTGTGATGGTGAAGGTGGTGAGATGATGCCAAGCTTGGTCGTCCGTGATGGTGTGCATGTGCTCCATGGTGACATCTTTCTGAAGCAAACTCTTGCCTCTGTTGCATTAGGTACATTGGTGTGGGTCCTCCATGTTGGCTTGTTGGGGCCTGACCCAGGTTTAGTGATCTGAAAATGGGGCTCTTAGGCTTCTTGTCTAACTTACAAGAACCTCTCCCACTTCCAAAGCTTAAATATTCCCAAGTCTTTATGATTAACCAATGCGGAATTAAATATGTGCTTGAAAATAAGGTGTATGCTTATGGTTGTTTTAAGTTGTTTATGTGTTGTAAATTGATTTTCTTAAATTGATATAAAACATATAACAGTGAAACAATACAGCAAATAACAAACACACATAAGACAATAAGTTTAATATGGAGTTCACCCAAAACTCTTGGGCTACATCTCCTTGAGCTCTAGTTAACTCAACTAGGCTCTCTGGTATTATGGTCTAAGTTCTTTTACAATCTCCACGCTTAACTCCACTGGTTTCCACAGAACACAATGGATTCAGAACACCATCTTATCCCCTGGCTCTGAAGCTCTCGGCTTTCTAGCTCTAGGCTCTGGCTCTGGCTCTCGACTCTGGCTCTGGCTCTGGCTCTGGCTCTGGCTCTGGCTCTGGCTTTGGCTTTGGCTCTTGGCTCGTGGCTCTGGCTCTGGCTCTGGCTATGGCTTTGGTTTTGGCTCTTGGCTCGTGGCTCTGGCTCTGGCTCTGGCTATTGAATCCGGCTCGTGGCTCTCTGCAACCTTCAGCTCTCTGGCTTTTCACTTGACCTTCAAGTGAACCCAAAGACTCCCTTAGCTTCTCTGCATTTTGCTTATGCTCTCAATTGAGCTCTCTGCCCCCTTTGAGGTACTTTTTCGGCTTTTCGGCTACCCCAGCCATTTCTCTATGATTCATTATCCCTCTGCGGCTCTACGGCTTCTCTGCTCCCCATCAGTTAGAATATCCATTTGGCTTTGTGGATCCGTGGCATCAAAATGCATCATTGCCTATAAAAATGCCTGTTTACAGTGTGGCATGATGATCAGGAGTGGTTACAGAGGTTTCAGGGCCTTCTCATAGGCAAAAATCCACAAACTGAGAAGATCCCATTACACAAGCATTTTCTGGAAAATACACTATTGGGCGTGTTTTTCGGACTTGGAACCCCATTCAATCGCCCCTAAAATATCTATTGGGTTTGCCATTAGGCGTTATATTGCATCGCATTAGCATATTGGGCGAAATCCCAATTACACGGGGAATATGTGAAAAACCCGACAAAATCCTTTTTATCAGACTTCAAATTATATCGAATCTACCCTATAATCGTATTGGGTCTGCCTTTGGCCACTTTCGCACTCTCCACCATCGATCTGCGAGATCTCTGATCCAATAGTCAATATGTGGTTTCAGGCGGCTTTAAGGTATGGAGGTTACTGGCCCGAAAATGCAGTTTCCATGTTCCTCCGCCAAGCCACACGTCGTTCATTGTATGGGATCGAGCAGAGCCAACCCAATGCCATTTACCACTTGAGGCCCACCCAAAGTCCCACTTACAGAACTCAAATTTTTATAAATTACGCGTAAATTCCCCTTCAAGTTTGGCTTTACCACTTCAGGTGTCTTTCCTTTGTATTTCGGTTTTTACACCAAAAAATGTTAATACACAAAAAATCCCTTTTACCGGATTTCAAATTTTCTGAACTGCGCTTAGGAACTCCGTCAGGTCCGACAATTGCAAGTCACTGATTTAAACCTGGCCATCCATTCCTTTTCTGATCCAACGATTTAGATTTCTCATCATGATTGCTATCAGATATCTCATTTGGAATGGCACGCGGGTTCTGTGCAACGCCGATGCCAATTTGCCGATCCGATTTTCGGCGATCGGCATATCGCATGATCGCAATTGCCAAATCCAGGGTCTCGATATCGCATACATGTCTGCCTCCAATCCGATACATTAGATTGGTGGATCGGGGTTTCTTTTGCCTCCGCTTAAGTCCACCTCATGGACCATCTCTGATGTAATTTCCCTTTATAAGGGTTTTTTTGCCTATTTTAGGGGACTTTGCCTCTTTTTCCAAAGAACAAAGGGCATCTTCTTTCTGCGATAACTTCTGCATCTGAAGTCCATTTTAGCCCATTCAAATTGTAGTAGATTCAGAATGAAAAGATCTTTGCCATGGTGCTACATCCAAGAACTTCCTTGGACTTTCATTTTCCTCTATGAGGAACACTTAGACTCAGGACTCTATCCAAAATCCATTTTGGATCATGCCTTCCCACTAAAAGAACTTTTGGTCTCCAAAAGACTGATATACTGATCTGAACAATAGATGAGAGTAATATCACTCTCTTCCTTCAACCTCCATACACTTTCCTTGCATAGTGTCTCTAAACCAAAGCCTCTTACCACTTTCCTTCCTGGATGTGCTGGTTCTCTTGGGAAGAACTGTCTTCCTTCTTGACCTCATGCAAAACTTCTACCGAGATGGTCACAGAAGGTAGTTTGATTGTCTCTACCTTGATCATTGATCCAAGGTGGCTCAAACAAATGTGAAGTACACCTGCTCCACAAAACTTTCATTTGTACCTGTTTGAAACACTATCAACAACAACTGTTAACAACAACAGAAATAGAGACAACAACCGGATGGCTTAACCTCCTTCTTCAAAAAAAGAAATAGATTTCACATATTGTGAACACCTCCATGTCTTACATCTGCATACAAATGATGGACTAGATACCAAGCCCACAAAACATGCCTTTAAACAAATGACCCTTCAAGTCAAGCATGTAGAAAAATACCATTAGGACTCTTTTTCAAAACATGAAACACTTCATCATTATCTCCATTTTGGAGACCAAGTTAACTTCTCCCAAGTCAACATGGCATCACATGCATCTCAAAGAAATCAACCCTGCAAGTTAATTACACATACATGTTCAAAAACAAGGAAATCATCAATATTCCGGTGTTCATGCACATCAAGCTTATGCATGCATTTCATCCTTTAACTTTCACTTAAGGACACTGTACTTTCAAAGCTAAAATGAAATATAATGTTGCAGTAACAAATTGAGTCTCCTGCAACTTGCATTCCATTAACAAAGAAATGCAAGGAGATGCATCAATAGACATGCAATCTTAATCAGATAAGAGCTCTAACCGTTTCTTACCAATCCCTTTCAAAGGTACTTCCTTTGTCTACACATCAGCATCATCATGTGAATCATCCTAAGACACATCATTCATGGAATCTTCCTTTCCATTTCTGCCATCTTCTCTTTCCACTTTCTTCAGCTTTTGTGGAAGCATTGTTGGATTCAGAGTCGAGCACCTTTCAGCAAGATGCCCTTGCTTACGGCAGTAAGTGCACTGCATGTGTTAGGTCCCTATACTACTAGTGTAACCCATTATTGTTATTAGTACAACCCCCTTATTATACTGTTCTGCCCATGTAGTCCCCATATTGTTATTATTGTGCCCTTACATTATTATTGATATGTTGGCACTAAATATATTATGACCCCTTAGACTCCTATATATAGAAAGGAAGTCTTTTCATTTGTATCATCCAAGAATTGTTGATTTGTGTAATGTAAAGGAGGTTTCCCCCTCAAAGAGGTTTATTTATAAGGCGTTGATCTATCTTTTCTCTCTTTTTGTGAGATGGTTTCCTAACATTTGGTATCAGAGCTTTGGATTCTATGGTTTCGCTGCTCTAAACAGGTCATCGTGGAATTTTCACTATAATGTTTTTTCTATGATATTTCAGAAGGTTAAAAAAAAAATTGATCTCAGAAGAAATCACGCTGAACCTTGGGTCCAAATTTCATATCTTGTCTCTCTATATTTTCGGAGATATGATCTGAGGAATTTAGGGCTTTTGCAAGCTCCAGAATTTCATCTAAAATAGGTCATCGTAGAATGTGCGCTATAACTCTTTCGCTACAAATTTTCAGAAGCTAAAAAAAATCCCATCTGAGAAAAAATTAGTTTGAACCACAGCTCTGAATTTTAGATCTTATCTGGGTATATTTTTGGATATATAATCTGAGGAAGTTAGGGTTTTTGGAGACCCCGGATTACATTCCAAACAGGTCACCTTGCAAAAATCATCATAACTTTTGTTCTAAGCATCAGACTAAAATGTTGTAAGAAGTTTCAAAAAGGGGACTTCCTATAGTTATTTGTATATCCGTTTCAAGAACTAAGGTTGAAACAGTGAGATGTGGCACGTCGTACAATTTTGCTCTACTGAACTAGTTTATAATCAAGTCACTGTGGGAGATTTGGCATAACTATTTCTTGGGTAATCAAATTCTGATCAGAGTTGCAGGGTCAGAAAGAGAACTTAGAGAGCTACTGTAGGAAGAAATTCCAGAACATGGAGATATGAAATTCCAGAGTTACATTCGTTTCAAGATCGAGCTTCTAAAATTAAGATGAAGAAGTTTGATGGCAAGGGTCTAGTAAATTGGATAATACAGATGGAGAAATATTTTGATCTACATGGCGTACCACTGCTACAAAAGGTATGTATTGCATCTTCATATTTAGAGCAAGATCAATTTTTATGGTATAAAGGGCTTTGTTCTCGTAAACCACTTGTTACGTGGTCAATTTCCATGGAGGAAATTATAGCACATTATGACGACACAAAGAGAAACACATTCTTTAGAGCAACACCACAACAATTGGAAGAAAATAAAGAAAAAGGGATTTTTTACAAAGTGGAAAGAAAAATTATGGCAACAAGGAATTCTACCCCTCACAACTATAAAGATGGAAGTGTTGTTTCTCCTAGCCTTCCACAACCTACAAGGGTTACACCACAACAATTGGAAGAAAAAAGAGAAAAAGGGCTTTGTTACAATTGTGATAAAAAATACATTAAAGGTCATAAGTGTGCTGAGAAGAAATTATTTTACATTGGTTGTGGATAGGATGGAGAAAAGGATCAAGAAACATCAAAACAATAGTATATACTCTAGGAACCAACCCTGGAGAAAGAAGAAATGAATCCGACCACATCTTGTAAAGCATTGGAAATAATTACTACTCCTCAAACTCTTAAGATAGAAGGACATATCAAGAAGAAAAAGGTTCAAGAAGTGAAAGACCACATCAAGAAAGAAGAAATGAATCCGACCATATCTTTTAATGAAATGGACGGAATTACCACTCCTCAAACTATCAAGATAGAAAGACATATCAAGAAGAAAAATGTTCAAGATGTGAAAGTTCACATAGAGCATCAAGAAATGAATCCGACCATATCTTGTAATGCACTGGAAGAAATTACCACTCCTCAAACTCTAAATACAGAAGGACATATCAAGAAGAAAAAGATTCAAGCAGTGAAAGATCAAATCGATCATCAACAACAAGTTCTCCAACTTTTAAAGGATAACGCCACTTTGGTGCAGAATTGAATGAAACAATAGGCAGATCAACATCGCAATGAAAGAAGTTTTGATGTAGGTGATTGGGTATTCTTATGGTTACATACATACAAACAAATGTCCCTCAAGAAAGCTATTTATGGGAAGGAAATATTGGCAATACTACACGCACTTAACAAATGGAAACCTTACCTAATGGGAAGACACTTCAAGGTAAAAACAGATCATGATAGTATTAAATACTTTTTAGAACAAAAATTATCCTTTGAAGAGTAACAAAAGTGGTTCACAAAGATGTTGGGTTATGACTTTGAAATAATCTACAAAAAATGGAAGCAAAATGTTGTGGCAGATGCACTCTCAAGATAGGATGAGGATGTGGAAGCATTGTTGTGCACCATTTCTATTATCCAACTAGATTGCATAAACGAAACAAGGTCTGAATGGAAGAAGGATGAAGAAGTGTGGCCACTCATTCAAAATTAGCAGAAGATCCCAGTTCAAACAACATTTCCAAAACTTGAAGAGGAAGAAAAAATCATATTGGAGTCTGCAGCAGTCACAGAAACAAGAACCTGACAGCTACGAAATTGATGAATTTCAGAGTATCTCATCAAGTGGAAGAACTTATCAGCTAAAGATTCCACATGGGAGGACAGGAATTTTATACAGGAGCATCAAGAACTACTCAAGCGTTGAGGACAACACTTTTTGAAGGAGAGGAGCATGTTAGGTCCCTATACTACTAGTGTAACCCATTATTGTTATTAGTACAACCCCCTTATTATATTGTTGTGCCCATGTAGTACCCATATTGATATTATTGTGCCCCATAGAATCCCACTATCGTTATTATTGTGCCCTTACATTATTATTGTTATGCCGGATCTGATTATATTATAACCCCTTAGACTCCTCTATATAGAAAGGAAGTCTTTTCATTTGTATCATCCAAGAATTGTTCATTTGTGTAAGATAAAGGAGGTTTCCCCCTCGAAGAGGCTTAAGGTGTTGATCTATCTTTTCTATCTTTTTGTGAGCCGATTTCCTAACAGCATGTGTATCCTCTTTACAACATCATTTTCCTTATCCAATGGACCTTTAGCTTCTTGCTTCTTTTCCTTCAAAAGTTTCCTGTATGTGTCCATTCTCTTCCAACATCTGGAAACATTATGGTTATCCAAACCACAATAGGAACATGAAATTATTTTCCCATATCTATGTGGAAATTTATCATGCTTTACATAATCAAAAGGAAAATGTTTAGAACCAGATTTATACCTTTCTCTTTCATCTTTATTGCCTTTATGAGGAGGTGAAGCATATGAAGAAGTGGCTCCCTTTGGAACACCATCAACCTATTCAAGGCTGTTAGAGTCTCCACAACTCTCTGGTTCAAGTGTGTGCTTCTAAACACCTGCATCCTGCAAATGATGTTTCAAGCCATTACATTCCTCCTGAATACAATCTTCACACTCTACAATACAACTCCTTCTGGGAGCTGTTTCAATGGCCTTCATGGCAGCCTTCGAACACTTTCCATAAGAGTGTCCATAGCCAAGACCCAAATACTTAGGCCTTTCCTCAACCATTATTGGTTGAACAATACCTTGTGCATGCTTTCACAAGCCCTTTCCTTCATAGCCCATCTTGGACATTAGCTTGGAACCTATGCCTCTAGTATGTTTTTCAAAAGAACCAATATAAGCATTCTCATAGGAATTTGAAGACAAACAGGAACTATTTACCTCTTCTTCAAGTTGATACTTGACTAAGGCTTCTTGGGCAACAAAGATCTGTGTCTCCAACTCATGCATCCTTCTCAGGTTCATATTTGCAATATGAAGTTGCCTCTCCATTTCCTACAATTTTTCAGAAAGCAACCGCTTCTCTTCCTCCATGGAATTCAACTAATCTCTAAGTATGCTACTCTTCCTTCCATCCTCATACATTTTTCTCACCATATCCATTATGGTGGACAAGTCTTGCTTCATGTCTTCATCAAAGAGTCTTGTGATGAAGAAAGAAGAATTGAGGACTCACTTGTAGAAGTAGTCATTATGCCAATGAACAAAAGAACTTCAACAAGATTGATAAAGAGCTTATTCAACAAACTTTTGCAACAAACCTCCTGTGCTGCAAGGACTGATTTGAGGTTCTTTGGGATAGAAGAATGCCTTCAGCCCTTCTTCCTCTGCAAACTCCAACAAGCGTCAGTCTGTACCCAAGCATATAGTCAATCAGACAATCAATCCTTGACCGTCCAAACAACTTTCAGACAAGCAATCCTTGCTCTCTCAATCAAGAATTCTGATATAACCTTCTTTGATGCTGGGGTTCACTAATCTTAGGCTCTGATACCAATTGATCTGAAAATGGGGCTCTTAGGCTTCTTGTCTAACTTACAAGAACCTGTCCCACATCCAAAGCTTAAATATTCCCAAGTCTTTATGATTAACCAATGTGAAATTAAATATGTGCTTGAAAATAAGGTGTATTCTTATGGTTGTTTTAAGCTTTTTATGTGTTGTAAATTGATTTGCTTAAACTGATATAAAACATATAACAGTGGCACAATATAGCAAATAACAAACACGCATAAGACAGCAAGTTTAATATGGAGTTCACCCAAAACTCTTGGGCTACATCTCCTTGAGCTCTAGTTAACTCAACTAGGCTCTCTGGGATTATGGTCTAAGTTCTTTTACAATATCCACACACAACTCCACTGGTTTACATAGAACACAATGGGTTCAGAACACCATCTTATCCCCTGGCTCTTAAGCTCTTGGCTTTCTGGCTCTAGGCTATGGCTCTAGCTCTGGCTCTGGCTCTCGGCTCTAGCTCTGGCTCTAGCTCTGGCTCTTGGCTCATGGCTCTGGCTCTGGCTCTGGCTCTTGGCTCTGGCTCATGGCTCTCTGCAACCTTTAGCTCTTTGGCTTTCCACTTGACCTTCAAGTTAACCCAAATACTCCCTTAGTTTCTCTGCGTTCTGCTTATGCTCTCAATTGAGCTCTCTGCCGCCTCCGAGGTACTTTTTCGGCTTTTCGGCTACCCCAGCCATTTCTCTGCGATTCATTATCCCTCTCCAGCTCTACAACTTCTCTGGTCCTTGTCAGTTAGACTAGCCATCTGGCTCTCTGGCTCTGTGGCTTCACAATGCATTATTTCCTATAAAAACGCTTGTTTGTAGTGTGGCATGATGATAAGGAGTGGTTACAGAGGTTTCGGGGCCTTCTCATAGGCAAAAACACAAAAACTGAGAAAATCCCATTACATAGGCATTTTCCGAAAAATACACTATCGGGCATGTTTTTTGGACTTGAAATCCCATCGAATGGGCCCTAAAATCCCTATCAGGTCCGCCATTAGGCATTATATCGCATCGCATTAGCATATTGGGTGAAATCCCATTTACACAGGAAATACGTGAAAAACCCGACAAAATCCTTTTTATCAGACTTAAAATTATATCGAATCCACCCTATAATCGTATCGGGTCCACCTTTGGCCGCTTTCGCACTCTCCACCATCGATCAGCTGGATCTGTGATCCAACGATCAATATGTTGTTTCGTGCAGCCTTAAGGTACGGAGGTTACCCACCTGAAAAGGTAGTTTCCCCGATCCTCTACCAAGCCACGTGTTGTTCATTGTTTGGGATCGGGCAGAGCCAAACCAATACCATTTACTGCATGAGGCCAGCCCGAAATCCTGCTTACAGAACTCAAATTTTCATAAATCACCGCTAAATTACCCTTCGGGTCCGGCTTTACCGCTTCGTGCACCTTTCCTTTGTATTTCAGTTTTTACACCGAAAAACATTAATACACAAAAAATCCCTCTTACCGGATTTCAAATTTTATAAACTGTGCTTATGAAATCCGTCGGGTCTAGCAATCAGAAGTAGCCGATTTAATCTTGGTCATCCATTCCTTTTCCAATCCAATGACTAAGATTCCTCATCATGATCACTATCGCATATCGCATTTGGAATGGCCCGTGGGTTTTGTCCAATGCAAATGCCGATTCGCCAATCTGATCATCGGTGATCGACATATCGCATGATTGCAATCGCCAAATCCAGGGTCCCGATATCACATACATGTTTGCCTCTAATCAGATACATCGGATCGATGGATCGAGGTTTCTTCCACCTCCGCTTAAGTCTGCCTCATGGACCATCTCCAATGCGATTTTCCTTTGTAAGGGTTTTTTTTGCCTGTTTTAGGGGATTTTGCCTCTTTTTCCAAAGAACAAAGAGCATCTTATTTCTGCAATAACTTCTGCATCCTAAGTCCATTTTAGAGCATTCAAATTGCAATAAATTCAGAATGAGAAGATCTCTACCATGTAGCTACATCTAGGAACTTCCTTGGACTTTCATTTTCCTCTGTGAGGAACACTCAGACTTTGGAGTCTATCCAAAACCCATTTTGGATCATGCCTTCCCACTAAAAGAACTTTTGGTCTCCAAAAGACTGATATATTGATCTGAATAGAAGATTAAAGTAACATCACCCTCTTCCTTCAGCCTTCATACACTTGCCTTGCATAGTGTCTCTTAACCAAAGCCTCTAACCACTTTCCTTCCTGGATGTGTTGGTTCTCCTGGGAAGAACTGTCTTCCTTCTTGACCTCATGCAGAACTTCTGCTGAGATGGTCATAGAAGATAGTTTGAACCTCTCTGCCTTGATCATTGATCCAAGGTGTCTCAAACAAATGTGAAGTACACATCCTCCACAAAACTTTCATTTCTACCTGTTTGAAAAGCTGTCCACAACAACTATTAACAACAACAGAAATACAGACAACAACTGGATGGCCTAACCTCCTGCTTCAACAAAAGAAATAGATTTGACATCTTGTGAACACCTACATGTCTTACATCTGCATACAAATGATGGAGTAGATACCAAGACCACAAAACATGCCTTTAAACAAATGACCCTTCAAGTCAAGCATGTAGAAAAAGACCATTAGGACTCTTTTTCAAAACATGAAACACTTCATCATTATCTCCATTTTGGAGACCAAGTTAACTTCTCCCAAGTCAACATGGCATCACATGCATGTCAAAGCAATCAACCTTGCAAGTTAATTACACATACATGTTCAAAAACAAGGAAATCATCAACATCCCTGTGTTCATGCACATCAAGCTTATGCATGCATTTCTCCTTCAACTTTCACTTAAGCACACTGTACTTCAAAGCTGAAATGAAATATAATGTTGTAGTAACAAAGTGAGTCTCCTACAACTTGCATTCCATTATCAAAGAAATGAAAGGAGATGTATCAATAGAGATGCAATCTTAATCGGATAAGAACTCTAGCCATTTCTTACCAATCCCTTTCAAAGGTACTACCTTTGTCTGCACATCAGCATCATCATGTGAATCATCTTGAGACACATCATTCATGGAATCTTCCTTTCCATTTCTGCCATCTTCTCTTTGCACTTTCTTCAGCTTTTGTGGAAGCATAGTTGGATTCAGAGTCCAACACTTTCCAGCAAGATGCCCTTGCTTATGGTAGTAAGTGCACTGCATGTGTATCCTATTGACACTATGATGTGCCTTGTCCAATGGACCTTTGGCTTCTTGCTTCTTTTCCTTCAAAAGTTTCTTGTATGTGGCCATTCTCTTCCAACATCTAGAAACATTATGGTTATCCAAACCACAAAAGAAACATGCAATTCTTTTGCCATATCTATCTGGAAATTTATCGTGCTTTGCATAATCAAAAGGAAAATGTTTGGAACCAGATTTATACCTTTCTCTTTCATCTTTATTGCCTTTATGAGGAGGTGAAGCAAATGAAGAAGTGGCTCCCTTTGGAGCACCGTCAACCTCTTCAAGTCTGTTAGAGTCTCCGCAACTCTCTGGTTCAAGTGTGTGCTTCTGAACACCTGCATCCTACAAATGATGTTTCAAGCCATTGCATTCCTCCTGAATACAATATTCACACTCTGCAATGCAACTCCTTCTGGGAGTTGTTTCAATGGCCTTCATGGCAGCCTTCGAACTCTTTCCATAATATTGTCCATAGCCAAGACCCTAATACTTAGGCCTTTCCTCAACCATTATTGGTTCAACAATACCTTATGCATGCTTTCCCAAGCCGTTTCCTTCATATCCCATCTTGGACATTAGCTTGGAAACTATACCTCTAGTATGTTTTTCAAAAGAACCAATATAAGCATTCTCAAAGGAATTTGAAGACAAATAGGAACTATTTACCTCTTCTTCAAGCTGATACTTGACTAAGTTTTCTTGGGCAACAAAGAGTTGTGTCTCCAACTCATGCATCCTTCTCAAGTTCATATTTGCAATACGAATTTGCCTCTCCATTTCCTGCAATTTGCCACAAAGCAACTGCTTCTCTTCCTCCATGGAATTCAACTGCTCTCTAGGTATGCTACTCTTCCTTCCATCCTCATACATTTCTCTCACCATATCCATCATGGTGGACAAGTCTTGCATCATGTCTTCATCAAAGAGTCTTGTGATGAAGAAAGAAGAATTTGAGGACTCACTTGTAGAAGTAGTCATTATGCCAATGAACAAAAGAACTTCAATAAGATTAATAAAGATATTATTCAGCAACCTTTTGCAACAAACCTCTCGTGCTTCAAGGATTTCTTTGAGGTCTTTTGGGATAGAAGAATGCCTTCAGCCCTTCTTCCTCTACAAACTCAAACAAGAGTCAGTCTGTACCCAAGCATACAATCAATCAGACAATCAATCCTTGACTGTCCAAACACCTTTCAGACAGGCAATCTTTTCTCTGTCAATCAAGAATTCTGATATAACCTTCTTTGAAGGTGGGGTTAACAAATCTCAGGCTCTGATACCACCTGATATAAAAATGGGGCTCTTCGGCTTCTTATATAACTTACAAGAACCTCTCCCACTTCCAAATCTTAAATACTCCTAGGTATTTATGATTAACCAATGCAGAATTAAATATGTGCTTGAAAATAAGGTGTATGCTTATAGTTGTTTTAAGCTGTTTATGTGTTGTAAATTGATTTGCTTAAATTGATATAAAACATATAACAATGACAAAATACAACAAATAACAAACACACGTAAGACAACAAGTTTAATATCGAGTTCACCAAAAACTCTTGGACTACGTCTCCTTGAGCTCCAGTTAAGTCAACTAGGCTCCTTGTGATTATGGTCTAAGATCTTTTACAAGCTCCATGCTCAGCTCCACTGGTTTACACAAAACACAATGGGTTTAGAACACCATCTTATCCCCTGGCTCTAAAGCTCTCGGCTTTCTGGCTCTAGGCTCTGGCTCTGGCTGTCGGCTCTCGCTCTGGCTCTGGCTCTGGCTCTAGCTCTGGCTCTTGGCTCGTGGCTCTGGCTTTGGCTATGGCTCTTGGCTCTAGCTCATGGCTCTCTGCAACCTTCAACTCTCCGTCTTTGCACTTGACCTTCAAGTGACCCCAAAGACTCCCTCAGCTGCTCTGCCTTCTACTTATGCTATCAATTGAGCTCTCTACCTCCTTTGAGGTACTTTTCTAGCTTTTCAGCTAACCCATCTATTTCTTTGTGATTCATTATCCCTCTGTGGCTCTGCAGCTTCTCTGCTCCCCGTCAGTTAGACTGGCGATCTGGCTCTGTGGCTCCGTGGCTTAAAAATGCTTTGCTGCCTGTAAAAATGTCTGTTTGCAGTGTGGCATGATGATCAAGAGTGGTTACAGAGGTTTTGGGGCCTTCTCATAGGCAAAAACCCAAAAACTAAGAAAATCCCATTACACAGGCATTTTCCGGAAAATACACTATCGGGCGTGTTTTTAGGACTTGAAATCCCATTCAATCACCCCTAAAATCCCTATCGGGTCTGCCATTAGACATTATATCACATCGCATTACCGTATTGGGTGAAATCCCATTTTCACGGGAAATACGTGAAAAACCCAACGAAATCCTTTTTATCGGACTTCAAATTATATCGAATCCACCTTATAATCGTATCGGGTCCGCCTTTGGCCGCTTTCACACTCTCCACCGTCAGTCTGCGGGATCTCTGATCCGATGGTCAATATGCAGTTTTGGGCAACTTTAAGGTACAGAGGTTACCCCCCCGAAAAAGGTGGTTTCCCTATTCCTCCACCAAGCCATGCATCATTTATTGTATGTGATTGGGCAGAGCCGGCCCAATACCATTTACCACTTCAGTCCCACCCGAAATCCTACTTACGAAACTCTAATTTTTATAAATCATGCCTAAATTCCCCTTCATGTCTAACCTTACTGCTTCAGGTGTCTTTCCTTTGTATTTTAGTTTTTACACCAAAAAATGTTAATAGACAGAAAATCCCTTTTACCAGATTTCAAATTTTATAAACTGCACTTATGAAATCCATTGGGTCCGGCAACCGCAAGTCGTCAATTTAATCTTGGACATCCATTCCTTTTCTTATCCGATGGCTAAGATTTCTCATCACGATCACTATTGCATATTGCATTTGGAATGGCCCGCAGATTCTGTCCAATGCCGATGCCGATTCGTCAATCTGATCATCAGCGATTAGCATATTGCATGATCGCAATCGCGAAATCCAGGGTCCCGATATCACATACATGTCTGCCTCCGATCCGATACATCAGATCGGTGGATCGGGGTTTCTTCCACCTCCGCTTAAGTCCTCCTCCTGGACCATCTTCGATGTGATTTCCCTTTATAAGGGTTTTTCTTTGTATTTTAGGAGATTTTGCCTCTTTTTCTAAAGAACATAGCGCATCTTCTTTCTTCGATAACTTTTGCATCCTAAGTCCATTTTAGCCCATTCAAATTGCAGTAGATTCAGAATGAAATGATCTCTATCATTGGGCTACATCCAGGAACTTCCTTGGAATTTCATTTTCTTATGTGAGGAACACATAGACTTAGAAGTCTATCCAAAATCCATTTTGGATCATTTAGAGTTGATTTAGCCAAACAAATCCTGGTACTACTAGCCTTTTCGGCAATAATCTATGGAGCACGGACTGAGGTCTCACCCAAAGTATTATGGGAGGGTGCTAGAACCAAGTTTCCACACCCTGGAGATGTTTGATGAGTTCAAGTGGTCTGTGGTTTGACATTGTGCACAAGTTGCTTCACGCACTTTACCGTACCTCGCAGCCCGATACACTGCCTATGCACAGCCCTACCCAGGGATGAAAGCTGCGATTCTACATTATTACCGAAGACTTTACTAATATTCCAATGTTAGCTGATTATCTTAGCCTACTTTCATTCTTTAGTTATACTTAACAACATAAACCATTCATACAGGTGCACGCATTAAATAAATAGTATATTTGTAAATTATATCAAACATGCATTAACCCAAGAACAAATACACAGAATTATGGTAAAGGTTCTCTTTATTAATTTCTTCCTCAGTTATAGACTCGACTCTGCCCTACGCACTCAGCTACGGACTACTAGGCCTTTACACACTCAGCTGCAGAGCCTTCTCCTACTCTACAACCCCAAAGACACACTTTACACTTACGAGTCAATCACTTAAACTAGTCATTCTTCTCTACTATTCCCTATCTTTAACACTTAGAACCTCACTCTATTTATACAATCCCATGGTCTGTGGACCATGGGTAGGCTGACATTACATTACAAAACTAGGGCGGACAACCCTGTGACTCTATCATACTTTCGGGCCCTGCGCCCGCAATTTGTGGAGCTTTACAATAAAATTTGGTCAAAACTTGGGCTTTGAGCCCGAAAACATGCCTTGGGGGGATTCCATGCCCAACAGGCCCCCAACATGAACATCATGACTTGCCATCGAGTCACTCTATCGGTGCGGCAATCTTTCCGTAGAGTCCCCCCCAACTATTCTCGAACTGTGCAGAGTTCAGCAACACACTAAGCTACTGGTTGCTAGATCTACTACATACGCTGTCCCGAGGCATGTTTGTCCAAACTGATTCTCTGCATCTATGCCGATATCCCTTGCATTTGTTTATAGTCCCCCGCCTTTGTCCAGATCCTTGGAGTGCGATGATTATGTTTCCGGTGGTTAGTTAGATAGCCTGGCCACCCATATAGGGCTTCAAGCGGATGCCATTCACTTTGCTTAGGAAAGGCTCTCCATTTAGTTTGACTAGCTGTACTACACCTCCATCTATGACCTCCTTAACCATGTATGGTGCCAGCCAATGCATTCTGAACTTTCCTGGGAATTTTACAAACTTATGTCATGCATCAACACTAAGTCATTTACCTTGAATATGTGCAACTTAATATGGCGATCGCGCCAAGCCTTTTCACGCTGATTTTGTACCTACTGATGAAAACCCACGAGGAACCGTTCCTCCTCAAGTTCTTCAAATTGTGCGAGCCTTTCTTCTAGAGCTTCACGGTCCATTATACCTATGAGCACTGCTATGCGCAGACTAGGTACAATATACTCCATCGTCATGACAACTTACATGACATAAACTAACCAGAAAGGTGTTTGTCCCATCATTTCCTTGCATGTCGTCCGATAAGCCCATAGTACTATAGGTACTCGCAGGTCCCAATCAGCTTACTTCACATGGTGGACCCATGTTCAGTGCTTCGCATACTTTGTCAAAGGCTTCCACATGGATAATCTTTGGCGCACTTGGTCTCATCATACTTCCTGGTCATCGTTCACGCCATTGTATTTCCCACTTCTGCTTGTTGGTCGTGTTTCCTATAGCGAGGACGGTGTGCGTTCGTGCAGGTTGCGCACCATACGCCTATACCCATCTGGAGAGGTGGGCACACAGGCTGTTTCATTCATCATACCTAGCTTTCATCTGCATCTAAGGCTTTCCAAACTGCATGAGCATCATCCTTTTGCATTTGTGCCAGTTCTCAAAACTTCTTTGATGTGTACCCCACCATCTTGCACGCGTAGCATGCAGTGCCCATTTCAGAGCATCAAACTACTATTTTTGACACTCCTTTTTCAAATTTGTTCAGGAAATCATCCACCTCACTCAACCCGTCATACATAGGCAAATCTCTTACCTCAGTTTTCATGCAGTGCAGTGACCTTATCATCATGTTGCAATTGGGCGTGGTTACCTCGTGTAACTAGTTCTGCCACCATTCTATCTCCTTGTCCGAATCTGAGGTGTAGGAGCTTTCGTGCTCCCACAAAATCCTACCATCCGCAATTGGATTCACCCAGTCATGCTCCCACATGGTTATCTTGTAGATATAGTCTAGATCGATGTCGCTATCGTAGTCACGCACCAGCTCCATGTAGCACAATCCTTCCAGAGGGTCTAAAGGTACCACTACGCATAGTGAATTTTTCTCGAAAATTATCTTACACCTCTTCATATTTATCACTCCATTCATGTCAGTGGGCCAATCTATTCTTAGTAGTGTGAAATAGAAATTGTTGTCATCAACAATCTCTATCACTTTGAAATCTATAAGCGCGCTCGCACCTTCGATATCTACCATTATTCCATGCAATATTCCCATAGGTAGGATCTTTTTCTGGTTCGCCATTTGTGATTTTATAGGAGACCATTGCAACATGGGCCTACCCATATGCTCCCATGTCTTCTTTGGCAGGACGTTTGCGTCTGATCCTAGATCCAAAATCACTTGATCCATTTCATATTCCCCGATCTGCATGGTCAATCTCATCTCTCTTCCTGTTTGCATTGTATGCTTCCCGAGCTTCTGGACTACGCGCTGTTCTCCTGGCGCCGTCCCAGCACATCTATTGATGAGTTCTTGCAACCCCTTCACAACCTTACTTTTGCGCAGTAGCTTCATGCATGTCCCTAAAAAGGTAGTGAGCATTGAGGGGTCCATTTCCGGTTCCAGTTGGTCTTTACTACCTGAAGTGGAGGCCTCTACGAAGCTATTCTTAGCTTCCACGAATGTCTCCTTAGCAAGCTCCAAATCAAATTTTGGTTCCTTTATTAGAGCCTTGCGAACCCAGGCACTCTCTTTGGGCTACTTGCCTTTGTCATCTCTTGTCGTAATAACACTTCAGAGAACGATATTTACATTCAGGTCTTCCTCATGCGACTCAGACCTCATCATTTGTAGGTTCTGTGTCGAGGGAGGTTGGAGTGCTCCTTTGTCGCACAACCTCACTATCAGCGTGGGACAATCCTCTGTCTCATGATCAAACTGGGTACAATATAAGCATGATTGTCTCGTCGGATTTGTACAATCACGGGCATAATGCCCTGGCCCTTCGCAATTGTAACAGATTAGTTGTCTGCGACCTCTTCCTGGTCCCATTCCACCTCGACCTCATCCGCACCCCTGAAATCCAGTGCGTGCCATCCCTACATTTTGATCGAGGGCTCATGTTTCAGTCTGAACTCTGTAGGTAGGAGTCTGATCCATCATTAGTTCATAACTTCTATAGGTGCGCTCATCATGGCCTACTGACCTGCAAAAATTATAGAACAACTATTGGGAAGTCTACGTATACTTCTGTAATAGATGGCAATTATCTGTAGCATGCTTCCATCCTCTATGAAAAATAGCGCACTATAATGCAAGCACCGCGCTCGACCCTACTTGTGCCTCTGGTCTCAATGGAATTCGCCCTCCTCCCGCCAAGTAGTTCATGAAGACTAGACAATGGTCCTTGTCATGTCCCTAGCCCTTGCACTTTACACACCATACCTCCTCGCGCGCTTTTTGGCAAGTTGTCTTGTCTTGTTTCACGCTTTGCATCTCAAGACATGAGTTTTTCAATTGTGCGTGGATCTATTGGACTCCCAAGTTAGGATCTTGTATCGAGGTCTCATGCAGTCTCATTGTGATCTCCAAGGCCTCGGCCTAAGTGGATAGCTCTTGCTATGACAACGTATTCCTTAGATGCGGCATTAGTGATGATACAAACCATGCATGGTGTCGCCCATCCATCAAGGTCATGTTGGCTTCTTGAATCATACCCTTCAGTCTCTGATCTAGCTCCAAGGGGGTCTCTCCTGAAAGCATCGAGATTTCCTTAAATCCAATAATCGATTATGTCTCTGATTTAGGCCTGCTAAATTCCCTATTTAGCGCAGCTGGGATATCCGCGATCCCTGCGTTTGGGTTGTTATTGCAATGCTTAATGTACCACGTCAGTGCGCGATCCTGCAAAGCGCTGACCAGTGTTGCTTTCTTTATATTTTCATCCATGACTCCCTGCGCTTCCCATACATCCTTTACCACGAACCAAAACTAGTATTGATCTTCATTCCCTACTCCTTTGAACACCGGAAATTTTATTGCACTTGCCATATTGAACTATGGTGGTGGCGGAGGTGGTGAGGGTGAAGACGGGGGTGAACATGGTGAGACCGGTGGTGGTGTGGTTGGAAGTGGTATGCGCAAAATTCGTTGCCTTATCAAACTAATCACACTTCTTGGTGAAACCTTCGCGATCTCTTCCTCGCTTTTTCATTGAGGTGAATTCCAAGGGCTAGTTTCTATTTTTGTGCTACCTTCATTTTGGTAGATTCTCCCACTCCTCATAGCCCTAAACATGAATTTATTCGTATAACCCACTTTTCACACAGTAGCATCTTAATCCAGGTGTTCAAAGATTTAACCTACTTACCTTGCGGTCCTTTGAGGAAGCGTGTCTCTGCCTCGCTATAGCTAACTAAAGTATCTACCACAAACTCGGTGATAAACCCTCATGTAATTCGATCGAGCCAATGGTCCATAGCGTGCACGATCTTATCTTCTGATGCTTCCAGTCTACGCACCAATGCTGGAGTCCACACAATAGGTTTGTCGAGCCTAAACCTTCCTTGACTGTCTACTAGCTTTGCGATCCAGTCGTACAACTCAGAGGGGAAGGATGCAAAGAAAATTTCGTGGATTTCCATATATAAGTAGTTATCTAACCACTCTTCCTTCGATAATCATTGATTCCTATTTTCCTGCACCACGAACTCGTGAATCTTCCTGTCCAACCACTTTTCAATTCCTTTCTTTGTCAGATTCCAATGATACGACATCAGACATCTCTTATGAAAATCCTAGTCCTAGCAACAGAACCATTGGTTTGCTTGTTGGGGCCTGAACCAGGTTCAGAGTTGATTTAGCCAAACAAATCTTGGTACTACTGGCCCTTTCGACAATAGTCCACGGAACGCGGAATGAGGTCTCACCCGAAGTAGTATGGGAGGCTGCTAGAACCAGGTTTCCACACCATGGAGATCTCTGATGAGTTCAAGTGGTCCATGGTTTGACCCTATGTGCAGATTTCTTCACGGACTTTCCCATACATCACGGCTCATTATACTGCCTACGCACAGCCCTACCCAGGGCTGAATGTTGTGCTTCTGCGTTATTACCCAAGACTTTACTGATATTCCAATGTTAGTTGATTATCTTAGCCTACTTACATGCTTTAAGTTATACTTAACAACATAAACCATTCATACAGGTGCACGGAGTAAATAAACAATATATTTGAAAATTATATCAAACATGCATTAACCCAAGAACAGATACATAGAAATATGGTAAAACTTATCTTTATTAATTCCTTCATCGGTTACAGACTTGACTTCGCCCTACGCACTCAACTGCAGGGGTCCGTGCACTCAACTGTTGACTACTAGGCCTCTGTGCACTCAGCTGTAGAGCCTTCTTCTACTCTACAACCCCAAAGACACACTGTACACATACGACTCAATCACTTAGACTAGTCATTCTTCTCTACTATTCCCTATCTTTTACACTTAGAGCCTTGCTTTATTTATAGAATCCCATGGTCCACGGACCATGGGTAGGCCAACATTACATTACAAAACTAGGGCTTTCAACCCTGTGACTCTATTATACATTCATTCCCCATGCCTACAATTCACTGAGCTTTACAATGAAATTCAGTCAAAACTTGGGCTTTGAGCCCCAAAACATGCCTTGGGGGGATTCCATGCCCAACACTCCATCCAACTTGTCTGCTAACATCTACATGGTCTTCTTTGGTGTAGTTGAACTAGCAATACACTGATGCATAGTTTCCACTTTGATCTTCCAATGTGTGCTGGTGGTCATGCGCATCAGCTGTCAACTCCATGTTCAACTCCAGTTGGACTCTCTTCTTGTATTTGCCTTAGTGAGTGTGCTGAATGACTGGGATCGCATGCATGAACACGATGACATGCATGCTGCTGAATTCCTTTACATGGGATCAATAACATTGCTCAACATATCTACTCCGTGCTAATTGTTGGGATGGATCTTTAAGTTGTACAGGCACAGTTTCATCTGTGAGTGCATGTTGCTCCCATTGCTATACCTGTGCTTGCTGCAACTCACTCTCTTGTCTATGCAGCTCTTGTTCTTCCTTGAGTTGTTGCTTGAGCACATGCAACTCCTCTGTTCCGTTCTCTACCTTCACATGATCTTCGTGTCGCACCATCACTTCATATCTTGAGTCTCCAAAGTTGCTTTCACCACAAGTGGATCTACTTGAGCATGCAACTTTGTTCGACCTTTATGTTGTAAACAACCTTCCTCTTGCATTCGTTGCACTAGTATTCTGCCTTCAGTTGTTGTTCATGATGTTGCTCACTATGATGCTGCTGCTGTCATATCCTGATGTCCTTGTATATGAACAACTTGATGTCTTCATGGGTAGGCAAGTCCATAGACACTTGATCGACTGCATCCCCAAGTGTGTTATGTACATTGTCTTCGACTCTACTCTCTTGGAAACCATTATACCTCTACTATTGGGATGCAAATGAACACCTACGATACCAGGAGACATGGCAACACTCATGGCAAGTAATCCATTAGTTGAAAACCAAAATGAACTTGAGAACTGACTTGCAACATCTATGTGACTAATCATGAAGGTTGTGCAATTTTTGTTAGGAGTTTGGGAGACTAAATTCCAAGACTACATAAGGCATATTCTGGGATGCTGGGAGGCTGAATGACTACTGGAACTGTGCAATGCACAGTCCAGTCTAGCTGCTGACTCCTGGAACTGTGCAATGCACAATCTCAGTTGGCAATGGTTGCAAGCTTAGTGACTACATTGTGCATGTGGGCCAGTAGTCATTGTCCCTTAGAATTGTGCAATGCAAGACTAGAGGATATTCACTGGGCATAAATGCACATTTCCGGAGAGGAAGATAAAGCCTTCCCTCTCAGGACTGCGCAATGTTGTCTTGGAGAGGCAGAGTCTAGGTCAAGGCTTGTTATAGACATTTTTGTGCACTACAACTCCAAGCATGAGATGTCCATAAACCAAGGGCTCCTAAGTCCCTAAAAGTGTTTTTCTAACCCCTAAAGGAACAAGGTCAACTGATTACAGCTTCTCCCAGAAGTTCTCCATGAAAAACTGCTCAGAATTGGTCAAAACAGGATCATTTCAGCTGCTCCATAGGCAAAGTGCATTGCATCTCACCTAAACACACTGTGTGGGTGCGTTGAATTTCAAAAAGCCCTTCTATGGGGTGCGATGGGCGAGAAGTGACAAATGGCAGTGTCATTCTGCGAGGTGGAGAGGCAATGGAAGCTTCCAGAAACTTCTCCTGTGACACTTGCCTCTCTGAATTCGACCAAGGATGAGTAAGAGATCATCAATCTCCAAGTGGAAGCAAGAACTATCAGAGGGAAGACACTAATCAAATCACAAGCTGACTCATCTCCCTTATAGATATCTATATATGGATCCCTCATCCCAGAGATCCAGGGGGCTGGAATTTTGGATATTGTAAGGAATTGTTGTTGGTTTCTTGAGATAAAACATCAGATTGTTGGGTGATCTAAGCTTTGTATGAGGTGAAGAGGGGCTTCCTTGTTGAGAGGATGATGCTGGGTCAGAACAACTGGTTGTAACTCCCCTTGGCTCTTTCTTGTTTATCAATAAAAGCTATTCAAGTTTTCCTCCATACTCTTGTGTAATTTATGTTTGTTGCATTTGTATGGTCAATTTACATCTGATCCTAGATTGTTTATGATTATAGATCCATGTTCTTGTATAGTGCTATGCTACTGTGATCTTATAGGTACTTTGTGAAACTGGACGTGAAAGGGAACAAGTAGCGAAAGACTATCAAGAAAGAGAGGAATCGAACTAGGAGATTAGCGCAAGACAGAGGTTGGTCTTCTTTGTTCTTCTCTATCTATACTTCATAAAGGAAAAACGAAAGTAGCTTTACTTTGTTTGTTTCTAAGGCAGCTATCACACCTTAGTGCGATAAGCAGTTCTGAGTAGAAACTTTTCCCTGTAACAAAATGGCGACTCCGCTGGGGACCAATTAGTTTGTTTTTTTATCTTCCTTGTTGTCTATTTCATAAACTTACAGACGGAGTCTGAAGTCGTGCCAGGTAGCTTTCGAACTACATTTGCTATGCAAATGCAAAGTAGATAAATGCCGCTTTAGTCAACCTCCGGGATCTGTTTATGATTTAAACAACTGATTCACAAACTCTCTCATTACCATTTTCTCGGCCAAAACCCATGAACTGAACTGCAAACTGTGACCCGGAACCCAAGCAAAGTCTCATCTCTGGCCCAGCGCAGATACTGTTATGAGAATCTGAAATTCAGCGCACTTCCCGAGTGTAGTAGGTGCGCTGCATTTCAAATTCCCTGTGTTACAGGTGCGTTGATCAGACTAGGCATTGTGCAGTTTTGGTTTCTGTGATTCATTCTTTCCATTTATATTCATGAATTTTGCTGCCTATGATCAGTATATCTCTGTTTGAAACCCCTTTTCCTTACTGTTATTTCGCCTCCTTTCTACAAAAGAACTGTAAATTATTTTGTGTGTTTGTTGAGTCATTTTCAGTTCTCCTTTGCAAAAAGTAACATAATCGCACTGTCGTCCTTTGATTTGAAAGTGTCGCAAGTGTCGTTTTCAATCATAGGAAAGAGTTTGATTGCTGTAGATAGTCGATTATCCTGTTACTATTGTTTTTGGTCTGAATTTGTAATTTTTCTAGTGTCGAAAACAAGTATTCATTTCCAAATCGTAAGGTGTTGTGATTGTCTCCATTTTTTATTTCGAAAAGAAACTTGTTGATAACTGTCGCTTGAAAAGTAATTCAGATTTGTGCATCAACTTTCTTTTTATCATTTACATACTAAGAAAGTCGAAAACAAATACATGCATGTGCATTTGCATTTAGACAGTCTGATTGGTTTGATTTAGGAAAGTGCATTTAGAGTGTGCTCTTTTCTCTTTGCTCTTTGTGAAAGAATTCTGTCTTTCGTTCCTTAGTAGCTAGGATTTTCATTGCACAAAGAAGATAAAAAGATTGTTTATCATCTTAGATTGCATTTCAGGAATTATACTACATCTCACGGTCAACCTGAAAGGCAAAATTCATAAACAAGATCAACTATAAAATAAATTCAATGAATCTAACAACGCTTCGGAACCTAACGCACAACATTTAGAAGTCTAGGCTAGAGACGTATTCCAGCGTTGTAAAGCTTGGTAACTGTTGTTCTCACTAATGTTTGGGTGATTCCTCCACTTTAAGACGATAAGTGCCAGTACGGACTTGTGCTCCCACGTACCATCGAGTATATTTTGGGAGACCCCAATAGGATTAATCCTTTATCCATAGTAAGCCGTGTATGCCGCCCTATCGATCGCAATGCACTGAACACAGCATTCGAGAAGATTGATTTCCGTACCGTAAAAAGTATTCTGCAGTTTTGCGATTGGTTTGGTAATCCCTCTACCTAGATTTCCAGAGCAGTCCCTTTCGTTCCTTTTCAGACTCTTTAACGGAAAAGGTCCATCTGAGCACTTGTCACTTCAGGCTCATTAAAAATCGAAGGCGACTAGAGTCATCTTTTGTTTTTTCTTGACTCTTAAAAATTGAAAAAACAAGTTGTGTCAAAGCGTCTAAAATTCATCTAATTCGGAAACATACTTCCCCTTTATTTTTAGTTGATCGAGTAATCCACAATCATGGAAGAAAGTCAATTAAAACCCCGTCGTTCGCGGAGGCTTACGAGTCAACCATCTTTGTCTCCGGAATCGAAGCTAGTACGGACAAAGCGAACTCGTTTAACCGGTTCCAAATCTCCTGTTAAAGTTAGAACAAGTGTTCTAACAACATCAGAGACTCCGGTTACTCCAAACATTTTTGGTATCCCTGCCTCTACAGAAGAAGTTCAGCAGCCACAGAAGGATAGTGGTACTGATCTTAGTGTGAGGGTAAACATTTGTGTTACTGAACCAGTTCCATTTACAACCGATTAAGAGAGTCTTGCTTCTCAAACATCTGTCGCTGCCGATTCCATACCTTCTTCGGCACCAGAAATATTCTACGGACTTGACAGTCTACCCTTTCCACCTGGTCTGATTGCTATAGAAGAGATTGTGGAAGATCCTCCATCTAGTACTCCATTGCAATTTGGAGTTGGGATCACTCTATATCCTTCTTCATCAGAAGTTAGTCTACCACCAGCGGAAGCTCCTGTAGAATCACTAGGTAATCTTTTGGATAGACTAGAAATGTCTGAACAACCGTCAACATCTAGGACTGTGTCATCTGACAGAGCGATGACAAAACTCCCTGCTATCACTCCAACAATGTTTGCCGGTATACCTTCTGTCCCAACTAGCTCTCAATCGCTAGAAGGAGCCCACTCAGGGGCCATTTCGACAGTATGGTCTGTTCCTGTTTGTTCATTCGGAAACTCTTATGTTGAGTCTCAACAAATTGATCCATTTGGAGGTCAATTTGGGCAGTCCGGCCCTCAAGGGCAAACCATTCCCTTAAGTACCGGATTGCCACCATATGGGGGGCAGTATGCCCTTTCATTATCCCCTCTGGGAGGACAGCCATACGGGAGTTCACAACAAAATTCGGGTTATGCTGGAATTACTTCAAGCAGTTGGGTACCGATACTACCTCAACAACCAAGAGTTGTATATTCGATGCAACAATGCTTACCTATGTCAAATATACCAACTACGCCAGCTATTGTGACGGTGTCGCAAGTTCAAGCACTGCCTGTTGTATGCCAACCTCAGGTTTCTCAGGTTGTAATGCAACAACCCCTTGACCCTGCAACTCAACCACAATCGCTGACTAGTGGAATGACACAGTTTCAAACGGGTACAATTACCCCTCATCTTGGTCAAACAGTTAGCATCGGGCAACAACACATGGCTTCACAACCATGGCTAGTTCAATACCAACAACCGCAGTTCCAACAAGTATACCAAGGTTCTGAGCAACAGATCTTTCCAAATAGTGGGCAGCCGTATATTCAAAACGGTCAAAATCAACCATTTTACAATGGTCATGCCCACCAACCTTATCAAAGTTACTAGCATCAAATGCATTATGCTGGTATGCAAAGACCAACTGCTCAGGCAATCCCATCTTATCCTGGGTATGCTTCACCTAACCTAAATCAACAGTTACCCTTCGTGGCAACTTTAGAGTTACCTGATTTAAGTCGGTTAACAAACGATCCAATCGCTTACGCCGCTTGGTGGCCAGTGATTCCGCATAAACTTCCATCAGATATTCCTAAATTTAATGGAAATCCGGGTGAAGATCCGTCGAATCATGTGATGACCTTTCATTTGTGGTGTTCATCAAACATCGTAAACGATGATTCAATTAGGCTTCACCTTTTTCAGAGGACGTTAACTGGTCGGGTAGCAAAATGGTATATCGAATTGCCGAGAGCTTCATTCGACAACTTCAGTACCCTAGCCACAACCTTTTTAACCCATTTTCAGTTACCGATAAGGTACGAAACGGGAATGAAACTTCTTACCAACTTCAAACAAACGACGGCCACTCACATATCTGATCATATACATGAGTGGCGACGTCATCGTAGAATGGTGAAAACGTATGTTCCCGATCAGCTTTTAGCTGAATGGTTTATTAAGTCATTACTGCCTTCCATCACAGAAGATGTGGCAAAAGGGGGAGTCGTCACAGAAGAGCAAGTTATCGCTCGTGCACAATATTTGGACTTGATTTACACTCAGTCTGGCACGCTCTACGATAAAATACCTGATGCCCCTAGACCGAAATTCTCAGTTCCTCCTCCTCCTAAATCAAACAATGACTCTCATGCCGGCGATGGCGTGATTGGCGCAACAGACACGAAATCGACAAAGGCTACATCTAAAAAGGCCCGTAAGATTTCCGGTCAAAATGAAAAAGAGGAACTTCTTGCCTCGAAAGTAAATGCCGTATCGACAGATAAAGGCAAAGAAACCAAGCAACCAGGGGGCAAGAAGAAAGGCAAAGGGAAGAAGAAGAAACAGGAAGAATCATCACCTGAAAAATCTTCTGCAAACCCTCCTGGAAATAGGAAACTAAAATATCCATGCATGATATGTGATGAGGATCATCAGACAACAGATTGTCCACACAAAGCTGAGCTTAAAAAATTCTTCAAGAATTCAAAAACCTTAGCAGTGTTAACTGATCCGTTTCCAAACCTAGGAACAAATCTGGTTGACAGTGGAAATGCTTCCCCATCTCAAGTGCTAATGTTGTCGGTTTCAAAACAACAAAATGACGCTTTGCTATCGACAAGGAACAAAGATCATGGGAATCCACATCTATCGAACAACAAGGATAAAGATCAACCTAGTAGTTCGACAACAACTTCGACAGAAGTTGCGCCGCCCATCATTCCTGAACTGACAATAAAACCGCCAAAGGGAGTAGTACACAAATCGACATTTAATCCTCGTGCTAGAGCAGCACAGCATTATAATATAGTGGAAGATTTGGCAAAATCGCCATCCGCTATGTCGACTCTTGAGGTACTACAAAAGTTCCCATCCCAAAAGTAGGCTTTACTATTAGCCATTGGTGGGATAGACACAAAGGATTCCAATCTTGTATCCTTCAATCATAAAGGATACGATCCTCAATTACCAACTCAACTAGCTTTCCTTGTTCAAGTGAAAGCCCTCAACAAAACTGTTCATCGAACAATTATTGATGAGGGGGCATCTACATGTATTATGTCGATGAGTTGCTAGAAAACTTTAGGATCTCCAACCTTGTCGCGATGTTCGACGACATTAAAAGCATTTGACGGACGAACATATACCCCATATGGTATTCTAAGTAACTTGAAGGTTGAACTAGGAGGAAAAACAGTAGAAATAGATGTTGAGGTAAACGACGGAAATCTCGATTACAACATCCTGCTAGGAAGACCATGGATATATGCTATGGCTGCTGTTGTGTCGACCTATTTTAGGAAGATTGCATTTCCCTTTCAAGGAGGGATTACAATCGTTGATCAACAAAACTTCCTCCCCAATGGTTCTCAAGTTACGGGAAGCATTCCTATGATCCATGGAAGCCCCCATTCGCTTCAAAATATCGGAGTAGGCCTACTAAAAGATCCTATATTAATGGGAACTTTCGCTCTTCCACCTCCAATCAATTTGGCGGAAGTAGCGTCAGTAGGAACCTGCAACATGATATCTTCTGAAAAGATCTCAGAAAACGATATCGACATGGATCATGCGCGGGTTTTGCCTCCAAGCCCAACAGAAATATTGTAGCAATCAATGTTCCTGGCATGGGAGGCAAACCCAAATCAACGCTCATCAAGCGTTTGGATAGATAGGTCTAAGGAATATGGTACCCCTTCAGATCCTTGGTCGCAAGTGCATGTCACCGACGAAGGAATTGTTCAATCAATGGTAATTGAAGGAGCACCATGGGATGATTACCACCATCGTTCCCTTCTTCCGAATTATGAAGAAAATACTCCTGATGACCTTTATCATCCTTCAGTTTTTGATTTTCTATCAAATACTGTAAACACGATGGATTCCGAGTGAAACTTGTTGAACATTGAAGAGACTATTGCCATAAATATCTCGACCAAAACAGATGTTGTAGAGAATATTTATGTTGGCAAATGTTGTTCTCCTTCAGAACTGGAAATATATAACGCTCTTTTTCGCGAATTCAGAGATGTCTTTGCTTGGTCATATAGTGAAATGCCAGGCATTGACTCGAGTATCATTGAACATGAAATCAAGATGTATCCAGATGTCAAACCAGTACGACAATGGCTACGGCAGGTGCACCCCAAGAAAGTCGCTGCCATTAAGGCAGAAGTTGAAAAACTTCTCCATGCTGGTTTCATTTACCCGGTTCCTCTAACTAATTGGGTATCGAATATTGTCCCTGTTATGAAAAAACAAGGAACAATTAGAGTGTGCGTCGATTATAGGGATGTAAATCATGCTTGTCCAAAAGACAACTACCCTACACCCTTCATCGACCAGATAATTGATGAATGCGCCGGAAGTGAAATCTTTTCATTTATGGATGGATTCTCTGGGTATAATCAAATAAATATGCCCCCAAAGGACCAGTCAAAGACTGCATTTATTTGTCCGTGGGGCACATTCGCATATCGAAAATTACCCTTTGGTTTAAAGAACGCAGGGGCAACATTTCAGAGGGCAATGAATTATGCCTTCCATGACATCAAAAGCATCGTTCAACCATACCTCGACGACCTTCTGGCTCATTCGTGAAAGCGGACTGATCATCCGCAACATTTAAGAGCGATATTTCTACGTTGCCGACACTACAAGATATGACTCAATCCACACAAAATTGTATTATGCGTCAGTTCTGGTCGTTTACTTGGCTTTGTAGTCTCGAAGGATGGGACTCGTCTCGACCCATGTAAGGTTCAGGCAATCATAAATTTGCCTCCACCTTCAAATTTGCTTCAGATTCAGAAACTCCAAGGGAAAGCAAACTTTCTTAGGAGGTTCATTCCAAATTACGCTGAAATTGCTAAAGGTTATACACGTGTTTTGAAAAAGGAAGTACCCTTTGTCTGGGATCAGGATGCACAAGATTCCTTTGATGCTTTAAAAGAAAGCATCATTAATGTACGCTCCTGATTATCAAAAAGACTTTAACCTATATCTGGCTGTAGCGGATACGACCATCGCAATGGTTTTAGTTCAAGAAGACAACGGAATCGAACATCCTATATATTATTTAAGTAAGAACTTAAATGATACAGAAAGAAAATATTCTTATGTTGAAAAGCTAGCGCTCGCAGCTATTCAAGCGATACAGAGATTTCGACACTATGTCCTCTTTCGAAAAACTACCATTCTGTCAGATTGCAACCCCATGACTTATATATTGTCGCGACAGTTGCTGGGGGGCAAATATTCAAAATGGATAGCAATTCTATAAGAGTTCGATCTTGAATTTGTAAAATCCAAGTCAAAGGAAGCTCTGGTTTTCACAGAATTATTATGCGATCTCCCATTGTTGTCCAACGATTAAACATCCGAAGAAACGATCGTGGACGAAAATTTGTTTCTGATATTTTCAAGCAATCAATGGTATGGGGATATAATCATTTATCTCCAAAACCAAAAATATAGGCCAAATACCTCTCTCTCCGAACAAAAATGTATTCGATACCAAGCAAAAGACTACATGATCGTCGGTGATACACTTTACCGTCGCGGTATCGATACAGTTCTGAGAAGGTGCCTCACCCATGAGGAGGCCGAAAAGGTCCTGAATGATTGCCATTCAGGCGCGTGTGGGGGGCATCAATCCGGTTATGCTACAACGCAAAAAATCTTACGAGCAGGATACTTCTGGCCAACAATGTTTAAATATTGCATAAACGCAGTCAGAAGTTGCCATGCTTGTCAAATTTTCAATAGCAAAACCAGAAGACCACCCGCACGTCTGCAGCCAATAGTTGCTGTCGGGCCATTCGCCAAATGGGGCATCGACTTCATGACATGTAACCCCACCTCGACGGGGGGGCATGGGTATATCATAGTCGCAGTTGACTATTTTACCAAATGGGCCGAGGCGATGCCTACATTAGATAATACTGGTGAAACAACTGCCCTCTTTTTTTTTTTCAATCGTGTAGTCGCCAGATTCAGCATCCCACAAGCTATAGTCACGGATCATGGATCTCATTTTCGCAATCACATGATGGTTGAATTAGCTGCCAAACTAGGGTTGTCTCACGACAGCTCTACTCCATATTACCCGCAAGCCAACGGACAAGTTGAAGCAATCAACAAGGTCCTGAAGCGCATGCTGCAAAGGATGATTGGAGTTCACAAAAGAAGGTGGCACCTAATCCTGTACTCAACATTGTGGGCTTACCGAACATCAGTAAGGAATGCAACTGGGTTTACACCTTTCCAACTGGTATATGGCCTGGAAGCAGTCTTAGCAATCCACTATGAAATCTCATCCCTCAAACTCGCAATTGACCTCCTCCCCGGAACTTCAGAAGAAGGAGCTCATTTCTTGGAACTAATCCATTTGGATGAAACCTGTCGTGATGCCGCTTTGGCTAACGAAGCCCATAAGAAACAAGTCCAAGCGCAATTCGACAAAAATGTCAAACCCTGTGTCTTCTCAGAAGGTGACTTGGTCTTGCTTTATGACCAAGAATTCGATAAATTGGGAGCAGGTAAATTCAAGTCTTTATGGATGGGCCCCTATATTGTTAAGCGAGTGTTAGCAAAAGGAGCCTACGAGTTAATGGATTATGACGGAATTCCACTGGCACAACCTCGTAACAGGTTGTACCTCAAGCGTTACTATGCGTGATTCAGCATAGTAACCTGTATGCTTTTGTTATGTTTTTTGTTTTCACTAAAGTGTTTATTTTGGTCAAGTAATCCACCTTTTACATTTATTGCAGATGTCAAACCTATTGGAGTCATGTGTTGGATATGCCGATGGAGCGAGTCGTAGTTCGCGGAACCTATCTTCCGCGGCCTGGGCCATTTTTGATCCAAGCGGCGAGTTAGTAAGTTTCAGAGGGGTATGTATTGGTCGAGCAACGAATAACATTGCTGAATATAGCGCGTTGATAGAACTTCTCTTTGATGCCATCACACATGGTATACGCTGACTAATTGTCAGGCTAGACTCACAACTCGTCATACTACAACTCACTGGTATCTACTCTGTCCGAAATCCAGCTATTTATCGCATGTTCCTAAGGGTTAAGATTTTGGAAAGACAATTTGATTTTATTCAATATCAGCATATTTCCATAAACTTAAACACATTAACTGACTCATTGGCAAATTATGTGTTAGATAGACATTTTCAATGTTTATAAAAAGAAACATACCATCAATATTTGCATTTGGATCATGTAACTTAACCAAAATAAAACTTCAAAAATCAAAAATATATATATAACTGTTTATGGTTTACACATAATGTTCTGTAACCAAGACAAAATTGGTCAAATGACCAAAAACTCAAAACGCTAGGGGGCACCCTAGTCTAATGATGCTCATGATAGCAAGTCACAGCCTGTGCGATCATGCGTAAGAGTCGAGTCCATCGTCTTGGCACACCAGTAGTATGTCGCTACAACCTCAAGGGCAGCTCATCAGTCCTCACATCTGGAATACCAAGAGTGAGGCCCTCAACCTGTTCCTATAATGCTGTGAAAGTCTCGGTCACATCGAGGTCCCGAAGGATAGCCCTTCCAATAGCCTCTCCTGCTGGGGCGGCAGCTGGCACTCTCAAGTGTACTACTGGCCGAACGGGATCAACATCTGCATGAACACATGAGTTTGATTAAGTCTTGATAGAATAAAGCACAAGGACATTATAAGAGAAAAACGATAAACAAGAATATGGTCAAAGAATTTACCAATCGCACCCCACTGTTCACCAGCCGGCAGTACTAAATCTAGGTCACCCCGGAAGTCCATACCAGCGTATGGGTACTCAGAATAAACTATCTCCTGACAATCAAACCACCCGAAGAAGGTATCAGAAAATGAAATCTGAGACTGACCAGCATGCCTAGACATATGGTCGACCCATCTCTGCATACATGGTTCAGTCGGTGAAGGTAAATCGAGTGCAATATACTGCGGTTGCATCAGTGGTATCTTTTCCAAGGCAAAGGCGGTCAAAATAGAACCATACCCAAAGTTCTTCAACCTCCCACTCTTTACCTTGGTCAACTCTTCTTTCATCACAAGAAGTACTACGTCGCACCAGTTGAACACCTTCAGTTGGAGGCATTCCAAGGCATACTGCATATAAGATCGGTTGGCTACATGAAGAGCCGCACCACCAGCCATCCTACCAAAAGTAAACAAAATAGTCCTGAGGGACCTGTCAGTGACATCACGGATGATGATCTTGCCGTCTTTACTCGGCTGAGATCCCTCTCTGCAATACCGGTGAACATAATCTCTCATAGATTCACCTCCTCGGGCTGAACCTGATAAAGAGATGGGGGCACCCCGCCTCGACAAGCCAGTCAAGAAATAGATGTCCACTACAGTCAAGGGGATGGATTTGCCCCTGATCTAGAACACTTGGTTGGTAGGATCCCAAGCATCAAGCAAATACTGCAGTAAGTTGATCTGTTGTCTCATGCTAGAAATGCGGAAAAACTTCAGCAAGCCAGAGTTCCGCAGTGCGTTTACTATAACCGGATCATGTAGGGCAAGCATGTCCTCTTCTTCATGCTCATGTTCTTGCCATGTAATAGTCATCTTACTCCAGAGATCTCTAAAAAACAAACAAGAGAAGAGTTAGATTTTGATTTTGGTAAGAAACAGACAAAATTTCCATCAAAAACTGTGCATAAAATTCCTTCTTTGCGCCCATCGCACCTGTAATAGTGCTCTGGGTGCATTGCATGTCAAATGGCCAGTAGACAGGCCAACATCCAACACACCTTTCGATACACAGAGGGTGCGCTGAAGGTAGAGCAAGTTTTTCAAACCCCAGAGGCTCAGAAAAACCAGGAATCAAGCTCAGAATGCAAAATGGAAAGCATGAAATGAAAGAGCTCAAGTTTAGCTCCTACCTGGTCGAGATGGCGCCGAGAATCATCCACAGAATCTCCCGAAATCAGCTGATGAAAATTAAAGGGGGAAAGCACCTCCAAAGCTCCAAAAAACCAAATTTCAAATGAAATGGTAAAATGAGAGGTAAAAGCACTTTTACATTACTTTTTACGTAGTTCAAAGTAAAATATTAGTGTTCTAACTCATTTTTCAAGCATATATTATTCATTTCTGACTAGTTTGATGAAGCAATTGAAAATACAGTACAATATTTGAAAGAACAAAGCTATTTATGGTAAAGTCAAGAAGAGACCATTGTATCGAGCAGTTTTAGGACATAGTTCAAGCTCGTTAAAAAATAAACATAAGTCATGAGCAAATGTTTCCCCCCAGTGTTTAAGCTCAATAAAAAAAATGAACCGATTTCCCAGTAAATAACCATCGTGAATGTAGTATTTCAGCCTTTAAAAGCCTTGGTCGTGTTCTCATCATCACCTCCACTCTGTATTGGCCGATCATTCACCTCCATTTGATTGTTTACCCCTTTTTGAGGAACAAATGCGAAGAGTGATCTCACTAGCCATCCTTGTAACACTGCCGTGATTGGAAAATTCCAAACATTACCTGGAATCAGCTGCTACCCATTTTATCACTCGTTCCTCAAAAGACGAGTCTCCCTTAAAATCTTTTCAATCGACTCGTAAAATATGAAAAGATTGTCGAGCCATTGGCCTCTCCAGCTCGTTAAAGAGACCGGAAGTGCTATCCCTCCTCTAAATTTTAATCTTTTTGGACCTGAGGGATTATTACACAAAAAGATCGAGCGCTTGTTTTGTTCGGCTCATTAAAAGTATCGAAAATTCATCCCTTCTGTATTGTTTTATACCTTTTTGGACTTAAGGGATTAGATGACGAAAAAGGAATTTTGGAGTTTCCTTTACATTCCTTTTCAGACTCTCTAAAATTGAAAAGGACCGAGTTATCTTTGTCGTTAAACTCGTTAAAATTGTAATAGCGACAAACTTGTCTATAGACGAGAACGAGTTTCACTATCGCTAGGCTCGTTAAAACATAGCGATGGGTTTGCCCGAAGGGAAAATTATAGAACAAGCATATGTTATCCTCCTCAAGCTTGACAAAAATAAAGACGTACTGGTCAACAATGACTGGGGAAAAATTGGGAAGAAAACTTGAAGAAACTTTGTTGGTAGCAAGTCACTCTTGAACATGACACTTTCACTCTGCATCCAAGTCGGATTGGGTTGTTTCATTCACCGGTCACATCACCATGGTCCCATCACACCATCCACATTTGCGGTTAATGCTACCAATCCATCATGTCAGTTTCGCCGATATGTTCAAGAGAAGTCATTCAGAGAATTCACCTGTGTCTCACCCGCTACAATACATTTACACTCCATTCTTTCATGACCGCCACCTTGAACCTTATATCACCAGATCGTGTTCACCTCCATTAAAATCATTTGCTCCGTTCCATGTCATTGATGTGGGATTCGTTAAGGCCCTACTATGACGGATCACTTCTTGTCGACATCAGCTCATTATCCAAGAAGTTGATCTAGGAACACCCCATTAAGTACTTTGAAGCTTGCATGCCTCAATGGCAAGTTTCTCACTTCTGGCGACAGGTTTACATCAATGACCTTCGACCGAAAGATTTTGGGTGGTGTTCGACACCAAGTCCTTTATTCACACCATGTGAATTGTACTGCAGTACCTTGAGGGTCATTATCATTATCGGTGATTCCTCTCGCGCTTGTTAATAGCTTACATCATTGGCTGGTAATCAAGCGATGTATTTCCATGTTCGACTCCAGAACATCTCTCACATGGATCGACTTGTACTCCGAGTGAAGATCGAATGAGATTGAAGACCCTGGATCTAGTTTCATCCATCCAGGCTACGATATATATTCAGGGAAATAAAGACATCAAATGTACATCATTGCTACACAGATAATCATCCAATCAAAGGGATGATGGCTCTATCAGAATCGTCAGTCTACACTTAGACGATTTTCTGTCCTATGTACATGAAAATGAATTTATAAAGCTGAGCATGGGAATGCCCGCCTCAGCTAGATCATGAAAAATTATGAAGATAATGTATTGTATTGTATCTTATTATAGGTCTCCTCCCAGCTTGAAAGAACTTCGGATCCTCATAATAAAGCATTTCACCCGACATCAAAGGATTAACAACCTCATGCTTTAGGGGGCAACTGTTATAGACATTTTTGGGCACTACAACCCCAAGCATGAAATGTCCATAAACCAGGGGCTCCTAAGTCCCTAAAAGTGTTGTTCTAACCCCTAAAGGAACAAGGTCAACTGATTACAACTTCTCCCAGAAGTTCTCCATGAAAAACTGCTCAGAATTGGTCAAAACAGGATCATTTCAGCTGCTCCATAGGCAAAGTGCATTGCATCCCACCTAAACACACTGTGAGGGTGCGTTGCATTTCAAAAAGCCCTTCTATGGGGTGCAATGGGTGAGAAGTGACAAATGGCAGTGTCATTCCGCGAGGTGGAGAGGCAATGGAAGCTTCTAGAAACTTCTCCTGTGACACTTGCCTTTCTGAATTCGACCAAGGATGAGTAAGAGATCATCAGTCTCCAAGTGGAAGCAAGAACTATCAGAGGGAAGACACTAATCAAATCACAAGCTGACTCATCTCCCTTACAAATATCTATATATGGATCCCTCATCCTAGAGATCCAGGGGGCTGGAATTTTGGATATTGTAAGGAATTGCTGTTGGTTTCTTGAGATAAAACATCAGATTGTTGGGTGATCTAAGCTTTGTATGAGGTGAAGAGGGGCTTCCTTGCTAAGAGGATGATGCTGGGTCAGAACAACTGGTTGTAACTCCCCTTGGCTCTTTCTTGTTTATCAATAAAAGCTATTCAAGTTTTCCTCCATACTCTTGTGTAATTTATGTTTGTTGCATTTGTATGGTCAATTTACATCTGATCCTAGATTGTTTATGATTATAGATCCATGTTCTTGTATAGTGCTATGCTACTGTGATCTTGCAGGTACTTTTTGAAGCTGGACGTGCAAGGGAACAAGTAGCGAAAGACTATCAAGAAAGAGAGGAATCGAACTAGGAGATTAGCGCAAGACAGAGGTTGGTCTTCTTTGTTCTTCTCTATCTATACTTCATAAAGGAAAAACGAAAGTAGCTTTACTTTGCTTGTTTCTAAGGCAGCTATCACACCTTAGTGGGATAAGTAGTTTTGAGTAGACACTTTTCCCTGTAACAAGGCTGCCTAGACTCACCGATGGGCAACTAAAAAAGAATGTGAATGTGAATGCATGGAGACACTGAGTGTAAGCATAAATTAATGATCGTGCATGCAAATAATGAATGAAAGATTCAAAAAATAGAACAACATGCATGTGGGCGAGGTGAGTCGCGGAATCGACAACTATTCATGAAAAATAGTTTCATGCATGCGACAACAGTGAAATGTTAATGAAAACTGAAATGATGATAGTAAAAGCTATTATGTATCATAACGACAGAAAGCACTCACTGAAATCAAGCAAACAACATGCATATGAAGCAAAACAAAAAGATCCCCAGAAATGCAACACAAGACATCGGAAGCGGGCTTACCCCAAAACAATTGAGCTGAATGTGCCGATAGCTCCTAGATGTGATGTGGGATGTTAGGGATACAAGGTTGATGTTAGGAATGAGCTCTGCAACGTCTGGTTCATGATTTTTGATAAAATTGAAGATGTGAGGCACATGCCACAAATCTAGGAAGAGCGACACTTGTTGGGAGGTTTCTGAGATCATCATTGCATGCAACCTCCAGCTGCTAAAATTAGATCCCTAAATCAAGGGATACCATTGCATACTACCTTGGGAGAAGCAACCCATGCATGAAAATCAATTTTACTCAGTCCATTAGGGAACTGGTCAACTCAACTGCACATACAAGAGGCTGCTCAACTACTAGGAGGAAATACACATTTATGGAAGGGAGATGGGCTGGCTACCCAGGAGATTTGTGAAATTTCTGGGCAGAGGATCTGACTACTTGCTAGGATTGCACAATTCCTAGGTTGAGCAGCCCTGTTGGGAGGAATTGTGCATTTTCTCTATGAAGCTTGACTGCTAGAATTGCACAATTCTGGAGCCCAACAGGCTGCCAGACATAATTTCACAATTCCTGAAGGGAAGGTTGGTTTCCCATCAGAATTGTGCAATTTCTTGAGGGAGCTGCTCAGCCCGCAGCTAGACCAAGTCTGGAGAAACAACCTATGACGGGAATGAAGAAAGCTCTGATAGACAGGCTGTCATTCTACAAGAAAATCATTGAAGCTTGTGTACTTGACGAAGCAATACATGCTGCTGTGAAAGGTTGGTAGGGAGGCTCCAAAATGAAGGTAAGGCAAAATTTTGGTGGGTGGTTGTAACCGCTAAAACACATCCTTCCTACTTGTTATGTAACATCATCTTAGATAAAATATGTAAACATTAAATTTGTAATGAAAATTCAGTTTAATCAATCAATCTCCTCTTGTCATGTTTTATTCCAATCAAACATAGCATTTTCCATTTTGAGGAAGTTATAAAATATACGAATTAGTGAACCATTCAATGATTTTATGATAAAAATATGTAACTCATAACAATTTGATGACCACCACATATATAGGGTTTAGGCTGCAATTCAAGAGCTATTTAGACTATTACCTATATATTTTAGGGTCCATTACACTTCCTTCTTGGAAAAATTTATATGCTTCGAAAATTGGCTTTATTCTTGATTAATTTATTCTTACTAAATTTGGAATAAAGTTGTTACCCTTTTTTAACACCGTTTCAAAATGCTTCCATGTTTATTTCGTGCCTTGACGTAAGAAAAATCATTTTCAGCTTAAATCCTCACATGATTTACTCATTTTACTTTTTCCATGACTAATCTTCTTTCAATCATAATGTATACCAATATTTCATCTTATCTTTCCATTATTTAGGTCATTTACACCGAGAATTATAAACAATAATTCTTCTTCACCCAATTTTTTTTTGTTTTTTATTGCTTCGTTTTTTAGAAGTCTTACCAGCCACCATTCTTAGCTCATTTTTATGTCACTTTCCCAATAAATTCCCTAGCATACAGTCATGTACTCTATTATTGAATAACTTTGCTTCATTTAAATTGATCTCTACAATTCCTTAGTTAAGGACCTCAAATGTTCCCATGGATTGAGTCATGGTAGTATAATGCATTGACTTGCATTTAGTGGTGGTGAATGTGTTTATATTAAATTACTCCATCCACTTGGAAGTTGTTCATGTGAAATAACATAAGGTTTCAGTTTTTCCCTTCCCAATGGCGATCCTCCGAGATGTCATATTCAATGATCAATATGTTTTTGAACTAAAGGACGATATGTATTGAGTTGGATAAGCATTAGCGTAACTACCCTACTTAATCATGATGGTGAAGTATGATTATGATCTTGATCTTGGGGTGAAATTGAGCTCTACATACATGCTTCAAAGCCTAATTCATCAACCTCATTCCATCATTCTTTGAAGTTTTATTCGAAATCCTAGTATTAACATTCCACCAGTGAATTCGTGGTGTGGCTGAGAGGTAGGGATGGCATTTCCAAAAGTTGTTCATAGGTAAAAAGGGTAGGAAAATACATCCATGATGTCCTTGTTTTCCCTTCATGGTTTTTCTTGTTGGAAATAATAATCCCAACAACTGCCTTAAACACACTGACAACCATCATGTTTTCCCAGTCAACCACTACACGGTTGTGATTTTGTTTACAGGCTAAAGGACAGGGGTCAGAATAGAAGTTCAGAGCAAACCATTCCACAACACATTAGAGAGGTTAAAGCATTTAATGAAGTTTAATAAATAGATATGGGCAAACATTCATTTCGCAACTGTTACCCACACTCCACAACATCTGTAAGTTCAGAAAATCATTTACTATGTAAAATCGCCCATGCTGCGTATTAAATATTTTGTCTATCATGTAATTAATGTGAAATTAGTATGTTAGGATAAATATGCAAGTAAAAGTCATTTGCAATATTGGGCATGTTGGGCAAGTTAGGGAGCGAGAGTTTGTGAAGTAGTGAGGAGAAAATCATGGAGGAAATATTGGTGGGCGCATGAAAACCAGTTTTACGAAGTTTTACAGAAGTTTACTCTAAAACCCAGTAATGCGTAAATCACAGTAAGTTTGTTGTGGTTTTCACTTGGAGCTACAGCCTCCATTTATCACACGAATGTATTTATTTATGTTTTAACATATAATATAAAGTGTTGCTAGTTGCGTTATGGAATTAATCCTTCACAAGTAAATTTCCGCAACGTCTTTTTTTTTTCTCTATTTTTCCATGAGTGAACTCTGTTTTAATTAAGTCCCTGTGTGGTTGTGATATCCTCACCGCAACCTAAGATTTACTTTTCCGCAACTGAAGTTGACGTTGCTTACTCTTCCGCAACTGATTTCTGAGTTCCTCTACCCCCTAAATTTATTTTTCTAACATGGTATCAGAGTGGGTTAAATATTGTTAATGTAAAAGCAAGTGTTTTTAATAGCAATTGAAATTTGTTTTGAGGACAGATTGTTTTTTTGTTTGGAGTGAATTTACCAGCAGGGAGAAATCTTTTTCTACACTCAGAAATGGCAACATCAATCACAAGCTTGAATAATCCTCAGATATCTCAGTTTAATGGAAAAAATTATGATTATTTGGATATTATAATGAAGGCCCTATTTTTATCTCAAGACATTTGGGATTTGGTGGAGAATGGTTTCCAAGAACCAGCAAATGTAGTCACATATAATGCCTTGCCTCAAGCAGAAAGAGATTTGTTAAGGGAAAACAGGAAAAAGAATTCAAAAGCCATGTTCTATATTTTCCAAGCAGTTCATGAAAGTATTTTCCCAAGGGTTGCAGAAGAAATGAAGTCCAAGTAAGCATGGGACACCCCCCAGACAGCCTACCAAGGAATGAAAAAATTCAAGACAACAAAGCTACAAATGTTGAGGAGAGATTTTGAAAAACCGAATAGCCTATGTGAAGGATGCACCTTGGGCAAGCACCATAGAGAGACATTTCCAGCAGGAAAGTCAGTAAGGGAAAAGGAACCTTTGGAGATTCTCCACTCAGATTTATGTGGACTAGTGCACACACCATCAATTGGTGGCAACCATATGTATTGACCTTCATAGAGGACTACACAAGGAAGACATGGGTCTATCTTCTAAAACAAAAAAGTGAAGTGTTTGAGCGCTTTTGCTAGTACAAGGCTCTTGTTGAGAAGCAACGTGGACACTACATCAAAGTCCTTAGGACTGACAAAGGTGGACAATACATCTCAAATGATCTCCTTCGATTTTTAAGGGAACATGGAATTCACAAGCAATTTAAAACAAGATGTACACATCAGCAAAATGGTGTGGTAGAAAGGAAGAATAGGACCATTATGGAAATGGAAAGGAGTATGTTGAAGGCAAATCATTTGCCAAATGATTATTGGGCTGAAGCAGTCACTTTTGCAACATATACCTTGAATAGATGTCCAACCAAAAGCATCCAGAATGTAGTTCCTAAAGAGGCATGGAGTGGAAGAAAGCCTAGAGTCACTGACATGAGAGTCTTTGGATGTGTGGTGTATGCACATGTCCAGGATGAGTTGAGGAATAAGTTGGACAACAAGGGGGATAAATGTAGATTTGTTGGATACAATGATGAATCCAAGGCATACAAGCTCTACAATCCATCAACCAAGAAGTTCGTAATCAACAAAGATGTGCAGTTCATAGAAGAGGAAACATGGGATGGAAGTTGAGAGAAGACAATCAATGTGAAAGCGTGTATACCACATGACGACAAAGAGGAATTTACAGCAACAAGAAATTCCTCAACAGTGACTCCCTCTACTCCTATTGAAGCTCAATAAAGCAGGCAACGAGGAATGCCATCAACAAATAATAGGACAACGTCATACAGTTTAGCAAGTGCTTCTCCAAGCATGCCGCAAAACACTAGGTGACATGTAAAGCCCATCTTCAACAAGCACAAGAAGACCAAAATTAAAAAATTTAATGAGATCTATGAGCAATATGAAGTTGACAGCAGCGCTGGTCTGAACTCCTTATTTCCATTATTTTGTCATGTGGATGACCCAATCCATTTTGAACATGCAGTCAAAGATGAAAAATGGGTTGTGGAAATGGAGGAATAATTAGAAGCAATAGAAAGGAATGACACATGGGAGTTAGTGAACCTTCCACAAGGAAAAGAAGTCATTGGAGTGAAGTGGGTCTATAAGACCAAGAGCAATGTCAATGGGAAAATTGAAAGGCACAAAGAAAGGCTAGTTGTCAAAGGATAGAAGCAGCACCGTGGAAGAGATTATGAGGAGACGTTTGCACCAGTTGCGAGGATGGAGACGGTGCATACAGTTATGGTGATTTCTGCGCAACATAAATGGAAAGTGTATCAAATGGATGTAAAGTCAGCATTCTTGAATGGAGTGCTGAAAGAGGAAGTGTATTTTGTGCAACTGCCTGGTTATGAGGTAGAAGGCAAAGAATACAAAGTGTATCATTTGAGGAAAGATCTTTATGGGCTGAAGAAAGAACCACGAGCATGGTACAGTAGGATAGATGCCTACTTGTTGGACAATCACTTCAACAAGTGTGACGGTGAGCCTACTCTCTACATCAAAGAGAATGATGGTAAGATTCTCATTGTTATCTTATATGTAGATGATTTAATTTTTACAGGTAGTGATGATTTTCTCATCGCTGATTTCAAAAAAGTCATGAAGAATGAATTTGAAATGGCTGACTTGGGGTTATTAAGATACTTTTTGGGCATAGAAGTGAAGCAAATAGAAAATGGAATTTTTATCTCTCAATCAAAGTATGTAGCAGACATTTTGAAGAGGTTTAATATTGAGAATATCAAGCCCGCACCAACTCCAACTGTCATGGGGTTGAAGTTGAGCAAAGAAGATTGCACCAGCAATGTCAATCCGACATTACAAAAAATTATGATAGGTAGCTTGATGTATTTGACCGCCACTAGCCCGGATATAATGTATGCAATGAGCTTGGTGTCAAGGTTCATGGAGACACCAAGGAGACACATTGGAAAGAAGTGAAATAATTCTAAGGTATGTCAATGGGACAAAGTAGTATGGTGTTTTGTACACCGCAATAGATTATTTCAGGTTGGTTGGTTACACTGATAGTGATTGGGCAGGAAGTGTTGATGACAAAAATAACATGTGAGGATATGTTTTTCATTTGGGCTCTAGAGCCATTTCATAGGCCTCCAAGAAGCAATCAATAGTGTCACTATCAACAACAGAAGCTGAATATGTCACCGCAATAGCAGCAACGTGTCAAGCAGTTTGGATGAGATGGATGTTGAGGGATCTTCATCGCGACCAAGAGGGAGAAACAACTATTTTCTACGATAACACATCCGCAATTGCATTGTCAAAGAATTCATTCTTTCAAAAGAGGACCAAACATATTGATGTTGTTAGCACTCAGAATGTACCTCAAGGATGAGAAAAGGCAATTTTGAGGTAACCACAGACCAAGCTACTGATCTGGGATCTAGCGCTGCCAGACTAGAGAGGGCTCTCTCTTTGCCAACAAAATGTGGCTCCAATAAGTGAAATTTTAGGCTAGTTATGGAGTGTGGGGATTTGTTTGAAAGGTTTTTGGGTCGAAAATAGCAAGAGAAAGGACCATTGGGCTATGGGGTCGATGCTCGTTTTTGACGGCAAACTTGGCGCAAAGTAAGTGCAATGTTTAGCCAGATTAAAGATTGAAAATGTGAAAAGAATATGGGAGAAAGCCCGCTACCCTATAGGCATCAAACAGGGGATGGATCCACAGTAGCCACGTTAGACTAAAGATGAACACAGGGTTGCTCAACAGAGCATCTAACATAGGATGGATTCTGCAAAGACAACCACAACATTTAATGGCAAAATCATCATGAAAGGAGCATCGTGTACAGATGAATGCCTAACAGATCTCTTAGATAATGATGTAACAAGGCATAAAAACAAAATATGTAAGTGAAATACAAGAAAAACATACTAGACATTAACACCGTGATGAATCCCAGGTCCAAAAGGGAAAAAATTGCTTTATTTAAAATGATATTCAAGAAAAATTTACACAGTCCCAAGCAGCCTCTCTCTACTGCAAAAATCCAACCTCTATCTTTTAAAAATAGTCCTATATATACTAATTTACAAATCTATTTTTATTTCCTCAACATAGGAAATAAAAAGCAAAAAATAAAAAATATAATTAATAATAAAATCCTATCATAAAATAATATTAAAAATAAACAATATTGAATAAAACTCTCATGAACTATGGAAAATAGAGTTGTTTTGAAACCCAAAATAAATGAATTTTGGTCAAGATCGGCTTCCTTTAAGAGCGGAATTCCACAAAATATGCCCTATGACTGCCACCTTGCACCTGCTTGCACAAATTTTTGAGTTAGTTGATCGGCCTGTTGTTCTTGTTCCCCCAGAAAATGGAACTGAAGATCTTCCTGCTAATTTCTTAACCATTTGACAAACTGTTTCTAGCTGGCACTTCTTTAATCACACAACAAGCTCCTCCAAAACCTCCATACACAAAATTTGTACACTAGAGATATCAAAAATGTATCCATGACATCTTCCCTGATCACCTTTTCTGCCTCACTATCCTATCGATGAGCTTACAACAACAGCATTAAGCCTCCATCCCAAACCATCCATTAAAGGCCAGTTTTTCCATAGTGTTTATGATATTCATTAAAATTTCTCGTTGCATCTGCAATATTTCCCATATTTGATATTGAACGAAAGGTATCTTCTACTTCTAGATTTGCAATCATGTCCAAATATCGTTGGCCACACTGCTTCTCAATATCAGCCAGACCATGATATTCCTTCACATACACCGAAAGCTTTCCTTTCTAAATCCACTTTACAGAGCCAGATGCACCTAAAATACCTCTAATGTTCACTAACATCTTTTAGCTGCTCAAACATGTCTTAATCCAGCCTTTATTTCTCACAATAAAGCTGAATGACACTGGAATCATCTCTAAAAGATAGAAAGACGAGCTTGCCAAAGGACCTTTCATGCTATAGTCTTGGGCACCTTCAAAAAAAATTTACAGAATGGCCCTACGTGCAGTGCCAAGTAGCTATGCGCAACGCACTTAGCTTCTCTATATCACTGTTTATATCACTGGAGACTTTTTAGAACATAAAACAAAATTGCCTTGAGACCATCGGAAATATTTTTACACCTGTGATCTCTTACATTGTAAACCTTTGTTTCTTCAGGATAGAAGAGTCCCTAGTTCCTTTCCGACTCCAATCCAAGCTTCTGGTTCTTGTTAAAGAGAGAAAAGATGTATGTATCAATCTCCTGGCCCGGCCTCGAAGGAGTTCTATTTTTGTTTATCATATGCCTAACCAGATTTCCATGTTTTCCTAAGATATGCATTGTTTGGAGGTTCTGCAGGCTCTTTAGAGCCTCTTTTGGAGGGCTGCCCTGTTTCAGTCACCATTACTTTTAAAGAGATGTCTGTACATTACACATTGCAAGAACAACAATGGATCTCACACCCAGGGGCTACGCGCAACACTAAACCCAGGAGAGCAGCACCACAGTGCTATGTGCAGCACTACTTAAATTGTCTTGGCTTTCGATTTTGACTTGGCTTCAATTTCTTTTTAAATTTGTGTGTCTTGTGGATGCAGGGCATAAAAGCATTCAACTCCAATTTAAATGATCGAAGGGTCTCTAGAGAGCGCGATTGAGTCTTAGTGTTGATAACATGTGCCTTTGCTATATTTCCGTCTACATTTATCATACCTTATTTTTCTGACATAAATATCTAAGGCTTCAGTAGTTGCAACATCTAACTTATCCTTTGCTGCCATGATCTCTAATGGATCTTGACCCTGCAACCTAACTTTCCAGGTAGAATCCAATTTCTTCTCCCATTCAGCTGCAACTGTCCATCATATTCTTTTTGGAACCATGGCTCATGGGAAGTTTCTGGCATCTGAGATGTGGAAGCTACATGCCATTCCAAAGCCACCGCAATTGGTGCCATCATTGCAAAATACTTAGAAGAATTTATTATTACTTTCTCACTATGAGTAAGTGTAACATTCTCTGCCACCCTGGAAACCTCTTCTTTCAGTATAGCTATGCATCTCATAACATTTGTTTGAATATCTGGTAATGTGCTAAGCCACTGCTCCTCCCAAAGAACAATGATATTCCCAAATTCTACGATCATAAATTGCACATCCTGAACCAGTTTTGGATGAACTTTAACCAGACAATCTAAGATGCGTTGAAGCTCCTCTGATGGATCTTCATCATAAGCACTGATACCAACAAGTGTAGGGTAGACTATAGCCCATGGAGATCATTTTTCCAACGTAATCAATGATCCCTTCAACTGTTTACAACCTAATTTTCTTGATTCCTTGTTTTCATTTGATTTCTTCTTGATAACCTCAGAGGAGAATTTATCTGCATCACGAGATGGTCTGAAGGTTACTCCATCTGCCCCTTCATGGATTTCAAGAGCTTGTAGCAATGGTGTTCCTTTTAAAATCAAATCAGAATCATCCTCTTTCAAAGATGCATTTGCATCTTCCCTTCATCGTCTGAACCAATCAAGTTGTTTCTCGACATCTAAGAGGACCACCAATCTAGAGACCCTGTGAAAAGAGTTTTGAACAGGACCTAGACCCAGTACCAATTGTTCACCTTCATTTGGCATTTCCTTTTGAAACCTTGGTTCCTCCACATTTGATCTATTAGCAGCATGGAAATAGACCACAAATGCTATGTTGTCTCCTTCTCTATCACAATCTAGCCACACTACTCATTATTTCTTCATGAGATAATAAAAAATGTATATGATAGCCTTTATGATTGATAAACATTGAAATGTTGTGCAACATAATTACTTCCATGAAACTGATATAATTCTCATCTACTGGTAACCCTGCAACACTGAAGCAACCTTGATCATCTTGTTTGCATCACAAGCCCTTCTATATATAGTTTCAAAATCTTTTCTAATTGAGATGGTATCACTGTAGAGAAGTACTTTGTTGTTGCCCAATTTAAACAATAGTTGGTTGGGACAACATGTTGGCATTATGATTCAGGTGTTGTCCTTGATGGAAAACTCTTTCAGGTGGTAAATCAAGAAGGACGCAGGCAATTTGTTCAGCAAGTGCGTCCCCGCAGGTATACCATACAGAACCCGCGTCCAGGGACGCTGGCCAACCGTTCAGAAGGTGCGTCCGCCCAGTGCACACATTTCAAGGTAGAGAAAAGCTCGTGGGGGTTTCTTGTGTGGTATCTAGCCGACGGTTGTGTGTTTCTATGGTGTCGGCTCGTGGTATTGTTCCACGCTTTGGGGAGAAGCTTGCCTATATAAAGCAAAGGAGTTCATTTGGATTATGTATCATCTTGGTTGATCATCTCTTGGTGAGATCTAGTCCATATCTTTAAGGGTAAATCTTCTAATGGACTACGATCTATATGGCGCATGATCAGATCTGTGGATCTGAGTGTTTGGGTTGGTTCTGAAGTCCTCTTATCTTCTATATCTAAAGGGACGCAGATTCAGTGAAGGGAAAGTGCGCCGGGACGCAGTACAGTAAAGGATCAGGTGCGTCTCTGAAGCGAAGGACGCGGCGCGACTGTGGTATTGGGTGCGTCTCTGAAGCGAAAGACGCGGCGCGATAGTGTTGATGTGTGCGTCGGTCGCAGACAAGCAAAAAGGAACAGTGCGTCTGCACGCAGAACAGCATAAGGTATACTGCGTCCAGTCGTAGGCCACAGAAAGAAAATATGCGTCCCTGTCTTAAGATGATCTGTTAACTGTATATTTCTGTTCATAAGGTGTTCTGGGTTGTTTCTGTAATAACTGATCTGATATCTGTAGTAGACTGTATCTGTTGTATACTTGTTGATCATTTGATTCTTCATGAAAAGAAGTAGGGGGTTGTAGCTCCCTTCCAGGAGAAGTCTGGAAAACGAGAAAGAGTTGTAGCTCTTTGCAGGTTGCAGCGTGCGTGCTGGTAAAGGACTGCACCAGTACAAAATCATTGTAAAAAGAATTTCTTGAAAGAAGATAGAGACATTATTGCAGCAGGTGGTTTTTCTCCCGCATTGGGTTTCCACCTTACATCTTGTGTTCTTCGGTGTGACTGTCTATTTTCTTTATTCATGCTCATTGTTTTATGGTACTGATATGCAAGAATATTTCAAAAGATCAAATAAGGAAGATTTGGTAAATTGCTAGATAATACTGATTCACCCCCCCTCTCAGTATTATTTCCAACAATTGGTATCAGAGCAGGTCCTTCAGAACAGCTTGATCGCTTGAAGGTAGATCGATCATCATGAGCAACTACGAGAGAGAAGCATCAATCAGGCCACCCGTCTTCGATGGAACAAACTTCAATTATTGGAAGGTAAGAGTTACTGCATATCTTCAATCTCTTGGTACAGAAGTTTGGAACATTGTAGAATCAGGCTATGCCTTTCCTTCAGTTACTCCTACAGATCCAGCTGAGAAAAAGCAGTATGAAACAAATGCAAAAGCAGTCAGTACTCTATTAGGAAGTATATCTCAAACAGAGTTCATGAAGGTCATGCACTTCAAATCAGCAAAAGAGATATGGGACAAAATGATCACCAGCTATGAAGGAGATGAACAGGTAAAAGAAGCTAAACTTCAAACTCTCAGGATTCAATATGAGACTCTCAAGATGTATAATGATGAAAGTGTGGCTAATTATTTTCTTCGGGTAGATGAGATTGTTAATTGTATGAAAAATTTGGGTGAAGAAATAAAAGAGACTATAGTAGTTCAAAAGATTCTAAGATCTTTATCTCCCAAGTTTGAATCTAAAGTATCTGCAGTAGAAGAAAAAGAAAATCTCCGTGTTCTCACTATGTCTCAGCTGCATGGAATTCTAACTGCTTATGAAATGAGAAAGGGAGGGCCATCAGACAGAAGGGAAGCTGCTTTTAAAGCATCAGGCAAAGAAGATCACTATGAAGCAAGTCATGTTCCAGAAGAAGAAGAAGAAGAATCAAACTTTGTCAGAAATCTTCAAAGGGGTTCTGGAAGGTTCAGAGGTAAGCTACCTTTCAAATGTTTTGCTTGTGGAAGAGTAGGTCATTATGCTGCAAAATGCTCTTATAAGGATAAAGGAAAGGAACCAATTAGATGGAACAAGAAACAGGGTACAAATAAGAAAAGCTACTACACCCATGAAGATAGCGATGGCTTATCAAACAGTGATGAAGATGAACAAGGTAACAAATATAGATTGTTAATGGCATTTGAAGATGATAATTATGAGGATGCTATAGATGTGGATAACCTTTATGATGAAATTACTAGACTCAAGAGATGTATAGAAGAAAAGAACATGATTATTGATACTCTACAATTTCAGATTGATGAAAAGGAAAAACATCTTGAAAAATTAGAAGGTGAAATTGTTGGTCTTAGAAAAGAAATTGAGAAAACAAAAACTATTAATCTCAAGTTTGTCAAAGGATCTGAAACGTTGAATGAGATTATCAGTGTGCAGCGGTCTCCACTAAATAAGACAGGTCTGGGCTACAATGGAGAAACTTCTCAAGCTTCCACTTCAAAAAGTTATCTTGATGCTGCAAGAAGAAATGAGCAAGAACACAAGGAAGATCATCAGGTAAAGCAGGGACAAACTTCAAACTATCAGGGGCAATCCAGCTTAAGGGTGAACAAAAGCCAGCCACAGGTAAAATCTTCTCAATTTGGTTCAAGAATAGATGAAAATAGAAATTACAATCAGTCGGCTGGTAGATTCAATAATCGCAGAAACTTCTTCAATGGACAATGCTTTTCTTGCCATAACTTTGGTCACAAAGCAGCCCAATGTGTTGCGTATAAAACAATCATGACTAGGGAAGCTCAAAAACAAAGAAGCATGACAGGGATTACAAAAAGGACCTATAACAATTTTTCAGCTCTTGAAAATGAAGTTGAATGCTCTATTTGCAATAATTTTGGACATGAAGATGTTGAATGCAGAAGCAGGTTTTCGGAAAAAAAAGGTACAAGAACAAAAAAGGGAACAAACCTCAGGCACCAAAACATGGAAAATAAAGGAACCTCAAACAGAAAGATGTGGGATAGCATTCTATGCAGAAGGACAAGAAAATCTATGGTACATTGACAGTGGATGTTCAAAGCACATGACAGGTGATAAAGAAAAACTTGAATCTTATTCTAATTTAGAAAAGGGAAAGAAAGTCTCTTTTGGAAATGATACTCCTGCAACTATAAAAGGAAAAGGTATTGCTCCTTTAAAAGAAGATGTTAAGGCTGGAAATGTTTTGTTTGTTGATGGACTAAAGCATAATCTTCTAAGTGTAAGCCAGATGTGTGATCAAAGAACCGAGGTTATATTCAGATCAAATGGATGTCTTGTTCGTGATCTTGATACAGGTAAAACTGTTCTCAAAGGAAAAAGAACTTCAAATAATCTATTCATTTTTGATGAAGAACAACAACAATGCTATCTAAGCAAGGATGAAGAGCACTGGTTATGGCATCGAAGGTTGGGACATCTAAGCTTCTCACAAATAAGGAAAGCTTGCAAATATCAGGCAGTTCGCGATCTTCCAGATATCAAAATTCCTGACAACACCATGTGCAGATCATGTCAGTTTGGAAAACAGACTAGAACTAACTTTCCAGAAAAAGAAGGATCAGCCAGCATGCCTCTTGAGCTAGTTCATACAGATGTATGTGGACCATTCAGAAAAAGAACACCTAGAGGAGAGGAATACTTGATATTATTTATTGACGATTTCTCCAGGTTTGTTTGGTTAGGACTTATGAAGCACAAAGATGAAGCTTTCGAAAAATTCAAATCCTTCAAAGCCTTGGCTGAAAATGAATCAGGTCACAAGATTAAGTGCCTCAGATCCGACAGAGGTGGAGAATTTACTTCAAATGAATTTTTCGATTTCTGTGATGAACATGGAATAAGGAGAGAATTTTCTACAGCTAGAACTCCTCAGCAAAATGGAGTAGTGGAAAGAATGAACAGAACAATCCAGCAAATGGCTCGTGCTATGCTTGATGAATCAGGAACTCCTGCAACCTTCTGGGGTGAAGCTGCACATGCGGCAGTTATTATTCTCAACAAGACAAATGTCCGAGTGAACAGCACTCAAACTCCTCATGAGCTCTGGAGTGGTAAAACTCCTTCGGTAAAGCACTTCAAAATCTTTGGGAGCAAATGCTATATCAAAAATACTGAGGAGCAGCTTGGCAAACTTGATCCTAGAGCAGATGAAGGAATTCTTCTTGGCTACTCTCCACATAGAAAAGCATACAAATGCTACAATAAAAGACTTGGCAGAATTGTTGAAAGCATTGATGTAGTGGTTGATGAGAAAGGATACATTCCTAGGCAAATACATCGTGAAGACATTGAAGAAGATGAAAGCTACCCTCAAAGACAGAATGATGAAGAAGAAGAACTGCAAGAACAATTTCAAGACGGACCTCACGAAGAAGCAGAAGAAAGAACAAGAATAGAAGAAAAGACTCCATCCAGATATGTTCAAAAGAACCATCCAGAATCTCAGATCATGGGACAAAAAGAAGCAGGTATACAAACTAGAAGAACTGTTGCAGAAGCTTCAAGTTATTTGGCATTACTCTCCTCTACTGAACCACAAAATGTGAAAGAAGCATGCAAAGATGAATGTTGGGTGAAAGCAATGGATGAAGAACTTGAGCAAATCGAAAAGAACAACACTTGGGAGCTGGTTCCTAGACCAAAGGATAAGAATGTTATCGGAACAAAATGGGTTTTCAAAAATAAATTGAATGAAAATGGAGAAGTAATTAGAAACAAAGCCAGACTTGTTTGTAAAGGGTATGCACAGCAAGAAGGAATAGACTTTGAAGAAACTTTTGCTCCTGTTGCAAGACTTGAGGCCATCCGAATGTTTCTTGCTCTCTCAAGTTGTCAGAACTTCAAAGTATTTCAAATGGATGTGAAATCAGCTTTTCTGAATGGAGATTTGGATGAAGAAGTGTACATTGAACAGCCAGATGGTTTCATTCTTGGAAACGATCCAAATCTTGTATGCCGATTAAAAAAGGCTCTCTATGGTCTCAAACAAGCTCCAAGGGCTTGGTACTACCGGTTGGACAAATATCTTCATCAACAAGGTTTTTCAAAAGGTTCAGCAGATAGCAATCTTTATATAAAAGTTGAAAATGACAAATTACTAATACTTGTTGTGTATGTAGATGACATTATTTTTGGCAGTAATGAAGAAGCTATGAGTCAAAGCTTTGCCTCAGTCATGCAGAAAGAATTTGAGATGTCCTTGCTAGGAGAACTGACATACTTCCTTGGTTTGCAAATCCAACAAAAGAAAGGAGGAATCCTTTTATCTCAAACCAAGTATCTCAAGCAGATTTTGAAGAAATATGGCATGGAAGATGCAAAACCAGTATGTACACCCATGGTTACAGGATGTAGTCTCAGTGCAAATGACGAATCTGCAGCAGTTCATCAACCAACCTACAGATCTATGATTGGAAGTCTTCTATATTTGACAGGTACCCGACCAGACATCATGCATGCAGTTGGAATAGTTGGAAGGTTTCAGGCAAATCCAAAGGAGACTCATCTTCAAGCAGTAAAGAGAATCTTCAAATATCTTCAAGGGACTCAAAATTATGGCCTATGGTATCCTAGAGATACAGATCTCACTCTTCATGCTTATACAGATGCAGATTGGGCCGGAAGCGTGGATGACAGGAAAAGCACAAGTGGTGGTGCATTCTTTATGGGTCCCAGACTGGTATCTTGGTTCAGCAAGAAACAGAGTTCAATTGCCTTGTCTACAGCTGAAGCGGAATATGTTGCGGCTGCATCTTGTTGCACCCAACTTCTTTGGATGATGCAGACTTTGCAGGATTATCAAATCCCTTGTACACCTCCTATTCCTATCTTATGTGACAACACAAGTGCAATCAGCATCTCAAAGAATCCGGTTATGCATTCAAAAACCAAGCACATACCAATCAAGTACCATTTTCTCCGGGAACAAGTACTTGAACAGAAGGTCAAGTTGGAGTATGTTCCTTCTAAGGAACAAGTTGCTGATATTTTCACCAAACCATTGCCCAGGGACACTTTTGAATACCTCAGGCAAAAGCTGGGGGTTGTTGATGCATCATCTCACTATTGATCATCTTCCTATTGATGGTATTGGCTCAGGGGGAGCACATAATGCATTGTTGGCATTATGGAGTAGGAGATCTTTGAAATAAGCTGCAATATGTCTCTGTCTCCTTCATGATGGATTTCTGGTTACAGATCTGGAGAAGCATGAGCATAGGGGGAGCATACCCTTTGCCCTTGATGTCAAAGGGGGAGAATGATGAAGCTGAAGATTATGTGATTGCCATCAAGTCCAAAGGGGGAGTTTGTTGGCATTATGATTCAGGTGTTGTCCTTGATGGCAAACTCTTTCAGGTGGTAAATCAAGAAGGACGCAGGCAATTTGTTCAGCAAGTGCGTCCCCGCAGGTATACCATACAGAACCCGCGTCCAGGGACGCTGGCCAGCCGTTCAGAAGGTGCGTCCGCCCAGTGCACACATTTCAAGGTAGAGAAAAGCTCGTGGGGGTTTCTTGTGTGGTATCTAGCCGACGGTTGTGTGTTTCTATGGTGTCGGCTCGTGGTATTGTTCCACGCTTTGGGGAGAAGCTTGCCTATATAAAGCAAAGGAGTTCATTTGGATTATGTATCATCTTGGTTGATCATCTCTTGGTGAGATCTAGTCCATATCTTTAAGGGTAAATCTTCTAATGGACTACGATCTATATGGCGCATGATCAGATCTGTGGATCTGAGTGTTTGGGTTGGTTCTGAAGTCCTCTTATCTTCTATATCTAAAGGGACGCAGATTCAGTGAAGGGAAAGTGCGCCGGGACGCAGTACAGTAAAGGATCAGGTGCGTCTCTGAAGCGAAGGACGCGGCGCGACTGTGGTATTGGGTGCGTCTCTGAAGCGAAAGACGCGGCGCGATAGTGTTGATGTGTGCGTCGGTCGCAGACAAGCAAAAAGGAACAGTGCGTCTGCACGCAGAACAGCATAAGGTATACTGCGTCCAGTCGCAGGCCACAGAAAGAAAATATGCGTCCCTGTCTTAAGATGATCTGTTAACTGTATATTTCTGTTCATAAGGTGTTCTGGGTTGTTTCTGTAATAACTGATCTGATATCTGTAGTAGACTGTATCTGTTGTATACTTGTTGATCATTTGATTCTTCATGAAAAGAAGTAGGGGGTTGTAGCTCCCTTCCAGGAGAAGTCTGGAAAACGAGAAAGAGTTGTAGCTCTTTGCAGGTTGCAGCCTGCGTGCTGGTAAAGGACTGCACCAGTACAAAATCATTGTAAAAAGAATTTCTTGAAAGAAGATAGAGACATTATTGCAGCAGGTGGTTTTTCTCCCGCATTGGGTTTCCACCTTACATCTTGTGTTCTTCGGTGTGACTGTCTATTTTCTTTATTCATGCTCATTGTTTTATGGTACTGATATGCAAGAATATTTCAAAAGATCAAATAAGGAAGATTTGGTAAATTGCTAGATAATACTGATTCACCCCCCCTCTCAGTATTATTTCCAACACAACAATCGTCCCATCAAACCAGCAACAATTTTCATTTGACCATATCTTCTGATCCGGGATCCTGTTTTTGGAGTGTGATATACCGTTGGAAATCTCTTTCCGATATGTTTTTGATGGGCACACTTATGCCATGTTTTGTGCTTAAGATCGTGTCCAAAAAATTTAATAAAACAAAACCTAGTAAGAGGTCCATTTTGATCACTGAAGGAAGGCCAAAGGACTAAATCTAACAGTGGCGCCATCGAGGATGGCAGCTTCTTGGAGGTACCCAGAACCATAGATATCTAGAAAAATGTAGATTAGTGCCTCATCCATTGGGCAATATGGTCAAATAGCTGCAAACCAAAAACAACTTATACCATTCCATAAAACATACACATACTACAACCTGTACATAGACAAATACCAGAAACTAAAATGCTGCCTTGGGGAGCTTATTTATTTACAAATCTACCCTACTCTGATGCAAAATCAATAGACCAAGTGATGTTGTAATGCCAGATCAACCAATCAAGTAAATGTGATAAGGATTCTACTTGGAAGTTCTTGAACCAAGACACAAATGTAAATGCTGACAACCATACATGCGTGAACTGAATTTGGTTGTTTGAAAGAAAATCTGACTTATCATTCAAACTGAAAAAAAATTCCATGTACGTTGCAATAGGATTGAAGAAACCAGACTCTGTTTGCTGCCCCAATTCCTCAATACCTGCTTCCAGCTGCAAACTATCAATCCAAATATCCACGGGTGGCCTTACCTTCTCTTTCTTCTGCTAAAAAAGGTCCCCAAAGAATGGGACTCGACAGTCCAGGTCCTGGGACTATATTTGGGTCTCCAATTCAGTTAGATCTCCTTCAATTTTGATTGAAAACTCTTGCAAAAAATTGAGCTTAAATTCATGGCTACATCGATAAGATTTCAGACAAGAAGAAAGAGATGAAGCAAAGTTCTCATCTACCTCATCATTTGTGCACATATATTCCCATTCTCTAAAGCCTTGAATAGAGGTCACCTCTATTTCGAATTATTCCTCTTTCTCCATCCATGTTTCAAGAAAGATATGCCAAAAATTTGCAAAGGACTTAATATATCTTATAGGAAAACCTTCAATCCATCTTCTACATTTTCCTTGAAATGAATCAGAGAACAATCTGATGAAGACATCTTATTTTTGAACTCTAAGAATTTTCACAAATGTTTTAAATTTTTCTATATGTTCAAGAGTCAAATTTAGATCTTCTTGATTGAATTTAGGTCCATTACTCAAAATATATGCATCAATTGGTAATTGATTAGGAAAACCAGGAAGATTAGAAAAATCAATAAATGAATACCTTGAACAAATAGAAGCAACATCTGATTCCGTCATTTAGCTAGTGAAGCCACCATCAATACTTTGAAACTCGGGATTTCGAACAATACTATCACCAAGCAGATGTTTCAGCCTTCCTATGTGTCTGATTGTTGTCCACCATCAGCAATTAGATCTACAACTTGAATGATATTTCCTGGAGAAGATCTGTCACCTCGTCCCCCGCAACGGCAGCAAAATGTTAACACTTAGAATGTACCTTAAGGCTGAGAAAAGGCAATTCCGAGGTAACCATTGACCAGGCTTTTGATCTGGCATCTAGCCTTGCCAGACTAGAGAGAGCTCTCCCTTTGCCAACAAAATGTTGCTGCAATAAGTGAAATTTTAGGCTAGTTATGGAGTGCGGGGATTTGTTTGAAAGGTTTTTGAGTCAAAAACAACAAGAGAAAGGACCATTGAGCTATGGGGTCGATGTCAGTTTCTGCCAGCAAACTTGGGAAAAGTAAGTGCAATGTTTAGCCAGATTAAAGATTGCAAATGTGAGAAGAATAGGTGAGAAAGCCCGTGGCCCTGCAAGCATCAAACAGGGGATGGATCCACAGTAGCATCGTTAGACAAAAGAGGAACACAGGGTTTCTCAATAGATCATATAAAATAGGATGGATTCTACAAAGACAACCACTACATTTAATGGCAAAATCATCATAAAAGGAGCATCATGTACATATGAATTCCTAACACATCTCTTAGATAATGCTGTAACAAGGCATAAAAACAAAATATGTAAGTGAAATATAAGAAAAACATACTAGACATTAACACTGTAATGGATCCCAGGTCCAAAAGGGAAAAAACTTCTTTATTTAAAATGATATTCAAGAAAACTTTACACAGTCCCAAGCAACCTCTCTCTGCTGCAAAAATCCAACCTTTATCCTTTAAAAATAATCCTATATACACTAAATTACAAATCTATTTTTATTTCCTCAACATAGGAATTAAAAAATAAAAAATAAAAAATATAATTAATAATAAAATCTTATCATAAAATAATATTAAAACTAAACAATATTGAATAAAACTCTCGTGAACTATGGCAAATAGAGTTGTTTTGAAAACCAAAATCAATGAATTTTGGTCAATATCTACTTCCTTTAAGAGTGGAAATCCACAAAATCTGCCCTTTGACTGCCACCTTGCACCTGCCTGCATGAATTTTGGTGTTAGTTGATTAGCCTGCTGTTCTTGTTCCCCCAGAAAATGGAACTGAAGATCTTCTGGCTAATTTTTTAACCATTTGACAAACTGTTTCTAGCTGGCACTTCTTTAATCAGACAACAAGCTCCTCCAAAACTTCCATATGAAAAATCTATACACTATAGATTTCGAAAACGTATCCATGACATCTTCCTAGATCACCTTTTCTGCCTCACTGTCCTATCGATGAGTTTACAACAACAACATTAAGCTTCCATCCCAAACCATCCATTAAAGTCCAAGTTTTCTTTAGTGTTTATGATATTCATTAAAATTTCTCGTCGCATCTGCAATATTTCCCATATTTGATATTGAACGAAAAGTATCTTCTACTTCTGGATTTGCAATCATGTCCAAATATCGTTGGCAATATCACTTCTAAACATCAATTAGACCATGATATTCCTTCACATACACCGAAAGCTCTCCTTTCTAAATCCACTTTACAGAGCCAGATGCACCTTAAATATCTCTAATGTTCACTAGCATCTTTTAGCTGCTCAAGCATGTCATGATCCAGCCTTGTTTTATCCCAATAAAGTTGAATGACACTGGAATCATCTCTTAAAGTCAGAGGGACGAGCTTGCTGAAGGACATTTCGTGCTATAATATTGGGCACCTTTAGAAATTTTGTATAGAATGGCCCCACGCGCAATGCCAACAAGCTACACGCAACACACTTAGCTTCTCTATATCACTGTTTATATCGCTGGAGCCTTTTTGGAACATGAAACAAAATTTCCTTGAGACCATCAGAAATATTTTTACACCTGTGATCTCTTACATTGTAAACCTTTGTTTCATTAGGATAGAAGAGTCCTCAGTTTTGTTCCGACTCCAATCTAGGCTTCTGGTTCTGATTAAAGAGGGAAAAAATGTATGTGTGAATCTCTTGGGCCAGCCTTGAAGGAGTTCCAGTGTTATTTATCACATGCCTGACCAGATTTCCATGTTTTCCTATGATGTGCATTGTCTGGAGTTGCTGTGGGCTCTTTAGAGCCTCCTTTAGAGGGCCACCCTATTTCAGTCACCACTACTTTTAAAGAGTTGTCTGTAGATTGCAGATTGCAGGAATGACAAGGAATTTCACACCTAGGGGCTACGTGCAACACTAAACCCAGGAGAGTAGTGCCACAGTGCTACACGCAGCGCCATAGTGCTACGCGCAACACCACTTAAATTGTCTTGGCTTTCGATTTTGACTTGGCTTCAATTTCTTTTTAAATTTGTGTGTGTTGTGGATGCAGGGCATAAAAGCATTCATCTCAATTTTAAATGATCGAAAGGTCTCGAGAGAGTGCAACTGAGTCTTAGTGTTGATAACATGTAGCTTTGCTATATTTCCATCTACATTTATAATCCATTATTTTTCTCACATAAGTATCTAAGGCTTCAGTAGTTGCAGCATCTAACTTATCCTTTGTTGCCATGACCTCTAATGGATCTTGACCCTGCACCCTAACTTTCCAGGTAGATTCCAATTTCTTCTCCCATTTAGCTGCAACTGTCCATTATATTCTTTTTGGTACCATGGCTCATGGGAAGTTTTTGGCATCTCAGATGTGGAAGCTACATGCCATCCCAAAGCCACCACAATTGGTGACATCATTGCAAAATACCTAGCAGCATTTATTTTTACTTTCTCACTGTGAGTAATTGTAACATTCTCTGCCACCCTGGAAACCTCTTCTTTCAGTATAGCTATGCATCTCATCACATCTTCTTCAAGATCTAGCAATGTGCTAAGCCACTACTCCTCCCAAAGAGCAGTGATATTCCCAAAGTTCTATGATCATAAATTGCACATCCTGAACCAGTTTTGGATGAACTTTAACCAGACAATCTAAGATCCATTGAAGCTCCTCTGATGGATTTTCATCATAGGCACCAATACCAACAAGTGTAGGGTAGACTATAGCCAATGGAGATCATTTCTACAACGTAATCAATGATCCCTTCAACTCTTTACAACCTACTTTTCTTGATTCCTTGTTTTCATTTGATTTCTTCTTGATAACCTCAGAGGAGATTTTATCTACATCGGGAGATGGTTTGAAGGTTACTCCATCTGCCCCTTCATGGATTTCAAGAGCTTGTAGCGATGATGTTTCTTTTAAAATCAAATCAGAATCATCATATTTCGAAGAAGCATTTGCATCTTCCCTTCATCATCTGAACCAATCAAGTTGTTTCTTGACACCTAAGAGTAGCACTAATCTAGAGAGCCTTTGAAAAGAGTTTTGAACAGGACCTAGACCCAGTACCAATTGTTCACCTTCATTTGGCATTTCCTTTTGCAACCTTGGTGCCTCCACATTTGATCTATTAGCAGCATGGAAATAGACCTCAAATGCTATGTTCTCTCCTTCTCTATCACAATCCAGCCACGCTACTCATTATATCTTGATGAGATAATAAAAAATGTTTATGATAGCCTTTATGATTGATAAACATTCAGATGTACTGCAACATAATTACTTTCATGAAACTGATATAATTCTCGTCCACTGGTAACCCTGCAACACTGAAGCAACCTTGATCATCTTGTTTGCACTGCAAGCGCTTCTATATACAGTTTCAAAAGAATTTCTAAGCGAGATGTTATCACTGCAGACAAGTACTTTGTTTCTGCCCAATTTAAACAACAGTTGATTGGGACAGCAATCGTCCCATCAAACAAGCAACAATCTTCATTTGACCATATCTTCTGATCCAGGAGCCTGTTTTTGGAGTGTGATATACCGTTGGAAAGCTCTTTCTGAGCTGCTTCTGATGGGCACACTTGTGACATTTTTTGTGTGAAGATCATGTTCAAAATATCTGACAAAACCAAACCTACTAAGAGGTCCATTTTTATCATTGAAGGAAGGCCAAAGGACTGAATCTAATAGTGGCACCATCGGGGATGGCAGCTCCTTGGAGGTGCCAAGAGCCGTAGATATTTGGGAACTTGTAGATTAGTGCCTCATCCATTGGGAAATATTTTCAAATAGCTACAAACCCAAAACAACTTATGCCAATCCATAAAACATACACATACTGCAACCTGTACATAGAAAAATACTGGAAACTGAGATGCTCCCTTGGGTAGCTTATTTATTTATAAATCTACCCTACTCTGATGCAAAATCAATAAACCAAGTGATGTTGTAATTCCAGATCAACCAATCAGGTAAAAGTGATAAGGATGCTTCTTGGAAGTGCTTGGACCAGGACACAAATGTAAATGCTGACAGCCATACATGCACAAACTGAATTTGGCTGTTTGAAAGACAATCTGACTTATCATTAAAACTGAAAACAATTTCCATGTACGCTGTGATAGGATTGAAGAAACCAAACACTGTTTGCTACCCCAACTCCTCAGTACCTACTTCCAGCTGCAAACTATCAATCCAAATATCCACAAGCGGCCTTACCTTCTCTTCCTTCTGCTGAAAAAGGTCCCCAAAGAATGGGACTCGATAGTCCAGATCCTGGGACTGTATTTGGGTGTCCAATTTAGTTAGATCTCCTTCAATTTTTATGGCAAACTCTTGCCAAAAATTGAGCTTAACTTCATGGCTACATCGACAGGATTTCAGATAAGAAGAAAGAGATGAAGCAAACTTCTCATCTTCGTCATCATTTGTGCACATATCTTCCCATTCTCTAAAGCCTTGAATAGAGGCCACCTCTATTTCGAATTCTTCCTCTTTCTCCATCCACGTTTCAAGAAACATATACCAAAAATATGCAAAGGAATTAATAGATCTGATAGGAAAACCTTCAATCCATCTTCTACATTTGCCTTGAAATGAATCAAAGAACAATCTGATGAAGACATCTTCCTTTTGAACTCTAAGAATTTTCACAAATGTTTTAAATTTTTCTATATGTTCAAATGTCAAAGTCAGATCTTCCTGATTGAATTTAGGGCCATTACTCAAAATATATGCATCCTTTGGTAATTGATTAGGAAAACCATGAAGATTAGAACAATCGATACATGAATACCTTGAACAAATAGAAGCAAAATTTGAGTCCTTCATTTAGCCAGTGGAGCCACCATCAATACTTTGAAACTCGGGATTTTGAATAGTATTGTCGCCAAGCAGATGTTTTAGCCTTCCTATGTGTCTGACTACTGTCCACCATCAACAATCAGATCTACAACTTGAATGATCATTCCCGGAGAAGATCTGTCACCTCGTCCCTAGCAACGGCGGCAAATTGTTAGCACTCAGAATGTACCTTAAGGCTGAGAGAAGGGAATTTCGAGGTAACCATTGAGAAGAGTAGGGGAGAAAGCCCGCTACCCTATCGGCATCAAACAGGGGATGGATCCATAGTAGCAACGTTAGACGAAAGAGGAACACAGGGTTTCTCAACAGAGCATCTAACATAGGATGGATTCTGCAAAGACAACCACAACATTTAACGACAAAATCATGATGAAAGGAGCATCGTGTACAGATGAATTCCTAACACATCTCTTAGATAATGTTGTAACAAGGCAGAAAAAAAATTATGCAAGTGAATTACATGAAAAACATACTAGACATTAAAACCATGATGGATCCCATGTCCAAAGGGGAAAAACTGCTTTATTTAAAATGATATTCAAGAAAATTTTACACAGTCCCAAGCAGCCTCTCTCTGTTGCAAAAATCCAACCTCTATCTTTTAAAAATAATCCTATATATACTAAATTACAAATCTATTTTTGTTTCCTCAACATAGGAAATAAAAAATAAAAAATACATTTAATAATAAAATCCTATCATAAAACAATATTAAAACTAAACAATATTGAATAAAACTCTCATGAACTATGGCAAATAGAGTTGTTTTGAAAATCAAAATCAGTGAATTTTGGTCAAGGTCTGCTTCTTTTAAGGGTGGAATTCCACAAAATCTTCCCTTTGACTGCCACCTTGCACTTGCCTGCACGAAATTTGGAGTTAGTTGATCAACTTGTTCTTGTTCCCCCAAAAAATGGAACTAAAGATCTTCCCGCTAATTTTGTAACCATTTGACAAACTGTTTCTAGCTCGCACTTCTTTAATCATGCAAAAAGATCCTCCAAAACCTCCATACGTAAAAACAATACACTATAGATTTAAAAAATGTATCCATGACATCTTCCCTGAACACCTTTTCTGCCTCGCTGTCCTATCGATGAGCTTACAACAACAACATTAAGCTTCCATCCCAAACCATCCATTAAAGATCAATTTTTCCATAGTTTTCCTGATATTCATTAAAATTTCTTGTGGCATCTGCAATATTTCCCATATTTGATATTGAACGAAAAGTATCTTCTACTTTTGGATTTGCAATCATGTCCAAATATCACCGGCGATATTGCTTCTCAACATCAGTCAGACCATGATATTCCTTCACAGACACCGAAAGCTCTCCTTTCTCCGTCCACTTTATAGAGCCAGATGCACCTAAAATATCTCCAATATTCACCAGCATCTTTTAGCTACTAAAACATGTCTTGATCCACCTTTGCTTTCTCACAGTAAAGCTGAATGACACTGAAATCATCTCTCAAAGATAGAAATGTGAGCTTTCCAAAGCTCCTTTCGTGCTATAATCCTGGGCATCTTCAGAAATGTTTTATAGAATAGCCCTATGCGCAGCGCCAAGGAGCTATGCGTAGCGCACTTACCTTCTCTGTATCATTGTTTATATTGCTGGAGCTTTTTTGGATCATAAAACAAAACTACCTTGAGATCATCGGTAATATTTTTACACCTGTGATCTCTTACATTGTAAACCTTTGTTTCATCGGGATAGAAGAGTCCCTTGTTCCATTCTGACTCCAATCCAGGCTTCTGGTTCTCATTAAAGAGAGCAAAAACCTACGTATCAATCTCTTGGCCTGGCCTCGAAGGAGTTCCAGTGTTGTTTATCACATGCCTGACCAGATTTCCATGTTTTCCGATGATGTGCATTGTTTGGAGTTGTTGTGGGCTCTTTAGAGCCTCCTTTGGAGGGCCACCCTATTTCAGTCACCATTGCTTTTTAAGAGTTGTCTGTACATTGCAAATTTCAGGAACGATAAGGGATGTCACACCTAAGGGCTACGCGCAACACTAAACCTAGGAGAGCAGTGCCACAGTGCTACATGCAGTGCCACAGTGATACGCGCAACACCACTTAAATTGTCTTGGCTTTCAATTCTGAATTGGCTTGAATTTCTTTTTAAATTTGTGTGTTTTGTGGATGCAGGGCATAAAAGCGTTCAACTCCAATTTAAGTGATCAAAGGGTCTCCAGAGAGCATGACTGAGTCTTAATGTTGATAACATGTGGCTCTGCTATATTTCAATCTACATTTATCATCCCTTATTTTCTCACATAAGTATCTAAGGCTTTAGTAGTTGCAGCCACTAACTTATGCTTTGCTGCCATGATCTCTAATGGATCTTGACCCTGCAACCTAACTTTCCAGGTAGCGTCCAATTTCTTCTCCCATTCAACTGCAACTGTCCGTCATATTGTTTCTGGAACCATGGCTCATGGGAAGTTTCTCGCATCTGAGATGTGGAAGCTACATGCCATTCCAAAGCCATCGCAATTGGTGCCGTCATTGCAAAATACTTAGTAGCATTTATTTTTACTTTCTCACTGTGACTAAGTGTAACGTTCTCTGCCACCCTGGAAACCTCTTCTTTTAGTATAGCTATGCATCTCATAACATTTGCTTGAAGATCTAGTAATGTGCTAAGCCACTAGTCCTCCCAAAGAACAGTGATATTCCCAAAGTTGTATGATCATAAATTGCACATCCTAAACCACTTTTGGATGACATTTAACCATACAATCTAATATGCATTGATGCTCCTCTGATGGCTCTTCATCATAAGCACTAATACCAACAAGTGTAGGGTAGACTATAGCCCATGGAGATCATTTTTGCAATGTAATCAATGATCCCTTCAACTGTTTACAACTTTCTTTTCTTGATTCATTGTTTTCATTTGATTTCTTCTTGATAACCTCAGATGAGATTTTATTTACATTAGGAGATGGTTTTAAGGTTACTCCATCTGCCCCTTCATGGATTTCAAGAGCTTGTAGCGATGATGTTTCTTTCAAAATAAAATCAGAATCATCCTCTTTCAAAGAAGAGCACCAATCTAGGGAGCCTTTGAAAAGAGTTTTGAACAGGACCGAAACCCAGTACCAATTGTTCACCTTCATTTGGCATTTCCTTTTGCAACCTTGGTTCCTCCAAATTTGATCTATTAGCAGCATGGCAATAGACCTCAAATACTATGTTGTCTCCTTCTCTATCACAATCCAGCCATGCTACTCATTATTTATTGATGAGATAATTAAAAATCTTTATGATAACCTTTATGATTGATAAACATTCAAATGCTGTGCAACATAATTACTTTCATGAAACTGATATAATTCTCATCCACTGGTAACCCTACAACACTGAAGTGACCTTGATCATCTTCTTTGCACCGCAAGCCCTTCTATAGATAGTTTCAAAAGCATTTCTAAGCAAGATGTTATCACTGTAGACAAGTACTTTGTTGCTGCCCAATTTAAACAACAGTTGGTTGGGACATCAATCGTCCCATCAAACGAGCAACAATCTTCATTTGAAAATATCTTCTAATCCGAGAGCTTGTTTTTGGAGTGTGACATACCGTTGGAAAGCTCTTTCCAAGCTGTTTCTAATGGACACACTTATGACATGTTTTGTGCTAAAGATCATGTGCAAAACATCTAATGAAACCAAACCTAGTAAGAGGTCCATTTTGATCACTGAAGGAAGGCCAAAGGACAAAATCTAACAGTAGTGCCATCGGGGATGGTAGCTCCTTGGAGGTGCGAAGAACCATAGATATCTGGGAACAGGTACATTAGTGCCTCATCCATTAGGCAATACGGTCAAACAGCTGCAAACCCAAAACAACTTATACAAATCCATAAAACATACACATATTGCAACCTGTACAAAGACAAATATCGGAAACTGAAATGCTACCTGGGGCAGCTTATTTATTTACAAATCTACCCTACTCTGATGCAAAATCAATAGACCAAGTGATGTTGTAATGCCAAATCAACCAATCAGGTAAATGTGATAAGGATGCTGCTTGGAAGTGCTTGAACTAGGACACAAATGTAAATGCTGACAGCTATACATGCACAAACTGAATTTGGCTATCTGAAAGACAATCTGACTTATCAGTCAAACTGAAAAAAATTTCCATGTACACTACAATAGGATCGAAGAAACTAGACTCTATTTGCTACCCCAACTCCTCAATACTTGCTTCCAACCGCAAACTATCAATCCAAATATCCACAAGCAGCCTTGCCTTCTATTCCTTCCGCTGAAAAAGGTCCCCAAAGAATGGGACTCGACAGTCCAGATCCTGGAACTATATTTGGGTCTCCAATTCAGTTAGATCTTCAATTTTTATGCCAAACTCTTGCAAAAAATTGAGCTTAACATCATGGCTACATTGACAGGATTTCAGATAAGAAGAAAGAGATGAAGCGAAGTTCTCATCTACCTCATCATTTGTGCACATATCTTCCCATTCTCTAAAGCCTTGAATAGAGGCCACCTCTATTTCGAATTCTTCCTCTTTCTCCATCCATGTTTCAAGAAAGAAATGTCGAAAATTTGCATAGGAATTAATAGATCTAATAGGAAAACCTTCAATCCATCTTCTACATTTGTCTTGAAATGAATGAAAGAGCAATCTAATGAAGACATCTTCCTTTTGAACTCTAAGAATTTTCACAAATGTATTAAATTTTTCTATATGTGCAAGAGTAAAAGTCAGATCTTCCCAATTGAATTTAGGGCCATTACTCAAAATATATGCATCCTTTGGTAATTGATTAGGAAAACCAGGAAGATTAGAAAAATTGATACATGAATACCTTGAACAAATAGAAGAAACATCTGTGTCCATCATTTAGCCAGTGGAGCCACCATCAATACTTTGAAACTCAGGATTTCAAACAATACAATCACCAAGCAGATGTTTCAGCCTTCCTATGTGTCTGACTGCTATCCACCGTCAGCAATCAGATCTGTAACTTGAATGATTTTTCCCGGAGAAGATCTGTCACCTCGTCTCGGCAATGACAACAAAATGTTAGCACTCATAATGTACCTCAAGGCTGAGAAAAGGCAATTCCGAGGTAACCATTGACCAAGCTTTCGATCTGGCATCTAGCCTTGCCAGACTAGAGAGGGCTTTCTCTTTGCCAACAAAATGTGGCTACAATAAGTGAAATTTTAGGCTAGTTATGGAGTGCAGGGATTTGTTTGAAAGGTTTCTGGGTCAAAAACCACAAGAGAAAGGACCATTGGGCTATGGGGTCGATGTCAGTTTCTGCCAGAAAACTTGGGGCAAAGTAAGTGCAATGTTTAGCCACATTGAAGATTGCAAATGTGAGAAGAATAGGGGAGAAAGCCCGTAGCCCTGTAGGCATCAAGAATGGGATGGATCCACAATAGCAGCGTTAGATGAAACATGAACACAGGGTTGCTCAACAGAGCACCTAACATAGGATGGATTCCTGTTATAGACATTTTTGTGCCTTACAGCTCTAAGCATGAAATGTCCATAAACCAAGGGCTCCTAAGTCCCTAAAAGTGTTGTTCTAACCCCTAAAGGAACAAGGTCAACAAATTACAGCTTCTCCCAGAAAGTTCTCCACCAGAAACTGCTCAGAATAAGTCAAGACAGGATCATTTCAGCTGCTCCACTAGCTAAGTGCATTGCATAGCACCTAGATCCACTAGCTAGGTGCGTTGCAACGCACCTAAATTCACTATTAGGGTGCGTTGAGCGGGAAATGACAAATGGCAGTGTCATTCTGCGAGGTGGAGAGACAATGGAAGCTTCCAGAATCTTCTCCTATGACACTTGCCTCACTGAATTCGACCAAGGATGAGTAAGAGGCCTTTAGTCTCCAAGTGGAAGCAAGAACTGACAGAGAGAAGCCACTAATCAAATCATAAGCTGACTCATCCTCCTTGCATACATCTATATATGGATCCCTCATCCAAAAGATCCAGAGGCTGGAATTTTGCACATTGTAAGGAATTCCTGTTGGTTTTGAGATAAACATCAGATAATTGGGTGATCTATGCTTTGTTGGAGGTGAAGAGGGGCTTCTTTGCTGGGAGGTTGATGTTGGGTCAGGAATCATCGGTTGTAAATCCTCCTGGATCTTCTTGTATATCAATAAAAACTATTTGAGTTTCTCCTCCATGCTTTTGTATCATTGATGCTTGTTACATTTGTATGGTTAACTTAAATCCGATCCTAAGTTATTTATGAATATAAATCCATGTCTTTGTATAGTTTTCTTCTTCTGTGATCTTACAGGTACTTGGTGAAGCTGGGCAAGTAAGGGAGCAGGTAGCTGGAAGCTGTCAAAGAGGAGAGAGATTGGATCAAAGGACTAGCGCAAGACACAGGTTGGTTCTTCCTATTCCTCTTTATTTATAGTTCGTAAAGGAGATACAAAAGTAGTTTTCTCTGTTTGTTTCTAAGGTAGCTGTCACACCTTAGTGGGATAGAGCAGTTCTAAATAGACACTTTTCCCGGTAACAAAATGGCGGCTCCGCTGGGGAGCGATTGTCTAATTAGTTTGTTTGTGTATCTCTAGTTGTTTGTTTCATAAACTTATAAGTAGCATTCGAACTGCATTTTCCATAACGAATGCAAAGTAGGCATTTGCTACTTCAATCCATTCACTGGATTTGTTTATGATTTGAATAGCTGATTCATAGACTATCTGATTGCCCTTGTGATAGCTCTTAGACCCTCTTTAGATCTACACCTGATTGTGCATTACTGATTGCTTTTACTCGGCCAAAAACCAAAGACTAAACTGCAAACTGTGACCCAGAACCTGGATAGAATTCTCGTTTCTGCTCCAGTGCAAGTACTGTGAAGAGATCCTACATTTCAATGCACTTCCCGAAAGGGAAACTTGCGCTGCAATGCAGTTTCTCTGTGTAACAGGTGCGCTGATCAGCCTAGCCCTGTGCAGCTGAGGTTCTTCTGCTTCATTCTTTCCAGTTTTGTCTCTGATTTTTGCAGCCTGTGATCAGTATATGACTGTTTCAAACCCCTTTTCCTTACAGATATTCTGCCTCATTTGTACAAAAGAACTGTAGATGTTTTTGTGTGTTTGTTGAGTCGTTTACAGTTTTCCATTGCAAAAGTAGAATAGTCATACTGTCGTCCTTTGATTTAGATCTGTCGCAAGTGTCGATTTTGATCATAGGAGAACGTTTATTTGCTTTTGATGGTCGATTATGCTTTTACTATTGCCTTTGGTTTGAATTTGTGACTTTCTAGTGTCAAAACGAGTATTTATTTCAAAATCATAAAGTGTCGTAATCATCTCTACCTTTTGATTTCGAAAAGAAGCTTGTTTGTGTTTGTCACTTGAAAGCAAATTCAGATTTGTACATCAACTTCTTTTTAGCATCAATACTAAGGAAGTGAAAAACAAATACATGCATGTGCATTTGCATATAGACAGTCTGTTTGGCTTGATTTAGGAAAGTGCATTTACAGTGTGCTCTTTGCTCTTTGTGAAAAGATTGTGTCCTTCTTTTCCCTAGTACCTAGGATTTTCATTGCCGAAAAGAGATAAAAGTTTGTTTATCATCTTTAGATTGCATTTTAGGAATTACATCTACATCTCGTGGTGAACCCAAAAAGAAAACTTCATAAGAAAGATCAACTTAAAATAAATTCGATGAATCTAACAATGCTTTGGAACTTAACGCACAACATTTAGAGGTCTAGGCTAGAGACGTATTATGGCGTCGTAAAGCCTGGTAACTGTTGTCCTCACTGATGGTTGGGTGATTCCTCCACTTTGAGACGATAAGTGCCAGTACGGACTTGTGCTCCCACGTACCGTCGAGTATATTTTGGGAGACACCTATAGGCTTAAATCCTTTATCCATAGGAAGCCGTGTCGGCCGCCCTACTGATCGCAATGCACTGAACACAGCATTCGGGAAGATTGACTGCCGTACCGTAAAAAGTATTCTGCAGTTTTGCGATTGGTTTGGTACTCCCTCTACCTAGACCTCCAGAGCAGTCCCTTTCGTTCCTTTTCAGACTCTTTAACGGAAAAGGTCCATCTGAGTACTTGTCACTTCAGGCTCATTAAAAATCGAAGGAGACTAGAGTCATATTTTGTTTTTTCTCGACTCTTAAATACTGAAAAAACAAGTTGTGTCAAAGCGTATAAAAATTTATTTTAAACGGAATATTCATACCCCTTTCCTACATTGATCTTGGGTTGAGAAAATGGAGTCTACCAACCAAGGAATTCCCCTTGGTGGAAATCCTAGTCCCTTCTCCTCTTGGGGAGATGTTGGTGCACCCCATATGGCCACATTGTCGCTTCCAGGGTTGACAATTGGTTTTCCAGTATGGCTCTTCTCAACCTCTGTCATTCAGAACACCACTATTCCTGAACAATCAAATCAGCAATTAGACGAGTCCAGAGTTGCCCACCAGTCTTCTACTTCCTCTAATTATTCCTCTCCTCCTTCCTCTTCACTTGATGGGGCTGGTAAAGCCAAAAGTCAAGTTCCTAAGGAGAAGAAGGAAAAGAAGAAGAAAGAGAAGAAGAAGAAGGAGCCAAAGGCGAATGGGGGAAAATGAGTGTCGTCTAACGAAAATCCACACACTGCACCGACCAGGCCTAAATCGCCATGTGTCATTTGCAAAGGAGACCACTTTCACAGAGATTGTCCTTGCATCCCTCAGATATTAAGGGACTGGTCTCCTCGTTTGCACAACCTGGTGTCGTCAACCTCTGATGACCATGTTGAAAGTAAACCGTCGACTAGTGAAAGTGAAGCCCCAGGACAAAAAGGGAAATGTAGATTCCCTTGTAAAATGTGCGAAGGCGATCATGTCATCCACCGTTGTCCCTTCTTAGACGAAGCTAAAAGAGTTTTGGATGATCGTCCGGTTTCGCCGTTACGACTTCCTCCTGGATATAAAAAACTCTTGCCGAGTCCGTCACTAGTCGAAAATCCGGCTGGCCCGCTCAGGTGGTCGGCTGAAGCACCTATCATTGAAGATAAACCATCTGGATCCATACCAGATGAAAGTCAAAAGGTCAAGGCGGCAGTTGACCCGGTCTTGCCTTCAGAGGTTTCATCTTCAGATGATACAGTCACTGAAGAGAACAAGGATGACATCGTCCAAATTCTCTTCATAAACACAGACTCCGAAAAACATGGGGGCAATTTACCCGTTCCTTTACCGCAGGAAGGAAGTTCGTCAGAGCCATACCCGGCCATCTATTCGGTCCCACCTCCAAGCAACCTAGTTGTCTCCTTCGACTGGAATCAACTAGGCAGACCCCGTTTACCAGCAAGCATACCATTCCGAATTATCGTTCAAATATATAGAATGGTTATGGCTGGTACCATCATAGATGAGGGGGCTTCTGTGAGTATCCTTTCCTCAACTGCTTGGAAAGCGCTTGGTTCACCATCGCTTTTGCCTGAGATGAGAAATCTGACGAGCTTTGATAAAGGAACCAGTTGACCTTTAGGGATCCTTCCCGATGTGCCCATAACATTGAGAAGGAAGACAGTTCGCATGAACGTAATGGTAGTTCAAGGACCCCTAGATTACAATCTACTCCTTGGACGAGACTATATTTATTGCATGGGAGCAATTGTCTCCTCACTCTTTAGAGTAATGTGTCTTCCGCATGAAGGAAGAGTGGTCAAGCTCGTGGACTAGCTTTCATTTCCTGAATCACACATAGCAAATAGTCATATACCGTCCCTAAATGGTCTTTTCACGCAAGAAATGTCTCAATCTCCAGTCCGTCCTCCCGATGAGCGCGAGTAATTCAGAGGGATATGACTGAAACCCAGGGGGAATGCATCCTGGTCTGCTTCGGCAGGAAAACTTCGGGTATAGGGTAGGTTTCCGCGGGAGAATATGACTAGTCTGTACCCCGTCCGTGATTGGAAGAGGGGTTATTCTAGAACAAGATTCTCTTGTCAAAGTTATGTGAGTTGGTGGGCATCGCCGCTCACCTTTGTTTATCTCGGTAGACATCGCCGAAGAAGTGTTTTGTTTGCGCTGTGAATAGAGCAATCTTTGGGTAACCTGTAAGAGGTAGGCCTCTCTCGGTAAAACAAATGTTTTAACGGAATAAAGAAGAGGTAACCTTGAAACTCTGTTTTATACCTGGGGGCATGCAAACCTTTTGGAGTGCAAGCAAAGAGCGATTATTTATCTGTTTTTTAGATTAGTCGTTACCTAACTTGCATAAAGAAAGGATGTGGGGCAAAACTCTAAAAATTTCCGTTTTTATATGGGACTTTCTTATCACAAGACTGGATTAATCGAGAAGTCTTACCGCGAGGTTCAAGCTCGTTAAAAAATAAACCCGGACCGAGCAAATGTTTCCACCCATGTTTAAGCTCGTTAAAAAATGAACTATTCCCCGGTAAATAACCACCATGAATGTAGTACTTCAGCCATTAAAGCCTTGGTCGTGTTTGCACCGTCACCTCCACTTTTTCATTGGCCGATCATTCACCTCCATTTTATTGTTTACCCATTTTGAGGAACCGCTACGAAGAGTGATTTCACTAGCCATCCTTGTGACACTGCCGTGATTGGAAAATTCCAAACCTTACCTGGAATCAGCTGCTACCCATTTTATCACTCGTTCCTCAAAAGATAAGTCTTCTTTAAGCTCTTTTCAACTGACTCGTAAAATATGAAAAGATTGCCGAGTCCTTGGCCTTCCAGCTCGTTAAAGGGACAGGAAGTGCTATCCCACCTCTAGATTTTAATCTTTTTGGACCTGAGGAATTATTGCACAAAACGATCGAGCGCTTGTTTGTTCGGCTCGTTAAAGCTATCGAAAATTCATCCCTTCTGTATTGTTTTATACTTTTTCGGACTTAAGGGATTAGATATCGAAAAAGGAATTTTGGAGTTACCTTTACGTACCTTTTCAGACTCTCTAAAAATGAAAAGGACCAAGTTATCTTTGTCGTTAGACTCGTTAAAAAGATTAATAGCGACAAACTTGTCTTTAGACGAGAACGAGTTTCACTATCGCTAGGCTCGTTAAAACATAGCCATGGGTTTGCCCGAAGGGAAAATTATAGAACAAGCATATGTTATCCTCCTCAAGCTTGACAAAAATAAAGAGGTACTGGTCAGCAATGACTGGGGAAAAATTGGGAAGAAAACTCAAAGAATCTTTATTGGTAGCAAGTCGCTCTTGAACATGACACTTCCACTCCGTGCCCGAGTCGGGTTGGGTTGTTTCATTCACCGGTCACACCGCTATGGTCACGCCATACCATCCACATTTGGGGTTAATGCTACCAATCCATCACATCATTGTCGCCGACATGTTCAAGAGAAGTCATCCAGAAAGGCCACCTGTGTCCCACCCACTACCATTCATTATACTCCATTATTTCATGACCGCCACCCTGAACCATATATCATCAGATCATTTTCACCTCCATCAAAATCATATGCTCCGTTCCGTGTCATTGATGTGGGATTCATTAAGGCCCTCCGTTGACGGATTGCTTCTTGTCGACATCAGCTCATTATCCAAGAAGTTGGTCTAGGAACACCCCATTCAGTACTTTGAAGCTTGCATGCCTCAATGGCAAGTTTCTCAATTCCGGCGATAGGTTTACATCAATGACCTTCGACCGAAAGATTTTGCGTGGTGTTCAATGCCAAGTCCTTTATTCACACCACGTGAATTGTACTGCAGTACCTTGAGGATCATTATCATTATCGGTGATTCCTCTCGCGCTTGTTAATAGTTTACATCATTGACTGGTAATCAAGCGATGTCTTTCCATGTTCAACTTCAAAACATTTCTCACATGGATCGACTTGTACTTCGAGTGAAGATCGGACGAGATTGAAGACCCCGGATCTAGTTTCATCCATCCGGGCTGCGATATATATTCAGGGAAATAAAGACATTCAAATGTACATCATTGCAGCATAGATAATCATCCTACCAAAAGGATGATGGCTCTATCAGAATCATCAGTCTACCATCAGACGATTGTCTGTCCTATGTACATGAAAATGAATTTATAAAGTTGAGCATGGGAATGCCCGCCTCAGCTAGATCATGAAAACAGTATGAAGATAATGTATTGTATTGTATCTTATTACAGGTCTCCTCCCAGCATTGAAAGAACTTCGGATCCTCATAATAAAGCATTTCACCCGATTAACGGCCTCATACTTTAGGGGGCAACTGTTATGGACATTTTTGTGCCTTACAGCTCTAAGCATGAAATGTCCATAAACCAAGGGCTCATAAGTCCCTAAAAGTGTTGTTCCAACCCCTAAAGGAACAAGGTCAACAGATTACAGCTTCTCCCAGAAAGTTCTCCACCAGAAACTGCTCAGAATAAGTCAAGACAGGATCATTTCAGCTGCTCCACTAGCTAAGTGCATTGCATAGCACCTAGATCCACTAGCTAGGTGCGTTGCAACTTACCTAAATGCACTATCAGGGTGCGTTGAGCGGGAAATGACAAATGGCAGTGTCATTCCGCGAGGTGGAGAGACAATGGAAGCTTCCAGAATCTTCTCCTATGACACTTGCCTCACTGAATTCGACCAAGGATGAGTAAGAGGCCTTCAGTCTCCAAGTGGAAGAAAGAACTGACAGAGAGAAGCCACTAATCAAATCATAAGCTGACTCATCCTCCTTGCATACATCTATATATGGATCCCTCATCCCAAAGATCCAGAGGCTGGAATTTTGCACATTGTAAGGAATTACTATTGGTTTTGAGATAAACATCAGATAATTGGGTGATCTATGCTTTGTTGGAGGTGAAGAGGGGCTTCTTTGCTGGGAGGATGATGCTGGGTCAGGAATCATCGGTTGTAACTCCTCCTGGATCTTCTTGTATATCAATAAAAACTATTTGAGTTTCTCCTCCATGCTTTTGTATCATTGATGCTTGTTACATTTGTATGGTTAACTTAAATCTGATCCTAAGTTATTTATGAATATAAATCCATGTCTTTGTATAGTTTTCTTCTTCTGTGATCTTACAAGTACTTGGTGAAGCTGGGCAAGTAAGGGAGCAGGTAGCTGGAAGCTGTCAAAGAGGAGAGAGATTGGATCGAAGGACTAGCGCAAGACACAGGTTGGTTCTTCCTATTCCTCTTTATTTATAGTTCGTAAAGGAGATACAAAAGTAGTTTTCTCTGTTTGTTTCTAAGGCATCTGTCACACCTTAGTGGGATAGAGCAGTTCTAAATAGACACTTTTCCCGGTAACAATTCCGCAAAGACAACCACTACATTTAATGGAAAAATCATCATGAAAGGAGCATTGTGTATAGATGAATTCCTCACACATCTCTTAGATAATGTTGTAACAAGGCAGAGAAACAAAATATGTAAGTGAATTACAGGAAAAACATACTAGACATTAAAACCATGATGGATCCCATGTCCAAAGGGAAAAAACTGCTTTATTTAAAATGATATTTAAGAAAACTTTCCACAGTCCCAAGTAGCCTCTCTCTGCTGCAAAAATCCAACCTCTATCTCTTAAAAATAATCCTATATATACTAAATTACAAATCCATTTTTATTTCCTCAACATAGGAAATAAAAAATAAAAATAAAAAATACAATTAATAATAAAGTCCTATCATAAAAAAATATTAAAACTAAACAATATTGAATAAAACTCTCATGAACTATGGCAAATAGAGTTGTTTATAAAACCAAAATTAGTGAATTTTGGTCAAGATCTGCTTCCTTTAAGGGTGGAATTCCACAAAATCTGCCCTTTGACTGCCACCTTGCACTTGCCTGTGGGAATTTTGCAGTTAGTTGATCAGCTTGCTGTTCTTGTTTGCCCAAAAAATGGAAGTAAAGATCTTCTTGCTAATTTTGTAACCATTTGACAAACTGTTTCTAGCTGGCACTTCTTTAATCATGCAACAAGCTCCTCCAAAACATCCATACGCAAAATCTATATACTATAGATTTCAAAAATGTATCCATGACATCTTCCCTGATCGCCTTTTCTACCTCACTGTCCTATCGATGAGCTTACAACAACAAAATTAAGCCTCCATCCCAAACCATCCATTAAAGGTCAATTTTTCCATAGTGTTTCTGATATTCATTAAAGTTTCTTGTGGCATCTGCAATATTTCCCATATTTGATATTGAACGAAAAGTATCTTCTACTTCTAGATTTGTAATCATGTCCAAGTATCACTGGCAATATTGCGTCTCAAAATCAGCCAGACCATGATATTCCTTCACATACACCGAAAGCTCTCCTTTCTCAGTCCACTTTACAGAGCTAGATGCACCTAAAATATCTCCAATGTTCACCAAAGTCTTTTAGTTTCTCAAACATGTCTTGATCTAGCCTTTCTTTCTCACAATAAAGCTAAATGACACCGAAATCATCTCTCAATGTTAGAAAGTCGAGCCTGCCAAAGGACCTTTCGTGCTATAATCCTTGGCACCTTCAGAAATTCTTTATAGAATGGCCCTATGCGCAGCACTAAGGAGGTACACGCAGTGCACTTAGCTTCTCTGTATCATTGCTTATATCGCTAGAGCTTTTTTGGAACATAAAACAAAATCACCTTGAGACCATCGACAATATTTTTACACCTGTGATCTCTTACATTGTAAACCTTTGTTTCATCAGGATTGAAGAGTCCCCTGTTATGTTCCGACTCCAGTCCAGGCTTCTGGTTCTGGTTAAAGAGAGAAAAAACGTATGTATCAACCTCCTGGCTAGGCCTCTAAGGAGTTCCAGTGTTGTTTATCACATGCCTGACTAGATTTCCATGTTTTCCTATGATGTGCATTGTTTGGAGTTGCTGCGGGCTCTTTGGAGCCTACTCTGGAGGGCCATAATATTTCAGTCACCATTACTATTTAAGAGCTATCTGTACATTGCACATTGCAGGAACGACAAGGGATGTCACACCCAAGGGCTACGCGTAGTGCCTCTTAAATTTTCTTGGCTTTCGATTTTGAGTTGGCTTCAATTTCTTTTTAAATTTGTGTGTGTTGTGGATGCAAGGCATAAAAGCGTTCAACTCCAATTTAAATGATAGAACGGTCTCCAGAGAGTGTGGCTGAGTCTTAGTTTTGATAACATGTGGCTCTGCTATATTTCCATCTACATTTATCATCGCTTATTTTTCTCACATAAGGATCTAAGGCTTCAGTAGTAGCAGCCTCTAACGTATCCTTTGCTGCCATGATCTCTAATGGATCTTGACCCTGCAACCTAGCTTTCCATGTAGAATCCAACTTCTTCTCACATTCAGCTGCAACTATCCATCATATTCTTTTTGGAACCATGGCTCATGGGAAGTTTCTGGCATCTGAGATGTGGAAGCTACATGCCATTCCAAAGCCACCGCAATTGGTGCCATCATTGAAAAATACTTAGCAGCATTTATTTTTACTTTCTCACTATGAGTAAGTGTAACGTTCTCTGTCACACTGGAGACCTCTTATTTTAGTATAGCTATGCATCTCATAACATCTTCTTGAAGATCTGGTAATGTGCTAAGCCACTGATCCTCCGAAAGAACAATGATATTCCCAAAGTTCTACGATCATAAATTGCACATCCTGAACCAGTTTTCGATGAAATTTAAGAAAACAATCAAAGATGTGTTGAAGGTCCTCTGATGGCTCTTCATCATAAGCACTAATACCAACAAGTTTAGGGTAGACTATAGCCCATGGAGATCATTTTTCCAACATAATCAACGATCCATTCAACTGTTTACAACCTGCTTTTCTTGATTCCTTATTTTCATTTGATTTCATCTTGACAACCTCAAAGGAGATTTTATCTGCATTGGGAGATGGTTTGAAGGTTACTCCATCTGCCCCTTCATGGATTTCGAGAGCTTGTAGCGATGATATTTCTTTTAAAATCAAATCAAAATCATCCTCTTTCGAAGAATAATTTGCATCTTCCCTTCGTCGTCTGAACCAATCAAGTTGTTTCTAGACACCTAAGAGGAGCACCAATCTAGAGAGTCTCTGAAAAGAGTTTTGAACAGGACCTAGACCCAGTACCAATTGTTCACCTTCATTTGGCATTGCCTTTTGCAACCTTGGTTCCTCCACATTTGATCTATTAGCAACATGGCAATAGACCTCAAATGCTATGTTCTCTCCTTCTCTATCACAATCCAACCACGCTACTCATTATTTCTTGATGAGATAAAAAAAAAATCTTTATGATAGCCTTTATGATTGATAAACATTCAAATGTTGTGGAATGTAATTACTTTCATGAAACTGACATAATTCTCATCCACTGGTAACCCTGCAACAATGAAGCAACCTTGATCATCTTCTTTGCACCAGAAGCCCTTCTGTATAAAGTTTCAAAAGCATTTCTAAGCGAGATGTTATCACTGCAGACAAGTACTTTGTAGCTGGTTGGGACAGCGATCATCCCATCGAATGAGAAGAAATCTCATTTGACCATATCTTCTGATTCAGGACCTTGTTTTTGGAGTGTGGTATACCATTGGAAAGCTCTTTCCAAGATGTTTCTGATGGACACACTTATGAAACCAAACCATCTAAGAGGTCCATCTTGATCACTGAAGGAAGGCCAAAGGACTCACTCTAACAGTGGCACCATTGGGGATGGTAGCTCCTTGGAGGTGCCAAGAATTGTAGATCTCTGGGAACATGTAGATTAGTGCCTCATCCATCGGGAAATACGGTCAAACAGTTGCAAACCCAAAACAACTTATACCAATCGATAAAACATACACATACTGCAAACTATACATAGACAAATACCAAAAACTGAAATCCTGCCTTGCGAATCTTATTTATTTACAAATCTACCCTACTCTAATGCAAAATCAATAGATCAAGTAATGTTGTAATGCCAGATCAACCAATCAAGTAACTATGACAAGTCTGCTACTTGGAAGTGCTTGAACAAGGACACAAATGTAAATGCTGATAGCCATACATGCACAAACTGAATTTGGTTGTGTGAAAGACAATCTAACTTATCATTCAAACTGAAAATAGTTGCCATGTACGCTACAATAGGATCGAAGAAACTAGACTCTATTTGCTACCCCAACTCCTCAATACCTGCTTCTAGCTCCAAACTATCAAGCCAAATATCCACGGGCAGCCTTACCTTCTCTTCCTTCTACTAAAAAAGGTCCCCAAAGAATGGGACTTGACACTCCAAATCCTGGGACTGTATTTGGGTCTCCAATTCAGTTAGATCTCCTTCAATTTTGATGCCAAACTCTTGCAAAAAATTGAGCTTAACTTCATGGCTACATCGACATGATTTCAGGTAAGAAGAAAGAGATGAAGAAAAATTCTCATCTACCTCATCATTTGTGCACATATCTTCCCATTATCTAAAGCCTTGAATAGAGGCTACCTCTATTTCGAATTCTTCCTCTTTCTCGATCCATGTTTCAAGAAAGATATGCCAAAAATCTGCAAAGGGCTTAATAGATCTGATAGGAAAACCTTCAATCCATCTTCTACATTTTCCTTGAAATGAATCAAAGAACAATCTGATGAAGACATCTTCCTTTTTAACTCTAAGAATTTTCACAAATGTTTTAAAATTTTCTATATGTTCAAGAGTCAAAGTCAGATCTTCCCCATTGAATTTAGGGCCATTACTCAAAATATATGCATCCTTTGGTAATTGATTAGGAAAACTAGGAAGATTAGAAAAATCGATACATGAACACCTTGAACAAGTAGAAGCAACATCTGAGTCCTTCATTTAGATAGTGGAGCCACCATCAATAATTTGAAACTCGGGATTTTGAACAGTGGAGTCGCTAAGTGGATGTTCCGGCCTTCCTATGTGTCTAACTACTGTCCACCATCAACAATCAGATCTGCAACTTGAATGATATTTCCTGGAGAAGATCTGTCACCTTGTCCCCGGCAATGGCGCCAAAATGTTAGCACTCAGAATGTACCTCAAGGCTGAGAAGAGGCAATTCTGAGGTAACCACAGACCAAGCTTTCGATCTGGCATCTAGCCCTACCAGACCAGAGAGGGCTCTCTCTTTGCCAAGAAAATGCGGCTGCAATAAGTGAAATTTTAGGCTAGTTATGGAGTGCGGGGATTTTCTTGAAAGGTTTTTGGGTCGAAAACAACAAGAGAAAGGACCATTGGGCTATGCTGTAGATGCCATTTTCTGCCAGAAAACTTGGGGCAAAGAAAGTTGAATGTTTAGCCAAATTAAAGATTGCAAATGTGAGAAGAATATGGGAGAAAGCTCGCTACCCTGCAGGCATCAAACAGGGGATAGATCCACAGTAGTAGCATTAGATGAAAGAGGAACACAGGGATGCTCAATAGAGCATCTAACATAAGATCGATTCTGCAAAGACAACCACTACATTTAACAACAAAATCATCATGAAAGGAGCATCATGTACAAATGAATTCCTAACACATCTCTTAGATAATGCTATAACAAGGCAGAAAAAGAAAATATGTAAGTGAATTACAAGAAAAGCATACTAGACATTAACACCGTGATGGATCCCACGTCCAAAGGGAAAAAAACTACTTTATTTAAAATGATATTTAAGAAAACTTTACACAGTCCCAAGAAGCCTCTCTCTGCTGCAAAAATCCAACCTCTATCTTTAAAAATAATCCTATATATACTAAATTACAAATCTATTTTTATTTCCTCAACATAGGGAATAAAAAATAAAAAATAAAAAATACAATTAATAATAAAATCCTATCATAAAACAATATTAAAACTAAACAATATTGAATAAAACTCTCGTGAACTATGGCAAATAGAGTTGTTTTGAAAACCAAAATCAGTGAATTTTGGTCAAGATCTGCTTCCTTTAAGGGTGGAATTCCACAAAATCTGCCCTTTGACTGCCACCTTGCACCTGCCTGCATGAATTTTGGAGTTAGTTGATCAACCTATTGTCCTTTTTCCCCCAGAAAATGGAACTGAAGATCTTCTTGCTAATTTTGTAACCATTTGACAAAATGTTTCTAGCTGGCACTTCTTTAATCATAACACAAGCTCCTCCAAAACCTCCATACGCAAAATCTATACACTATAGATTTCGAAAATGTATCCATGACATCTTCCCTGATCACCTTTTCTGCCTCACTATCCTATCGATGAGCTTACAACAACAAAATTAAGCCTCCATCCCAGACCATCCATTAAAGGCCAATTTTTCCATAGTGTTTCTGATATTCATTAAAATTCCTCATCCCATCTGCAATATTTCCCATATTTGATATTGAACGAAAAGTATCTTCTACTTCTGGATTTGTAATCACATCCAAATATTGCTGGCGATATTGCTTCTCAACATCAGTTAGACTACGATATTCCTTCACATACACCGAAAGCTCTCCTTTCTCAGTCCACTTTACAGAGCCAGATGCACCTAAAATATCTCTAATGCTCACCAGCGTCTTTTAGCTGCTCAAACATGTCCTGATCTAGCCTTTCTTTCTCACAATAGCGCTGAATGACACCGGAATCATCTCTCAAAGTCAGAAATGCGAGCTTGCCAAAGGACCTTTCATGCTATAATCTTGGGCACCTTCAGAATTTTTTTTGATAGAATGGCCCTACGCGCAGCGACAATGAGCTACGCGCAGTGCACTTAGCTTCTATGTATCACTGTTTATATCAATGGAGCTTTTTTGGAACATAAAACAAAATTGCCTTGAGACCGTCAGCAATATTTTTACACCTATGATCTCTTACATTGTAATCTTTTGTTTCATCAGGATAGAAGAGTCCCTAGTTCCATTTCGTCTCCAATCCAGGCTTCTGGTTCTCATTAAAGAGAGCAAAAACGTTTGTATCAATCTCCTAGCCAGGCCTTGAAGGAGTTCAAGTGTTTCTTATCACATGCCTGACTAGATTTCCATGATTTCCTATGATGTGCATTGTCTGGAGTTGCTGCGGGCTCTTTAGAGCCTCCTTTGGAGGGCCACCCTATTTCAGTTACCATTACTTTTTAAGGGCTGTTTATACATTGCACATTGCAGGAACGACAAGGGATGTCACACCCAGGGGCTACGCATAGCGCTAAACCCAAGAGCACAGTGCCACAGTGCTACCGCAATGCCACAGTGCTACCCACAACGCCACTTAAATTGTCTTGGCTTTTGATTTTGACTTGGCTTCAATTTGTTTTTAAATTTGTGTGTGTTGTGGATGCAGGGAATAAAAGCATTCAACTCCAATTTAAATGATCGAAGGGTCTCCAAAGACCGCGACTGAGTCTTAGTGTTGATAACGTGTGGCTCTGCTATATTGCCATCTACATTTATCATCCCTTACTTTTCTCACATAAGGATCTAAGGATTCAGTAGTTGCAACCTCTAACTTATCCTTTGCTTCCATGATCTCTAATGGATCTTGACCCTACAACCTAGCTTTCCAGGTAGAATCCAATTTATTCTCCCATTCAATTGCAACTTTCCATCGTATTCTTTCTAGAACCATGGTTCATGGGAAGTTTTTGGCATCTGAGATGTGGAAGCTACATGCCACTCCAAAGCCACTGCAATTGGTGCCATCATTGTAGAATACATAGCAGCATTTATTTTTATTTTCTCACTATGAGAAAGTGTAATGTTCTCTTCCACCCTGCAAACTTCTTCTTTGAGTATAGCTATGCATCTCATAACATCTGCTTGAAGATCTGGTAATGTGCTAAGCCACTACTCCTCCCAAAGAACAGTGATATTCCCAAATTCTACGATCATAAATTGCACATCCTAAACCAGTTTTGGATGAACTTTAACTAGACAATCTAAGATGCATTGAAGCTCCTCTGATGGCTCTTCATCATAAGCACTGATACCAACAAGTGTAGGGTAGACTATAGCCCATGGAGATCATTTTTCCAACATAATCAATGATCCCTTCAACTATTTAGAACCTGCTTTTCTTGGTTCCTTGTTTTCATTTGATTTCTTCTTGATAACCTTCGAGGAGATTTTATTTGCGTTAGGAGATGGTTTGAAGGTTAATCCATCTACCCCTTCATGGATTTCAAGAGCTTGTAGTGATTATGTTTCTTCTAAAATCATATCAGAATCATCCTCTTTCGAAGAAGCATTTGCATCTTCCCTTCGTCATCTGAACGAATCAAGTTGTTTCTGGACACCTAAGAGGAGAACCAATCTAGATAGCCTCCGAAAAGGCTTTTGAACAGGACCTAGACCCAGTACCAATTGTTCACCTTGATTTGGCATTGCCTTTTGCAACCTTGGTTACTCCACATTTGATCTATTAGCAGCATGGCAATAGACCTCAAATGCTATGTTCTCTCCTTCTCTATCACAATCCAGCCACGCTACTCATTATTTCTTGATGACATAATAAAAAATGTTTATGATAACCTTTATGATTGATAAACATTCAAATTCTGTGCAACATAATTACTTTAATGAAACTGACATATTCTCATCCATTGGTAACCCTGCAACACTGAAGCAACCTTGATCATCTTCTTTGCACTGCAAGCCCTTCAGTATATAGTTTCAAAAGCATTTGTAAGCGAAATGTTATCACTGCAGACAAGTATTTTGTTGCTGCCCAATTTAAAGAATAGTTGGTTAGGACACCAATCGTCCATTAAACGAGCAAAAATCTTCATTTGACCGTATCTTTTGATTCGGGAGCCTGTTTTTGGAGTGTGATATACTATTGGAAAGCTCTTTCCGAGCTGTTTCTGATGGACACACTTATGACATGTTTTTTTTGTTTTCTGAAGATCATGTGTAGAACATTTAATAAAACCAAACCTAGTAAGAGGTCCATTTTGATCACTGAAGGAAGGCTAAAGGACTGACTCTAACAGATGCTAAATATCATTTTATCAGAGAGTTGTTTAAAAATGATGAAATTGTGTTGCAGCACTGCAGGTGACATAAACAGTTTGCTGATATTTTCACAAAGCCATTGGCACGTGAATAATTTGTTTATCTCAGATATTGTCTGGGAATTGTCAATGGAGGCAGTTGCGATTAAGGGGGAGTTTTGGAAATAATAATCCCAACCACCGCCTTAAACAACTTGACAACCATCATGTTTGCCCAGTCAACCACTACACGATTGCAATTTTGTTTAGAGGCTGAAGGATAGGGGTTAGAACAGAAGTTCAGAGCGAACCATTCCACAACACATCAGAGAGGTTAAAGCATTTAATGATGTTTAATAAATAGATATGGAAAAACATTCATTCCGACACTTCACAACATCTGCAAATTTAGAAAATCATTTACTACGTAAAATCACCCATGTTGCATATTAAATATTTGGTATGTCATGTAATTAATGTGAAATTAGTATGTTAGGATAAATATGAAAGTAAAAGTCATTTGTAATGTTGGGCATGTTGGGAAAGTTAGGCATCGAGATTCTGTGAGGTAGTGAGGAGAAAATCGTGGAGGAAATATTGGTGGGCACATGAAAACCAATTTTACGGAGTTTTACAGAATTTTACTCCGCAACCCAGTAATGCGTAAATCGCAGTAAGTTTGTTGTGTTTTTCACTTGGAGCTGCAGCCTCCATTTATGACACGAATGTATTTCTTTATGTTTTAACATATAATATAAAGTGTGGCTAGTTGCGTTATGGCATTAATCCTTCACAAGTAAATTTCTGCAACCTCTTTTATTTTACTCTGTTTTGTCGTGAGTGAACTCTTTTTTAATTAAGTCACTGTGTGGTTGCGATATCATCGTTGGAACCTAAGAATTACCTTTCTGCAACTGAAGTTGACCTTTCTTAGTTTGTCACAACTGATTTATGAGTCCCTCTGCCCCCTAAATTTATTTTTCTAACATTTCTCACGTGAGTAATGTGTCTAGCAATTCCACTAGGATTTTTGAGTTTGGAATTTTACAGGGTTTATTTCTTCAAGAATGGATAAGGGTTTGTAACCCTACGATGACATATCAACGATTCCTTCAATCGCTGCGGAAGAGCCATTTACTACACCAATATTTGAGGTAACCACTATAGACATGCCATCTTTTCCTTCCATTTCTACATTTTCCCAAGTTTTTATTTTAGTTAACTTATATACCTAGTCAAGCTTACATATTTACTCTTACTAGGTTTTGTTTATAGGAAAACATGGTTTCTTCTACATTTTCTATACATAAATTTTCCACCTTATGGATATCCATTCTCTACTGAAATTTAGTTACATGGAAATAACTATTGAAAAATCTAGCAATCCTTATGCAGGTACATACATGGACCATCAAGCTCTATGTGATTACAGGAATAATTTTCCTTACGAGGCTAAAATTTCACAAATACTATGCCATGGTCTCAGGTTCTTGTGGCATCCTTTTTTCGGGTTACAACTCTTGCAATTTCTTACGCTTAGGTCATTCCACATCTTGTGAGCTGTATAAATAGGCTAAATCTAGCCGTGGGGTTTTTGTTGAAAGCCATGCCCAAAAATACAAAAAACATGAGGGCCACTTTGATTGGCCGCACTGATATACATTTGTATAAGAGGGTTCTTGTAATTGTTCCAAGTGGCTGTCAACATGATGGTTTTCTCTTGAGCCAAAATTTAATTATTGGTTATGTATAATTTTTGGGGGCTAAGCCCATCAGTCTTAAAGTTATAAAATGAAAATATCTTTATGTAAAAGAAATGATTTTCTATGTACTCTATTCATTGGTTCTCTCAAGTTATGAGGACATTATGTCTCTTAGAGTTTTTTTCAGGTATCTACCTTTCAGTTACCTGCTCATATAAAAGGATTTTGTTTTAGTTTCTCGTAAGTTCTCGAGAGTTGTGGTGATATAGTGATTAGGTCGACTCTACAATACACTCAGTTTTTTGGAAGTAACAAAAAAATTATGTCACATGCTTTATTTAAGGAAAATATCTTTGTTTTCATTCTTCTCTAGGATGCTAACTCAATGTTTCTTAATCTACATATGTTTTTTTATACAAATTTGCTTTTTATATTTTCAAAAAAATGAAATGTAGTTGTAAGATACACTATAAAGTCATGCAATTTACACCTATATGGTTACATATATGCATATAAATGTTTATTTAGTCCAAAGAGATAGTGGAATCTTGTAATTGGGGATTATTGAATCTTTTCGTGTCCTATCCTTCTTATGTTCATGACTAAGTGAGGTAGACCCAAGAATAAGATCAGTGTTATCATAGTCTACCCTCCAACCTAAAGATTCCCCAAGAATTTCCTTCTCAGGTTAATATTATTATATATAGGAATTTATATCACATAAATGTACCTACAACATTATATATATATATATATATCTATATATATATATATATATATCTATATATATATATATATATATATATATATATATAGAGAGAGAGAGAGAGAGAGAGAGAGAGAGAGAGAGAGAGAGAGATATTAATGTAGAGTATTCTCGGAACCCAACATTTATATCAGTATATCACCTCAGTAGTCAACCCTATGATTTTTCTTTAATTTTCAAATATTCCAGAAATTAATCTTTTCTACCTTTCCCAAGAACCTGCAGATCGAAACCTTGATACTTTTTCCATCTGCAAAACATGGTTAGTCTATAATAGCAGCATTCACTTAGATAGATAGATAAATATTCTGGGTCGTCATTTTTCTATTGCTTGCTACTTCGCAAACAAGAAAATATATACTTATCTTCTTTCAATTTCGCACTTGCTTGACAAGTTTACAGTGTTAGATACCACCAATAAGGCACCCCAAATTCCAATTACAATTTTTAATTTGATCCAAAAGGATCCATCTATCCTTTTCTAGGTCCAATGATCACCCACATGAACAAAAATTTCCACCAATCTACTATCAATCAACATCCCAATTGCTTGCTGACTGAAAATTGTGCAATTGTCGAAACCTCTAGTCTAACAACCATCATCATCAATAGAATTTAAATTTCATTATCAATTCCCCCCTTTTTACGCTGAAAGGGGAACCATAACCATATGCATTTATTTTAACCTCCCCCCCTTAAGATGTAGGAGAATTTCACTATTGTATTCCCCCTTTCAAGGACATGAGTGTACCATATTCTTTTCGTTGACTCCTGTAGTATTTATCTTCATACAAGATTCAATTATTTGATAAAAAATGTATAATAATTTCATTATTGAGGACCACTCCCAAGGATTCCAATGTTTAATGATATGAATATTTATAATACACTGAATGAAGCACCCATATGTTCTCACCTGACACCTCATAAGAGATAAACAAGGAAGAAAGAAAATATGATCTAGGATCTAGAAACTCTAGAATATAATTAGGATAAAACTATATCCCAAGATAAAAAACAAATAAGGTGGCATACTTATGACTTTATGTGTAGCATTAGAAAGAGGTTAGCATTATTCTAGATTTTCACCTAGCATCGCGATGCTAATTCTATGGGTTCTACCATTATTTCTCTTCCACAACTAATATTTCTTTTAGGAACTATATTTATCTCATACAGATCATTTTAATGGACTCTGCACTATGAAATTTATCTCAGGCCATATAATAATTTGCTAGTTTTCCTCTCTTTTCCCTTTCTTCTTGTAATTGTCTTCTGAAGAATGACATAAGGAAGATTTTTCTTTTCTTTTTGTTACTACCCCTTTTGGGGATAACTCACTTCAACCACTTTTCCTTGACATTAAGGGGTTAATCTCTCATGTTAGGCTTTAGCCTTTTCCTGAGAGGATTAACACATCAAAAAATAATTTCTAATTACATTATTGAAAATAATATTTACATCAACATATTTATCACATGTCATTTTCCCCTTTTTAACATTTCAGCCTAAAGTAAAATTTGTCATAAATAGAGTTACTAGGGGTATTACACTCATGGAAACAAACGTGTTTAAGAGGTTGTTATTGGAGACTTATTGGTATCCTAGCAAGCTTCCATAGGGCTAGGTTAATAAGGACATGGAGATGAAGGTAAAAAATAATGCAGGGTCAAACTTGCTATTAGTTTTCATTTCATTGATTATGTATAGTTGTATGTCACTCCACCTGATGTATATGGAGTTGTTTTTGGAAGTCCCTATATGTAAATCTAAGATGCAATATTCATGAGTACATCCAACTAGTGTTGCCTCATTAAGGATGGAAATCATTCATCATCAACGCAAAATCACAAGTCAACGATCTCACTCATAAGTGCCTATTATTCCAAAAAAATGAATAGTTCTAGCAAGAAAAAGATTTTGTTGTTTTTATGAGAAAATTAGTATGTAGAAGAGTCAATGAGAGATAACACATCCCTAAAGGGTTACAGTAATGAATAGAAGCATCAACTAGAATATTTGTTATATGAACATAGGGGTATGTTATAGCACCCTAAAGGAATACCATTGTAGACGAAATTGGACCACAAGATCCAACTATTTCCATCTTCTCTGTTTCTAAATATTCAACTATACAAGAAGTCTGTTATAGAGTAAAATGAGGTGAAGAAAGAATTGAATCAACTATTGGAGCACAGTCGCTTTTGAATAAGTACCTAACCATGTACATCACCCATCATCATTGTGCCAAAGAAAGATGGGACTTGGCAGAAGTGTATTGATTCATGGTATGAAAGAAAACTACACTATAAGGAAGGCACCCCTACCTAGGATAGATGATCTGCTAGATGAGTTGCACTAGGAAAAATACTTCACCAAGATGAAATTTAAGTTATGGTATAGCCATGTTTGACTCAGAGAAGAGAATACTTGGAAGACTACCTTAAAAGTTAGAGAAGGTTTGAATGAGTGGTTAGTTATGCTATTTGTCCTATGCAATGCATGGGCTACATTCATGAGATTAATAAATGATATATTGCACCCTAATGTAGATTAATTTTTATTTTTTATTTGTATGATATATTGGTATGCAATTCCACTTGAGAGGAACACTTCTCACATCTAATATAACTATTAGAGACATTAAAGAAGCACTAGGTACTAGAATGTACCAAGAAGTGTGACTTTGCATAATACTATATTGTATTTGGGATATGTGATAGGTGGAAGATAATTTAATATAAATGTTTCAAACATGCAAATCATCATGAAGTGGTTGGTGCCTAACTAATATTTCTATGGTAAAGAGTTTCATTAGGGAAGCACAATACTAAGGAAATTCACAGCCTCATTTCCAATAGTAATAGTAGCACTAGTCCATCTCATAATGCTTATGTTATTCTTTCTGTTACCTTCATCCTATAACAAGCTCTATATTTGTATATAACTTTCAATAGGTTGATTAGATTTCAAAATTAGATTACCCCTTTTTTAATAACCCTTCAAATCTCAATTACACAAAAAAATGAAAGTTGAAATAACTTTTGTGTTTGTATTAGCACTTTAGAATTCAACGAGGGAAGCAGGTGGTCGGTTTTAAACAATTTCACTCATAGGAAAATTAATCATTTTTTATGGACATAAAGTCACATTTTCTAGTAGCATTTTCATGGTAAAACCCATGGTCGATTTATGCTATTTAAGAGAAGTATCAATACCACTACAAGTTGTGATGAATCTATCAATTGTAATAATAAGAATTTTAAAATTTGTTTATGTAATATATGATTGTGAAAAAATTAGTTCAGGCATATTTGTTTGTTATGGTCAAAGCCTACTTATCATCATCTATGAATGGTAAAATTTGAAGGCATAACCATCATATGTCAAGTTGTCAATATATCGATATCATGAGGCCATATGAGAAATCACTGGATTGCGATAATAACAATCCAATGGCGGATGGTTCATTTGAGAATATGAATTTGATACAGAATCCAGCAGAATAATCTCTATACATTAAGAATATTGTGAGTGGGTCAATATATATTAACTGGATCATAATTCAATTCAATTTGGGGTTATGCCTATATATATGATAAGAAGATAGAATACACATAGATGATACAAATGACCAGAAGATGTTTATATCATTTATTTTAAATCTGAAGAAAAAAAAAAATTAAATAAAATATATATATATATATATATATATATATATATATATATATATATATATATATATATATATATATATATATATATATATATATATATATCATTCAAGATGAAGGAAATTTTATATAAAATCAATTTAACTGATAAAAATATTAGATATTGATTAACTAAAAACTATTAAATAATTTTAACTATTTCATTTTCATAAACTTTATATATTGTTAAAAAAAATAACTTTTGTTATTGAATATAGAAGTAAATATATCTTAAAGTAAAAACAATCAAAATCATTTTAATCTAAGAAACATTTCTACTCATTTGTATGTCACATTATTGTATGTTTTACACTCTTTGTAAGTGTTAAACTCACACAAAAATAGATAGGAAATATATGAAAAATAAAAATAAGATAGAATATTATTCACAAATATATACAATTTTTTACTATCTAATAGCCCTTGGTTTTCATATTAAAAGTGGTCTCTTCAACTCAAATGACCTTTCACATTCCACACAATAAGCCTTAGCACATTAGGTGTCCAACATTCCCCCTTTTATTTGAAGGGGTATACACACATACACTCGCACACACACACACACACACACAAATATATATATATATATATATATATATATATATATATATATATATATATATATATATATATATATATATATATAGATATATATATATATATATATTCACGTGTGGTTCACGGACACCCGCGGTCACTGGGTGGCCACTACGTCCACGGAAATATCTGAGCTTGATCAAGGGTATCAAGCCCCACATCCAATAGCTAGGCCTGACCCTAAGGGCTTCAGGGAGAATTGACCCTGTGACCTCCCGAACGACGAGGCACTTAGTTGACCAGTTGAGCTAACCCTTGGGTCTATCTTAAGGGGTATATATGAATCTATGAAGAGAGCTATAATTCAAAAAATACAATAATTCATGATAGAAATAGCTTTAATTTTCTCTCTAAGATGATGGTATGAAGAGGGAGAACTCCAGTTCTCCACCCACTATGGTTTAAGGATGACCACAAACACTAAAACACTGTAGTTCCCAGAACAGTTTCAAATCTACCAAGAAACTAAAGGCTTGGGCTAGAGGAAGTGATCCCTAATTCTTTGAAGAGGGAGACCTTTGACATCTCAACTTGGAATACTTAGTGTAGTTCTTGGAACAATTCCATATCTGGAAAGAAGTTGTTAGTCTTCTTCTAGAGGAAGCATTTGTAATGTTCTAAAAAGGGAGACCATCAACCTAGAAAGATGATGTTTAAACCTGCGAATAAAGGGAGAACCTCCACCTAAAAAAGGAGCCCTCAACATATAGTGGTTTAATGAAAGCCACCAACCAAAGCCGGGTTCATGGGGCATTGCTCTATCTTTGGCTACAAGTTTGAATTTTCGTATGGATAACACTAGCTCTAGGCTTAGGAAACAGGCTTAGGTTGTTTCTCAAACTCACATGATTTAGTTTTGAACAATGTAGATGACCATCATTTCCCCCTTGTCATATAAAAGGTGAGACGATGAAGAGATCTTAAATATAAGGCTCTTCAGAACTCGAGGAAAATTTTTGTGATTTTAGTGAAATATCTTCTCGGCTTTTGAACCCCATTGCTATGAAGCGATAAATTTAAGGTGAATGTTCATTCTTGCAAGAGGCTTGGTTTTTAAGCATATGTTTGAATGATGAGTGTTTTTATCACAATCCTCACATGGATGAAGATAAAAAAAAAATGCTCTTTCACATGGTCAACTCTGTCACAATGTTGGCATTTGAAAATATATTGTGAATGTCGAAGATGTGCAGCATATAAAAGAGGGGAAGATGAATTATAATGTAGAAACCAAGACCTATGAAACTGGATAGGATTGGAATAGTCTCGAGTATGAAACGACACCCCCATGTCATATTAGGACCTATTCTACTCTTATTTCTAACAAGATATTCTGAAGGTGGAATGATGGACTTAGGAAGTGTAGGCTTGATTTATACATCTTAATGAAAATATACTCCTACGATGGGCTCATTGATCTAACAAAATTCTAGTTTTTTGTGGGAGTCAACTTCATACTGAAAATCGACATTGTTCTGAACAAAAACAAGTTTAGAATGACAACTCTTTTGTTGTAATTCATCTCGTTGTAGTTGTGGCTCAAGTTGCAAAAATTCAATCTTATCTTATGCATTTTGTAAGCAAACTCTGATATCAACAAGAGTTTTTATGTTGTTTTTTACTGTATCCCCAATAATAGAAAGTATCAAATGACCATTGTTTATTTTAACAAAAACATGCACCCATTAATTTCCAAAGAGTATAGGTAAACTCACAAACCTCTATTTCCAATTGACCACTATTCTATTTCTTCCAAAGCTAGTTGGAACAAATCAAAATCCCCCAAATAAATTCCTATCAAAATCCCAAAGAATCCACCATTTGAGAGAACTAGTGAGTGGGTTAGATCAATCATTCATAACCTATTCTCATGCATGGTAGAAACGTCATGCCATAAATCAAATGAATGGTATTGCTTTCTTGTCAAAGGGATATGTAAAATGGACAAAATTAACTCTCTATCTCTAGTTGTATCAACCTTCAATCGATTCATGTGCTCATAGATATTGTAGGAAAAATGAGAGAAATGTGTAGTGATGACAACTATGTTACCAATGTTCTTGATCGAACCTTGTCGTTGCTATAGTCACAATTCTCACTTCATCTGCAACTTTCTCTACTGGATCCTATTCAAGTACACTTAGTATATCATCATAAGGGCTTACAAACAACTTTCCAAGGCAACATAATTGATATGTAAGTGCTGGCAGAAAAAAATGGTGTTTTTGTGGAGCACAGATAAGAGTTATGATAGTGAAATTTGATAGCTACGGAAAGCTTATATTTACAAAGAAAAAAAACAAGTGGCTCAAATTTGAGTAGGGCAGGAACTCACCCAATACCATGTTAAACTCACACACAAATATATAGTTAATCTATTAAAGATAAAAACGAGATAACATATTATTCACAAAGATATACATTTATACATCGTCTAATGACCATTGCTTTTCATATTGAATGTTGTCCCTTGGACTCCAATGACCTCCCAAATTATAAGCCATAACCCTTAGAAGATTTGGTGGCCAACAACGAGTCACATCATTCCATGGAAAATATTATAATATTCGTAATCTAAAACAATAATAAAAAATTAAAATTGATATAGATAAAAAAAGAAGAAATTAGTATAGCTAAGTCTAAATCTTCGAAAAATTGTTAAAGCTCAAAAATAATAAATTGGTATAGATAAGTCTAAATTTAAGCAATATTCATAGAGATGAAGATTCTCAAGATGTAATCCTTTTCTTTGGGCAAAGTTTGAAGAAATATTTGCACCTTTCAAAAATAAATTAGATATAAATTTAAGATGAATGAATGTTGATTCTTAATAATATTGGTTATATTTATATAAATTTCATAACACTCTCTCTCTCTCTCTCTCTCTCTCTCTCTCTCTATATATATATATATATATATATATATACATATACATATACATATACATATACATATACATATATATATATATATTCTTATTTCTTTTATTATTAAAATTTTTAGTATACAAATGCATCTTTCTTTAACATGTGTTTTAATTTTTAAATTTAAGAAAATTTCTTAATGTCATATATATATATATATATATATATATTCCAAATTTTATAAATATAAATATTTTTATTTTGAACAATATGGTTATTAGTAAAATTTATTAAATTTCTATATGTTTATTAGTTATTTTTTGTGAAATGGTTTTGAATATGAATCATTATTATTTAAATTTACTTTAATATGATATGGATTATGATTTTTCTACTACAACATTTTCCCCAAGCTAGATTGTAGAGAACCTATAGGTGCCAATATATATATATATATATATATATATATATATATATATATATATATATATATATATATATATATATATATATATATATATCTATATATATATATATCTATATATATATAGATATAGATATAGATATAGATATAGATATAGATATAGATATATAGATACATATATATCTATATATATATATATATATATATATATATATATATATATATTAAATGGATGGTAGATATCGATAAGCATCAAAATACTTATGTCAGTAAACATCTCATAGTGTCGATATTAATAAAATCATAATAATTAGAGAAATTATAACTTTATTTGAATTATCGTTAGCACCATTAAAAATTGAAGTAGTTAAATATCACTTCAACATATATACGTTAAAAAAAACATGTAACAATATTCTTAACTATGAAGATTCATTTCTACATTACCATGGAAAATCCTAGCTTGTAAATAGTCTTTGTTAGAATACCATGGGCCAATATCACAGATAACCACTACCACATGCCCAAAACAACATAACTTATGTTCACAGTACATATGTTTGTATGACATTTTGAAAACGTGGAAATGATATAACTATTTTTGAGATAAATCTAGACAATTGATTTGTCACTACTAATAAAAGTATTTTAGAATCTTCCAGGGAGATTAAATCCCCATTATCCACCTAATAATTATTGATATTTCAATTATTTCAAAATTCACTCGAGGTAATACTTGCAATTATATATATATATATATACATTGAATTTTATATAATTAATTTCAATGAATTTATTTTATCCTAAAAAAATAGAAATAGAAATAAAAAATAAATTTATGGTTTTCACAAGTGAGATTACCTAATTTAATATCAAAGAGTATCTTAAGAATACACATAACCACCATCTATCCAAAACTAATTAACCAAAATAAATTTAAATTAATTATAAAATAAATAATAATAATAATAATAATAATAATAATAATAATAATAATATGGTATTCAATTCCTTAACCACGGCATGGGAAACAATAATATATAGGGGCAAGCCTGCTATCCCACTGCCTCTATCACATTAATGATGGGGAATGGCATGTATATCTTTCCCCATGTACTAACACATGTAGATCGTCTTTACATCTCTTTTCCTTAAGATGGCGTCTCTCATACTCATCGCTAGCTCTTGGACCTTATGTCACACGTCTATGTTTCGTTGTAGGATTAGTGTTGTTTCTCAGCCGTAATTGGGATATTTTCAGCAGGACACTTGCATATTTGATATTTTGGTTCATTGTACACCCCCTATGAAAGTGATTTTAGATTGGAGTTGGGAAACAAATGCAAGGGTTGTTAGCTTTGGTATTTCGAAAGGAGTGGAACTGGGGATCAACTATAGAATTAATGGTGTTTGGGGGATAAATTTGTCTCTTCTGCAACATTTTAGCACCTAGTCATGCAACATTTATTGTTTTGATCCTTCTATGTCCAATATTTGAAGAATTTTCAACCTCTTTGTATATGCATGGAAGAATTTGGTTCTTAGTTTATAGGGTGTCTTAGTGGCACGGTAACTTATTGAAACTACTTAGGCTTTATCATTGATTGAATTTTCATGAAGCTACCATCTGTATGCCCCTTCTCTACATCTTTTAGATAGTTCAATCCCTAGGCTAACCTAGAAGTAGGATAAAGAATCTTCTACTTTTATTTTAATTTCTTTTGATTTGCATCATCGGTCTACCCCTCTACCTGGGTTTCTCTCTCTTTCTCTTTCTCACTGAGGGCTAGAGGTTCATTACCTTAAGGTAGGCCTTGCAATTAGGCACAAGCTTAGACAACTGCAACTAATTTGAATTCATCGGCTCCACAAAAAATCCAAGAGGAAATCAGTCAGTTAGAAGCCTTAACCACTAGATATTACCAAGCCTAATATGATTCTAAAATCTGAACCAAAGTAGCCAGATGGGTTCTAGAAGCTAGACATGCAGGGGAAGACAAAGCCAAAAGCTCAATTCCATCATCCTCCATTGGAAAATGAAGAAGCTGATGGACAGGGCTACTAAAAGAAATGTACAAGGACCATAATGAAATTATTGCATGTCTTAGTGAAATCAAGCGAGTCCAACAAAACTAATGCTATTTTTTAGTCAGCATTAATGGTTTCCTAGCATGCATAGAACTTCACCAATAATGTCACCTAGAGCCTCCAAATCTACAAAATAAAATAACTTAAAATTTATGCCCAATAACATCTTCTGATAATTCACATTATCTATGTTGTTACTTTCAAAAAATTAGTTTCTTTCAGAAAATGTGTAGCCAACTATGACTGGAAATTAATATGTTGTATTTCTATCAGAGCATATGCCAAAAACTTAGATGTGGGCTAGTAATAGTTTTGGGTTTTTGGAGGACAAAAAAAATATACAAATATTAGTGGTGAGGTTTCCCTTGTGGTAGATGACAACATTGGTCATATCTAGCAATAGACTCTAATTTTGTATGGAATTTATTTTGAGGAAATAAAAAAATTAACCAACAAAACAATAATGAAATGATATTTAATATATACTCATAATTAAAAAAATCATTAAAATATATTGTTTCTTTTATTCTACTATTTATTTATGCTAATAGGCATATCTATTTTGGAATTAGGATTCAAAAATTTTAAATTAATATCAATAATTATTGGTTGTGTGCTAGGAATTTAACCTCCATAGAATACATTTAGTAATGAAAACAAATAGATGGGTGAAATTTATTTCCAAAGTACTTACGTTTTTCCGCTTTTAATTAAATTCATTAATTAGAAAAATGGCATATGAACAAGTTTCATGTGATTCAGTTATGACCTTTTGGGCATGTGATATTGATAATCCATGATTTTTTCCCATGTTATTGTAACAATAAGCATTTAAAAATATCGACGATAATATGGGGGTGAATCTGCACGGTTAAGAATCATGACAAGTTTTTTTAATATGTGTATATTTTTAACTTATTCTTATGACAATTTATTTTCTAAGTTTAGAAATATGAAAAATAAAGCATATTGATGTTTATTATCGATAGATTCTTATATGAATTCACCATTCATTTAATTTATATGTTCATTGAATTATTGAAAAAATATACAACCATTAAAATCCATGTTGTAAAATTTTATGAACACAATTTTAAATACATTTTTATATAAAGAAGATAATATTTAAAAATTCCACATAGAATAAGACTAAACACACAATTTGTAACACATCCATAAGTTATATCATCTTACATCCATAATATATTGCAATTGTTCACCTTAATATGATGAAAGATAATATGTATCACTTCTATGTACAAAGTGTTAAATGTGTGATCTTGCATCTTAGTTAGATGGTAGATACATTGTTGCAATATAAATTACCCGATGTCGAATGAATACACTTCACCCTTACCTTTTCCACTTTAATCAATATATTTTCTCATGATTTAGTCTCATTATATGGGATCTTAATAAAATCTCAAAATCATGAATATGAACTAGTTCCCAACATTCCATAGTGCTCTTAAGCGTTTTCCTTAACTTCTAAGACAACCAAAATCAAACAATGCATAATACTACATGTTAGTGTCAGTATTTGCATCCTACCATTAGTGATCAAAAATCCTCTTTTCATATCATATTAGGGTCCCACTCAGAATTTTTTGTCATTCCACTAGGTCATCATTCAAAAATTTACTCACCGATGGTAACCCTAGTAAAAAACGTCACTCTCCCTTAAATTTCATTACTTATTGGCACATTGTCATACCTTGCTAAATGTACATCAGTCATGAGGTCAAAGTCATCATGTCATCATATCAGTCATGACACCATCAATTATGGTCAGTCAAGGTTACCATTAGGTACTAGGGTTTTCAAGGTCTAATAAAACGCCATTTCGATTGCATAATGTCAAAAAGTCTCGTAGTGATAAAATAACATCTCTTCACTATCTGAGGATGATTTGTAAAAGTAAAATCTTGTTTCAGGATGTAATTTTGATTTTAAATGTAATATTTTTTATTTTTCACTATGTAATTTTATGTCTTTCAAATGTAATAAGCACATGATTTCCAAGCTACTAATTTAGAGTTCCAAAATTCCAAAGGACCAAAAATTTAAAGGTAAAAGTGTTCTCAATGTATATTAAGTGATCAATTTGTCAAAGAAAAACTCACATGTAAAGGTATAGTTTCCAAGAGTAAGGTGAATGAAAAAGGGAAGAAAGTGGGTCCCAAGGCCCAAATCATCAATTTCATGAAGTATAAAGGCCACCAAGACATCAAAAACAAATTCATTTTCACTCTCAAAAGTCGAGCTCACACTCCCTTAGCTCAAAAAGTCAATTTTTCAGGTTTAAGGGAGAAAATTTCTTGGCAATATGCTTAGGAGGGAGGTGTTGTTCTTAGAGCAATGGTCGCTTACTTTTTTAACATAGGTGTTGTGCTTCTGGGCAAGGCACTACGCTTTTGGCCGGTGAGCCCTTAGAGCACCAAAACGCCTCCAAATTCTCTCAAAACTTCAAAAAGTCTTGTTTCCTCTTCTACCAAGTAATTCACACAAAGTTTCCACCTCTTTGCATTCCTAAACAACATTTTTTTTAGTGATTTAGTTCCTAAGCAAAATTGGTACTTGGGTAAGTGATAAAACCCTAAATTCATCCTTATCCCAAATTTGTTGCCCATAGACCCTACACGACCTTCCTACATCACTATTAAACCTATCCATACCCCTACACTATCATTTCGTAGTCCCTAAACCCTTTCCCCATAAAACTCCAGGACCTAGGTTTCCAAAATTCTTAGGCACCCTGTACCATAAAACTCCAGGACCTAGGTTCCCAACTCCCTAGACATTTTCATCTCCTATTACCTCCCACAGCTCCATAATCCCTCCCGTCATCTCCTCAAATTTTTATAGCCCTATCCCTATTCCCTAGACCTACTTCCACTTCCCATTCCCATATGCCTTATCCCTAGGGTTTCTTAACCAAAAACTATGGAGGAAGACAAAGACTACATGGAAGAGGAAGATACACAAGAAGAGGATAGACAAGTAGAAGAGGATAGAGAATAGAGGAGGCCACACAAATGAGTTAGAATCCTAAGGCTGGAGCCTGGTAACACAAATGAACTCATGGCTTCACCAATGGAAATCTCATGTTTTCATTATGTAGGTTGCCTTGATTTTTGCAAGATGATTGAAAAAGTTCAGCATCACCCTGTTTTGAACAATTTTCCATCATGATGAATGAGGATTGGGAATATTGCTTTGAAAGGGTAAATGAGCATCTTGAGAAGCTCTTGAAGAATTCAAATAGGGACAATGACTTACAAAGAAAGATGGCCAAACATTACTTCAAGAAAAATCAAATTGCAAGGTCCAAGCTCCAAAAGGTCAAAACAAGACTTGAAACCCTAGCCAAGAAAGAGAAGGAAGACAAACTTGAAATCCTTTATGAGACATCACTCATTGCATAAAATACCTTATCAGCCTTCCACAAATTAAATTTTGAAGAATTTTGAGCAATTTTGAAAAGTTTGGAGTTTCTTGTAGTTTTGGCAGTTTTTGCACCAGTAACACTACCAAAATCACAATGCCCTAGGCGTTGCACTTTTCCTAGATGTCTCCAAATGTAAAATGGCCACCACTATTGGATTCAGACGACCAAATACAGTCAGGAAACCCACTTTTCTAAGTTTTTTTAGGTCAACTGGGCAGTCAAAGGGTCAAAAAAGACCCAAAAAATCATGTTTTTGCCATGTTTTGGAGGCTGGCACTGCACTTTTGACTAGTCTTGGGAGAATCGAGGTTTGGAGGGTGAACGCTTAACAATTTTAGAAACTAATGTTAGATATGGAAACTAGACAAAACAAGCTTTCCAATGCACTATCCTGGTCTCAATTTGGACAACGGGAACCCCCTCACAAGTGGAGCTGAAGTTTGAATTGCGCTTAGGACAATGGCGTTGCGCTTTTGACACAAATTTTCTGAGTTTCATCATTTTGTAAATTTTCTCAGTTTTAATAGTTTCACCTTGACAAATCATGTTTTTACCAATGTAATTGATGGATGTAAATGTAATAATGATGTTTTAAAGTTACCTAGAGTATATAGATTAGGTGAAAACTCTTTTTGTGATGTAATGAATCAATTTCCAAAAACTGAGGGATGAGTCAGTTTGACCTCCCTACACTCTAGGTTTCAGTTCAGGTTTTGGTGGAACAACTCCTTAGCACACGGATTCGACCCCTGAGGATGGAAAAAGTTGTTTTATGGCTATATCTATCATTTCTTGACTCATTTCATGGGTTTGAGGTTGTTGTATTGATCAGAGACACTAGTGTAATTAGTATTTGGTAGAAATTTAATGATTGAGTTGCAGATATTTTGATGGAATACATGTGGTATGGAATTTTGACATAGTTCCTTCTTACGTTGCATATGTTTGAATATTTTGTACTCTCATGTTTCATTTCACTTCTATGATATGTTAATTTTCAATTTGATGAGCAGAATACATCTTACATGCTCTGTTTTGGGGAAATATTCACAATTTTTCCATTTTCTTCAGTTTAGAAAGAATACATGATTGTCTTGCTCTTTCTAGCACCTCACCAATATGATCCATCTAACTCAAGAACCTTTAAGTGTTTGAGTGTGCACCTATCTTGCTCCATCAGATGTCTGCAATCATACCCTTATTTTCCCTGGCCTACTCTCTTTGACCTAATCCTCATCCATCAACCCAATTTCAAACAATCAAACCCTCTTGCACATCATAACTAGCCTAAAACCCTAAGTCATCCACCACTCTTGGCTGTGATTTTGTGGAGAGAGCCCTCTCCGGCTTGGTAGGGATAGATACCAAGTCAAAAGGTTGGTTTGTGGTTACCTCAGCTCAACTCTTCCTTAGCCTTGGAGATCTAGAGGAGTGAAAACACTACACAGTCCCCAAATTCATAACCCCTAGTGCTAGGATTTATCCAAATCTAAATCATATGACCATCATTCTGAGCCACGTACTTAAACCAAATCTTCTTATCCAATCTTACCCCTACTACCATCAACACTCTTTATTAACTTGATGGAGTTGAACCAAACTAGTGGTGGTGGAATCAATTTCCATGAAAATGTCTAGTTTGTCAAGTTATTTAATGGACAGGATTGTCTGCCACTCATGAACACATTCCTAGATTTGGTACTTTCCTAGTAGGGAAGTGGCGGTATGAAAAAGCTACAATTAATGTGAATTGTCTTGTCACTTGAGAGTGTTAGTTGATGAGGCCACTCGAGTTCATTTCAACACTTATAACTTCCACATTTCCACATTAGCTTGGTGGTTATAGAAAAAAATCAATTGTCATGAAAGAGTTACGTCTGTGAGTCTTTTAATTGATATAACTTCAAGAAACTCAATTTTTGGTTAAATATCCATGTTGTAGCAATTCACTTCAAGGAATGTTAGATTTATTTTATTTGCCAGTGTTAAAAAAACTTACAAACATGAAGCCCGAAATCAATCTTGCACCAATTCTTCATTGAAACCTTTTCTCACCTAGTAGGATTGACCATCTCCACTTATAGTCTTCTTCCTCGACCTTAGAAATTCAATGTTTATAAAGCACAAACTTATCACTTGAAGTTATAGCATCCCCTAGTAACCTCACTTGAAATTGTATGGAGTTAGGAAATTTTTACATCGTTTACTAATGTCTAACTTTCTCAATTAATTTCCATAGTCCTTCAATGATCATTATATAAACCATCATCATTACATAGAGTAATATTTAGTATATCAATAGTGAGTTACACAACCATTAATTTCCGTTGTTGTAGCATATTAACTTAAATTTCGTGATGTAACCTTGGATCAATTCAATGATTTATTTTAGTTCAGTTAGTTAATCACATTCTTGATTATATAAACTTCACATTATATAAGGAATCTACATCATAAAAATGGCACAACAAGCAATCAAACTATTAGACACCGATATACCCTGGAAACCTAGTAGTGTGAATACCAACAAACATTTAATTTTAATATTAAACACTTGTGATGGCTTTCACCCCTCACTGAATGGCTTGTAAGGGAGTCCATCCCTTAGCCATCGCCATTAAATATTACAAATATTTAAGATCTGAAAGGCAAGATAACTAGCTATAAGCTACTACAATCATCATGATATCATTTACCCACAAAGCCATGAACATTAAGTCTTTGCAACCTAGTCCTTCCCATCAATGGATTATCTTGCAACTAACATTCCTTCAACCTGCATAGATCAATAGTTTATTTCATGTTACAATGTTAAGTATAATCCATCTTTTAAATATGTTGCATTCTTTTCTGCAACTAATACTATCTACGAACTTTGATATCATGTTTAAATCAAATAATAATCAAGCCAATAATAATTATTTACCAGTGACGTTCAACATTTATTTGTTTGCATTCACAAAACATAAACATAATATCATGTCATGCCTTCTTTAACATCATTGCACACACATTAATAAAAAGAATATAACTATCAAACACCACATTAATTTTTATTCCCCTCACCCATAAGTCCACATTCTTTTCCAAAGCACTACAACTGTCCTTATTCCTTTAAAGGAAACTAGAACATTAGCTATGGTTTTTCATGTGAATACATAAACTTTTCACAATAGTTGTTATTCCTACATGCAGATACATAATCTTTTCTCAAAAGGAGGCTAACATCCTCTTGCATGAAAATGCACAATCTTTCCAAAAGAACACTAACACAATCTTATATGTGCATGCCTAATCTTTCGAGAGGATACCTAACATACTATTGCATGAAAACTAGTAATTTTTACAAAGGAAAGCTAACATAATAGATATTGTTATTGTGCATGAAAATATATATTTTTCTAGCTCAATAGTTATGATCTTTATGCATGCAATTACATAAACTTTATCAATAGAAATAGCCCCCTTAGCTATTACTTTTGGTGCATGAAAATATGTAAAAGGAAGATAACACAATGGACAATGTTCCTATGCATGAAAATGCATGTTCTTTCCAACATTATCTTTTCCAATTAAGAGCTATTCATAATAACTATTGTAAATGAAAATGCATGCTCTATTCCAACTAAATCTAATAAGATAATTATTATTTGTTGTGTGTAGATACATGTAATCATCCAATGGAAAGATAACATATTTACTGCATGCATTTACATATTTCTTTTCAAATAATCTAACACATGCAAATATATATATATATATATATATATAGATCATTCGACGAAATATATCATAATGAATTATTCTTTTCATGCAATATCAATGTAAATAAATGATCACAAAATAACACATTATTTTCTAAGAACACTAACACATCAGTTATCTCTATATGTACATAAACAACTATTATTTTCAAGATAACCAAAATCATGCCTATTATTTTATGCACCTCTATGATTATTCTTTCCCAAAATAAATCATGATACATTTTCTTTCCATGGAAGCAATAACATCTATTTCTTTCTCAAGAAATCTACCCCAAGTAGTTATTTTATCCATGTCCTTTTCAATACAACAACATGGGTCACGCAGATTGATGGGTCATTTTTTAGAATCTAATCTAGTTAACTTTTCTTTATTCACAACCGACAAAAATCCTTTCAAGAACCCATGGAATACACTCAAGAATTACCATTGTTAACTTATCTTCATTTTTCAAGAGTTCATGCAAATATTTTCAAGATTATCCTTGTGAAATTGTCTTCATTTTCCACTAACTCATGCAAATCATTACCAAGATTAGTCTCATTTATCTTCATTCTTCAATATTTCATGCAATATTTTCAATAAATTGAACTTCTAGATGTGTGTCAACTATTTTTTCATGCACACATATACTTCTTTGCTTGGTAGCTATTTTTCTTACACGCAACCATATACTTATTTGCATAGTAGCTATTTTCATATATGCAAACATTTACTTATTTTCTAAAAGAAATATACTACAATATATAGTAATCTCATGTATATGCAATTTATTTTATAAGAGAAACCTAATATAATAGATATTGATCTCATACATATACAATTTTTTTAAGAAATTGATGCACATATAACTTATCTCTAAATGTTTGGAATTCCTCATCCAAATGAGCATCCTCACATGTTGTTATATGTTGAATCAATAATTTCTACCACACTACTGTAGCCAACAGTGTCCAGATAAGAGAAAAAATAATCATGCGATGATTCCTCCATAGAACCAAATTTTATTCAACAAATTTTGTACGTACATGTATTCAAAAACACTCATTCCTTTATCTTGGATTGATTCTACATGCATTTGGAAATTTGTTCCCATTGTCCATAGGCTTAAAATAAGTAGAATTAAGAAAATGCAATAATTTTTCAAAATTCTAAAAGCACTCCATAAATGATGCATAAATCATATTTTTTTAAATTCTAAAAACACTCAATAAATCATCCATAAATCGTATTTTTCTAAATTCTAAAGTCACTCATGTTGTTTGAAGGTAGATTTGTTTTTTCTTTATTTACAAAATATCACATATCCATAGCTTTTCTAAAATTATGACTCATTGGTTCTAGAACTCATAAAATATACCAACTTGGAAAATACAATTTATTTACATAGAAGAATATAAATTCTTCTAAAAAATCAAAACATCATTTTTAATTTTTTAATTTAAACTTTTATTTATTCATTACTTTTTTTTCACATCAAAGATTTAATGGCTTGGAAGCTTTAATTCTCCTTCATCAATAGTCCTTTATGAAATTGTTTTTCAAGAATAAAATTCCTCTCTTCACCCTTTCGTTCTCATTATCATTTGGGTTTCATGAATATTGAAATTAGTTTTACAACGAATTATTCAAGAAATTGTTTCCTGACTTGCGTCTACGTATTTTATTGTATATATTGAATTAAATTAGTAATATTTTGTAATATTTAATATATGAATTTTACAAGATTTTTTTACAATAACTTATGCTAGGGATATTACATAAATGGATAAATTAGGAAACAAAATGGAGGATAATTACCTCGCACACATAATATGAACATTACTAATATATAAACTATAAATGCAACCATTCAATATCACAAACATTGATAGGAGATACAAACTCATTTAATTAAAAAATTTACACAGTATGCACAAAATTTCTACAAGTGTAGCCTAATTACATGATAATTGGCACTCTCTAGGCTCCTTAAGACATCTCTTGTTCCTTCCACCTATCTTTTATATCTCTGTATTTTCCCTTGTATTGCTCCTATTCAAAATATCTAGGCATTAACTAAAAGTTCACTAAATTTTTTACTCATTTCTTCTTTTCTAAAAACTACATGATACTCTAGCCCAATTATTTGTCTCTTCCATAATGTCCCACATGGACAAGAATGATAACAAATAAAAACTCCCATAACAAGCCAATATTCCCTTCTATAACTAGGACACTTGTATTTGCATCAGAAATTTAACATTCTAATTTATACAAATTTTAATTGAGGGAGTCCACTCCCTTTATAGAATTCCAAGACCCTTTAGGTCTTAGAAATAGATGATTGACCTAAGTTTATGCTCCTGTATTAATCTCCCAATAAGAATAATTTTCATGATCTTCTAGTCATGTGTCTCCATTGAAGTTCCCTTGGATCCCAAGCTCTTTCTAATATTGAAATTCCTCATTAAATTTGGTCACTTCACTTCTTGTAGCTATTTGTTTTTTGTTGTTATCCTCAATAATGTAGGTTTCCATACTTTATTTTTCAATGTTCGAATCACCTTACTGATGTAATCTCTTGCGTTCAACTTCTTTTTGTTGCTTACTATCTTCTTCACTTTACAATTCCCATTCTTCCATAACTCATCAATTTTGATGTTCATATTAATCCCTTGTTGATACATGTTATTGGCACTTCTCAATTGTATCTTTGCTTCAAAATTTTAAAATTTTATCGCACCACTTTCCATTCACTATTCTCATAACCTCTTAGCTTCCATTCTTCTTCACCAAACATCTCTTAAAATATGTTTAGGGAACTAAATTTCCCTTTCCATGATTTCCCTGTGAAATATTGATTTTCGTTTAGCACTCTCATTTTTACTTATGTCTACACATTTATTGCATCAAACATTAACTCTCCAAAAATCACCATCAATTGTAAGAATGATTATTTTGATCTCTTCACTATTTTATATTAATATGTTAACTGGTGTCTCTCCATGTGAATGAATCTCGATTTCAACATCTAATTCATCTTTTATAGCATATTGGTGACATATACTATTTTCCTCCTCAATCCTTAGATTCACTATCCATTATTCCAGCATTCTGAATTCTACATGAAATTCATCATTTATAAGGTTGTCATCCCTTATTTCACATGCTTGGATCTTCTTGTTTCTATCAGCATCCTTATGGTTTGAATGAAAATCAAATATCATTGTTGGGTTCTCACAAAAACCTCTCCAACAATTATTTTTTCTCATCAAATTCAATCAATGTTGCATTGGAATCTTTCTCTTGATCCTCTTCATCCTTATTATAGATTTTTCCATAATCCATCTTCTTCCTATCCAATGTAGCAATAGGTTCCTAAAATTATTCTCCCATAGCTAAATTTATCCGTTCTGTATGATTTCCACTCCAATTGTCTTTATAGGATAACTCTATCTCTTCCTTTGTTTTTATAACAATTCCTAGAAGTTGTTCATCATCTTTAATACTTGCTAAACCTTCTATTATATCCAAATAAATATTTTTAAGAACATAAGGCTTTCCAGCCTCCATTGTTGTCTCTATTATTAGAAATTCATGTTGATCCGAACATTTTAAACAATCCATGAGTCTCTCATGAAATCTCTCATCCTCGTCATCATCTTCCCTAAGGAATTATCATTACTCTAGTTCACAATCATAAACTTCCTCTTCGTCATACTCAGTTTCTCTATGTTTCTCTTAATTCAATAAAACTCACACTATCTTCCTCAATTTCTTCCTCAACTTTATTGCAGATGGTTTCTTAATAGGCCATCTAACATCTTCCTTCATTCTCCAGCTAAATCTCTGGTATTTCTCACTTTCTTGTAGAATCATCATCAATATACTCAGTTGTTCCTTCATCTCAACAACTTCTCTATTGAATTCCTCATGACTCATCATTTTCAACCCTATGTTATTTTCTTTGGCATATTCCTTTACTTTGTTTTGGTTTTCACTTGAACACTTGTTCTAACCATGAATAGTCACCTTCACATGTCCTCCCTTGTCCTAGCCATCAATAGTCAGCTTCACACGTCCTTTGTGAATTTTTCTTGTTGTCCACTTACGAGTTGTACTAAACCTCTACAGTTCCCAATCGTTTTCACCCTGCTACAAAAAATCACCAAGATTCAACTAAACTTGGTCTTTTAGTGTTTATGGTTCTCTCATCTAGAACCTTTGGAGCTTTGTTTGTTCCTCTTAGGCTTCTACATTGCACTGACCTTCAAGAGCTTCACTTGCTCTTCTATCTAGACAAATCTAAGCACATTTATTATTGTGGATTTGTTTTTACAACTTCTACCCCACCTCACATGGAAGTCATTCTCCTCCCTATTATGCAATATTTGTTCCAATGTTTACAACAAATTTCCCTCCCTTTCTGCTACTACTTGCTCATTAACTAATTGAAAAACCATTAAGACCAAATACTTTTCTAATATCATTAAATCTACAATTCCAAAAAGTTATGAGCTCTTGCTTCACACTACTGCAAGAAACTTTTGTTATCAGTCTTCTCCAAGCATTTTCCAATTTTTTTTGACAATTATCCTTAGTTCCACGCCTTGGTTGAAATTTTCTTCACCCTTTTACCACATTCTTTGTGATATATATCATTACTCAATATCCATAACTCCTTCCTTATCACCTCTAAACACATACTCATATTTATAATCAAAAAAAAATCTATTACCTTTTTTCTTCCTTTAATGTTTCCATGCATACATATTTCCATTCAATGCTTTAGAAGTTTTGTTGATATCTTCTACAACTCTGATATTTTGTGCTTATCCTCTTTTAATGTTTCCATTTGCTTCAGCACTTTTTTATAATAATTAATAAGAAGATTAAATGTACTCTAATACCAAAAATTGATGTTGAATGCATCCAATTCACTCGCATTTATTGATGGGAAAGGTTGATTTTCCCTTTGATTAATCTACCTTATCATGCTTTAGTATCATTCTATGAGACCTTATTAAAATCCATGAATCATATCTATGGATTAATTCCCAACTTTTGAAAATGATATGAAGCACTTTCATTAACTCCAATGGAAAGCACAATCAAATAATGCACAATCCCACAAAATCCCCGAATTCGTAGTCCTTCGCTCTATGCTTTACACAAATCTAGACCATATGACTATGATGAAAAATAAGCACTTAAACTAAAGGTGCTTATCCTATCGAGACCCTACAAATACAAACAGTCTTGCATATTGCGTTGACGGTTGACTAAACAAGCTGTGATGGTATCAATTTCCATGAAAATGTCATGTTCATTGTCTTTGTTAACTGACAGGACTATCTGCTGCTCATTGGTGCTTCCTTGGCTTTGCTACTTTTGTGGAAGGGTGGTGGCGATATAAAAAAATAACAATTAACGTGAATTATCACATTTGTTGGGATCGTTAGTTGATGGGATCGGTCAACTGCATGTTCACACATATAACTTCTACACTTCCATGTTAGGATAATGGGAGTAGGAAAAACTTGAATTATGATGAAAGAGATATGTCTATTGGTTTGTTAACTAAGAAAACTTCAAATAGCTTGGGTTTTGGTTCAGTATCCACATCATAGAAATTTTCTCTGGTAAAGATTGAGCTCTCATATTTTCCGCTCTTAACAAAACTCAGAACTATGAAGCCTGATATCAATCCCCTACCAATTATTCATTGATACCTGTGGTCATCTACGAGGATTTACTATCGCCACTTATAGTCTTCTTCCTCAACCTCATGAATTCGACATTCACAAAGCACAAACATATCACATGAAACACAAAAATCAAACAAAAAATGGAGGACAATTACCTAACACACATAATCTCAACATTCCTCACACATATACTATAAATACATTCATTCAATATCAGAGACATTGATAAGCGATCCAAACTCATTTAATTTACAAAGCTGCAAAGTAATAATTAACACAAAAGCTATTCAAGTTTGGCTTGATTACATGATAATCGTCTCTTTCCATTCTCATTTAGACATTTCTTAGTCCTTCCACCTCTCTTAGTTATTTCCTCTCTATTCCCCTCTATTCCTCATATTTAAAATAACTAGCCATTAACTAAAAATTTCCTAATTTTTCTACACTTGTTCTCCTTTGTAGAAACTCTAGAACACTCTAGCCTAATTAATTGTCTCTTTTAGAAAGTGCTACATGACCAAGAATGCTAACTCATCATAACTCCCATAAAAAATCTAGATTCCCTTCTAGGGCTAGGACAGATGTATTTGCATGAGAAACTCACTTTTCTAATTTATATAAGTTTTAATTAAGAGAATCTACTCCCTTTAAAAATTGCAAGACCGCTTAGTTCTAGGCAAGAGATGATTGACTTGATTTTATGCTCTGCATCATTACCATAATCTCTTTCAAGGCATTGCCGTATGCCTTTGCAAATTTCTAGTATGAGTTTGCTTTTCAGAAGCCAACTCCTTGTTGTCATTCACATGCCGCTTCACTAGTTGTTACATGAAGGACACAACTTCAGGAAGTAGTAAGAAACTGATAACATTTATGACTACTCTAATGAAATAATTTTTTATTTTCAAAGATAGATTTTCCATAACTTTTAAAATAGAAATTGTGAAAATGGTAAGTGTAAATTAAATCATATTTTAAAGTCTTAAATACATTTTTACATTTTAACATATAATGTAATCCATAAAAAAATTATATGAACAAATTCTTTAAAAAATAGAAATAGTTAAACTACGGTTAGCATTTATTTCTTAATAATATCTTTTATCTAATTGTACTATCAAATTGTACATCTTTTATCTAATAAACATCTTCCAAACCCCCTACTAAACCAATCTAAATCCAAGCTATATATATAACATTACATTTCACTTAACATCTTCAAAGTCATTTTAATACATTCATAGGATATCTATGTATCTAAATCCAAGCTATATATATAACATTACATTTCACTTAACATCTTCAAAGTCATTTTAATACATTCATAGGATATCTATGTATCTAATTAATGCGCTTTAAATGCACAAAATTAATTTTTATGGGATTTTCCACACTTCTAATATCTTAACCAGCCATTATCATTACTTCACTAATAGTGAATACAGAGTGGAAATTAAAAATCCCATCGACGATTTTACGTCATAGACAATCGTTAGTAAATTTTATCTCTTAACACCATTTGAACGCCGAAATACCCAAGGACACTATCATTATCTTGTGTTCGTTTCTGGTCATTGTTTTCCTAGATTAGAATTATAATTATCATATTAGAAATATATAAATAAATTATAAAATGAATCAATTTAAATTAAAGGTAAGTTATCCATGTTGTTAAATTTCAATATTAGAAAAGTTAGTTAAAAATAATAAATGCTAGGGTTTAATTATAATTATGATAATAGAGATATATAAATAAATTATAAAATGAATCAATTAAAATAAAAATAAGTTAACCAAGTTGTTAATTTCAATAATAGAAAAGTTAGTTAAAAGTAATAAATGCTAGGGTGATATATAGAAAACAAGTTATATAATTTTTAATTTTTAATTAAAAATGAGGGACAATTTATTTATAGTTCTATAAATGATTAAAAATAAAATAGAAGGAATCCAATTCATTAGTTATTTAAAAGTTAGTTAACTAAATAAATAATAGAGTCATATAAGGGTTAAAAAGAAAATTTCTTCATAGACAAAAATAAACAAAGAATAATTATTTGAAGTTAATAGCAAGAATAAGTGCTACAACAAAACCTTAAACTAGAAAAACCTCAAGGAACAAAGACCCCAATAAACAAGAAACCAAGGGAGAAATAAAAAGACAAAGAGAGAAAAAACAAAGGGGGGAGGGAAGGTCGGAAGACCACGACTAGGAGGAGAGCACTGGAACCCAGCAGCTACTGACCTTCTAGCCATCCTTCCTATTGAGATTGTTCGACCTTTTTTCAATCTCGAGCGCTTCCCTAAATTTTCGATGATGGAAATGGGACACTCTGGCAATTACACTAGCCTCCTCAATGCAGACATGATGATTGGTTTTCTCGACATGCTCTGCTAAAGCGGAAGACTTGGCTCTCCTATGCTTAAGGTCAGCTGCGTGCTCACTAATCCTCTGATTAATGGAGCGACCAGTCTCACCAATATAGGGGGTCCCATAGGAACAAGGAATAATATAAACCCCTTTCATGTCCTTGGGGTCGATAGGATCCTTCACCGATCTGAGGGACTTACGAATGGTATTGAGAGGTCTAAAGGTCGAGGGGACATTATGCTTCTTAAGAATCCTCGCAATTCTGTCCGTGGTTCCCTGAACATACGGAAGATGGACCCCGGGAATCCTCTCCTTCTTATCTCTTTTAGCTATCGAATTCTTAGCTACTAAGAGGAAAGCCTTATGTCCCAAGCGCCTACTATAACCATTCTCAACAAAGACATTAAGGAGATGGGATTTCTCCTCCTCGAAGCTCTTATCATCAGAGATTCTTAAGGCACGAGTGGCAAGGGTGTTGAGAACCCCCAACTTCTGAGCAGGGAAATGGTGGGAACTAGCATGAAGATATTGCTCCGTATGAGTTTTCTTATGAAACACCCAGTGGGAGAGGGAACCATCACTATTCTTAGAGATAAGAATATCTAGGAAAGGGAGGCAGCCATCGACTTCCTACTCCTTGGTGAACTTAATGGCAGAGGATTGACTATTGAGATGTTCGAAGAAGAGGTCTAACTCCTCTTGGCCATGAGACCAGATGACATTAGTGTCATCCACATATCTTTTCCAAAGTTTAGGCAGGAGACGGGCTGAGTTAAGAGCCTTGGATTCAAAGTCCTCCATAAAAAGATTCGCAACAATAGGGGAAAGGGGTGAGCCCATGGCAACCCCACAGGTTTGCTCAAAGAACTCACCTTCAAAATAGAAAAAGGTCGACGTGAGGCAGATCTCAACTAACCGAGCGGTATCAGGATCGGTTAGATGGTAGATTACTTCCATAGCCTCATTTATAGGTATGCAAGTGTACAGGGAAACCACATCAAAACTGACTAGAATGTCATCAGAGTCCAGTTTAATGTCCTTGAGCTCCTCGATAAATGAAGCAGAGTCTTTAATGAAGGACCCTATACGACCAACTAAGGGTTTAATCTTCAAGGCAAGGAACTTCGCCAGAAGATAGGTAGGACCCCCAATGGTGTTGACAATGGGCCTAAGGGGAGCTCCTTCCTTATGAATTTTAGGGAGACCATAGATTCGAGGAGTGATAGGACTGCTCTCAATGATTTTACATTGCAGGGGACCCGCCGAGCTACTGGACTTGATGGCAAGGGCCACATTCCTGGAGATCTTCTTCAACGGGTTTTTGGGAAGCTTCCTATAGCTCCCACTATTATGAAGATGCTCCAACATTTTATTGCGGTAGTCTTCCTTGTTAAGAATGACTGCAGCCCCACCTTTGTCATCTTTCAGAACAACAATATCTTTGTTCTGATTCAAGGATTTTAGGGCTTCAAATTCGTCCCTGCTAAGATTGCTCTTAGGAGGCTTAGCTCTCCTAAGGACAATAGCACAATCCTGCCTAATAGTGTTTTTAATACTATCAGGTAAACCACGAATCCCACATTCTATGTCACAAATAATGTCATCAATCGAGATCTTCTTGGGGGCCAAGGCAAAATTTAAACCTTTGCCTAAAACCCTAAAAACAGAAGGGGGAAAGGAGAAACTAGACAAGTTGACAACCTTCTTATTACCATGAGCAGGAGGGGGAGGAGGATCAAATCTACTAAGATTATTCTTAAACTTAGAATTATTGTACCTATTGAGAACCTTTAACCTATTATTATTAAAGATATTATTACTACTTACTATATAATTATTCCTAGAACTAAAATTAGTTACATCATCCTCTAAATTATTATTATTACTGTTATTATTACCAATACCCATATTATTATTATCACTAATATTAATATTATTATCAATATTATTATTCATAATATTATTATTATAATTATTATTATTAATATAATTATTATAATTATTAATAAAACTATTCTCCTTCATATTAATAATATTATTAACATTCCTATTATTAATAGTATTGCCATTATTACTCTTATTGAAAGAAACATTCGAACCAGAAAATGAAACATCAAGAGAGCCACTCACTGGGAGGTTAGGACCCATACCGATAGGAACCAAGTCACCACTTTGAATTCGATGGCTTGCAACCGGAAGATTGACTCCACGTTCAACGTTACAATTCATTCCTTCAGACGGGGCCTGCGCATTGTCAATATGAACCACACAGCTCGGAATAGGTTTAGAATGAAACAAAAAGGGCAAACAGACTTTGCGCTCCATGCTATCATGCAAATCTTCACACGGAAGCTGCGTGCCTACAAGAATAACCGAGCTGCCAACCTGAAAAGGATCAAAATGAGAAGAAACCAGAAACCTGACTCTGCGCTCCATGCTATCATTCACATTTTCAACCTGAGCCTCCGTGCTGTCAACATGGACCACGCTGTTTTGAATAGGTTCAGAATGAGACGAGCAAGGTAGACAGGCCCTACGTTCCATGCTATGAGAGATCAATCGTACAGGGTCCTTCGTTAAAGACTCCACTTCGTTTATCAAGGAGCTCAAGGACATTAAACTGGACTCTTATGACATTCTAGTCAGTTTTGATGTGGTTTCCCTGTACACTTGCATACCTATAAATGAGGTTGTGGAAGTAATCTACCATCTAACCGATCCTGATACCGCTTGGTTAGTTGAGATCCGCCTCACGTCGACTTTTTTCTGTTTTGGAGGTGAGTTCTTTGAGAAAACCTATGCGGTTGCCATGTGCTCGCCCCTTTCCCCTGTTGTTGCGAATCTTTTTATGGAGGACTTTGAATCCAAGGCTCTTAACTCAACCCATCTCCTGCCTAAACTTTGGAAAAGATATGTGGATGACACTAATTTCATTTGGTCTCATGGAAAAGAGGAGTTATACCTCTTCTTCGAACATCTCAATAGTCAATCCTCTGCCATTAAGTTCACCAAGGAGCAGGAAGTCAATGGCTGCCTCCCTTTCCTAGATATTCTTATCTCTAAGAATAGTGATGGTTCCCTCTCCCACCGGGTGTTTCATAAGAAAACTCATACGAAGCAATATCTTCATGCTAGTTCCCACCATTTCCCTGCTCAGAAGTTGGGGGTTCTCAACACCCTTGCCACTCATGCCTTAAGAATCTCTGATGATAAGAGCTTCGAGGAGGAGAAATCCCATCTCCTTAATGTCTTTGTTGAGAATGGTTATAGTAGGTGCTTGGGACATAAGGCTTTCCTCTTAGCAGCTAAGAATTCGATAGCTAAAAGAGATAAGAAGGAGAGGATTCCCGGGGTCCATCTTCCATATGTTCAGGGAACCACGGACAGAATTGTGAGGATTCTTAAGAAGCATAATGTCCCCTTGACCTTTAGACCTCTCAATACCATTCGTAAGTCCCTCAGATCGGTGAAGGATCCTATCAACCCCAAGGAAATGAAAGATGTTTATATTATTCCATGTTCCAGTGGGACCCCCTATATTGGTGAGACTGGTCGCTCCATTAATCAGAGGATTAGTGAGCATGCAGCTGACCTTAAGCATAGGAGATCCAAGTCTTCCTCTTTAGCAGAGCATGTTGAGAAAACCAATCATCATGTCTGCATTGAGGAGGCTAGTGTAATTGCCAGAGTGTCCCATTTCCATCATCGAAAATTTAGGGAAGCGCTCGAGATTGAAAAAAGGCCGAACAATCTCAATAGGGAGGATGGCTGGAAGGTCAGTAGTTGCTAGGTTGCAGCGCTCTCCTCCTAGTTGTGGTCTTCCTGCCTTCCCTCCCCCCTTTGTTTTTTCTCTCTGTCTTTTTATTTTTCCCTTGGTTTCCTGTTCATTGGGGTCTTTCTTCCTTGAGGTTTTTCTAGTTTAATGTTTTGTTGTAGCACTTATTCTTGCTATTAACTTCAAATAGTTATTCTTTGTTTATTTTTGTCTAAGAAATTGTCTTCTTAACCCTTATATGACTCTATTATTTATTTAGTTAACTAACTTTTAAATAACTAATGAATTGGATTCCTTCTATTTTATTTTTAATCATTTATAGAACTATAAATAAATTGTCACTCATTTTTAATTAAAAATTAAAAATTATATAACTTGCTTTTTATATATTACCCTAGCATTTATTACTTCTAACTAACTTTTCTATTATTGAAATTAACAACTTGGTTAACTTATTTTTATTCTAATTGATTCATTTTATAATTTATTTATATATTTCTATTATCATAATTATAATTAAACCCTAGCATTTATTACTTTTAACTGACTTTTCTAATATGGAAATTTAACAACTTGGATAACTTACCTTTAATTTAAATTGATTCATTTTATAATTTATATATATATATTTCTAATATGATAATTATAATTAAATTAGTGTAGTTACTCTAACTTATTTAAATAACTATTATTCAAAATTTAAATTAATTTAATAGATTATTAATACTTATTAGTTTGTGGAATAATCCATTTGATTTATTAGTGAGTAATATTATATATGGATATTTATGCGTATTTATATAATTAATAATAATTTTTATAACTAACTATTAACCCAAACTATTTTAGGTTATAATTTATTTTTAAAAGCATATATTCATAATTTTAATTGGTTTAAGAGTATCCATTTATTCTTATTTTAATAAGAATCTAACTTACCCAAGTTATATTTTTAATTAGATAATGGTCATACCAAATCTAGCTTCAGTCGTTGGAGTATCTGCTCTATCTATTTAACATGAAACGCCTCATATGCGCATTCAACTTGCCCTGACAATGAACCACACTAGCTAGTTCGAAACAGATAGACAAATGAAATATCTGTGATTTACTCTGAAAAATCTCTCATTAAGATATACACTATTATCAACCAACAAGTTTAACCAAAACCCACTTAACAAGATAAAAGATAAAAAACAATTATACGTACATCTTTCATACATAAATTATATCTTTTGTTTATAAAAAAAATTGAAAACATAAATTATTACCATAATATACGTACATCTTTCATACATAAATTATATCTTTTGTTTATAAAAAAAATTGAAAACATAAATTATTACCATAATATTTATAAATCGCCGGATTGCAAGCTTTATATATCAATAACTTAACCAATAAATTATTGAACACAAATAATTATCTCCACATGCACGTATACAGATAAATTTATGATTAAAGATTACATGAAACCAACGATTTGAGAATTTAAAGTGATTTATCTACTAACTTTCATTACACAAATTAATCACCTTGTCCGGTACATTAATATTATTTTAATTCATATGTTTTTGTCAATATAATAAAATTTTGTTATTTTTGTAGGTCTTGATTATTTTCCAAATTAACTTATTGATAATATTTTTCAATTCATCTTTAATTTATCTTATCGATATTGCATACGATTGGCTAATCTTAATGTTATACTTTTATGCGTTTAATGAAGATAGGATATATCAAAGTCTTCGATGAGAAAAAGCATGAACCATAGGTACAACTTCTAAGTCGGTTAGAAACATGCCAAGCAATAGACAAAGCAAAGCATGATAATATATAGAAATTTAGAAATGAAGCAAATTCATAACTATCCCATCCGTAAGGTACAAAGCTTTTACTTATAAAATAAAAGAACTTGAAAAATGGGGACATTTGTGACAAGGTATCTACTAATAAATTAATTAATTTGAAATTAAAGTAAGTCAACTGCAACGACATTCAAATTAAAGTAAGTCTTTGCCTGTTAATCTAGAATCGAACTTGCTTATCCATGTTTGAAAACATGTTTCTTCCGCGTTTAATTTACAAAAGAGTACCGACCGATGTTCTTCATTCCTTCACCACCACCCGGCATGATCGTCCGTTCAAAGGCAACGAATATTTTGTCAGGTTTGCAGACTTATAAATATTCAAGTGTAGTAAAAGGTATCTGTAAAGTAAAGGTCAGCTCCACAATTTGAGCCTGCAACTCACCGACAACCCAGCTAATAACAAAGATTAGGCGCTGACGACAAAGTTTCCCTTCTGTTCATACAATGCAGGGCTGCAACCAGAAGAACTACGATATCAGGCCTTTATGGGGATGGTTTCATGGCAGACGTAGGGTTCTGCAATTTTTAATATTGATGGTGGTGATGATGCATGTATTTGTGGACAGTGGGAACTGTGATTTTGAAATAAATCCCACAAGAGATCGAACAAGTCCAGGGACATCAAGCAGAAGGGCGTTGATTGGATCTTCACCACCCGATTGCAAATTAAAATGCGGCGGATGCACTCCCTGTGTGAACGTACTAGTTCCCATCCATCCAGGCACTGTCAATCCACAGAATTCTGAGAACTACTACCCTCAGGTTTGGAGATGTACATGTAGAAGCAGGCTATACAATCCATGATTTCAGTCATTCTGATGTTATGTTGTTGAGTTATTCTAGTATTGATCCATTTGGATCATCATATGAAATTTTCTTTATGGAAATCTCAATATTCGGACAAGATATGAAGTCCTAGTTAGCATTCTCAATTTTAATAGAATGTTGTTTTACCAGATATATAAGAGATACATGGATTTACCAAAGGTATATAAAATAATCTAGTTTAAAATATTACCAGATGAGATGAAGTTCTTGTATATAGCATTCTCATAGTTGATAGAATGTTGTTCTACCAGTTGAGATAGTAGACAGAGTTTTACCTACTCATGTATACACTCATAAGGAGCATATAATATTTTCTTTTACAAATACACGTATAAGGAACATGTAAATCTCCAAATACAAACAGGAAAGAACTGTTCATTGATTCACATACTTGGTCGGCAGGGATGAGCCGCAGCACAAAAGTAAATATGGAGAAAACGTGATCCTCTTGCTATTACTAATATGAAGTGAATTCATATTGATGACGACATTATAACATGTATTAATGCTATGTCTAATTTTGAAACAATTGTCACAGATTGTGGAAGAGGTCTTTGCTGGATGGTTTATGTTGTTGTTCAGACACTGCTTGCCACTAACTACTACTGTTAGAAGATACGGTTTGCCCTGCTCTCTTTCTACTGTTCTGTTATGCGGTGTAATCCTAGCGGTATATGGCATATGACCCAGTGAACGACTATATTCATGTTCAAGTAAATCCGTGGTATCCCTTCCTCTCCATCCATCGCTACTATCCCTATCTATAAATAGAGAAATCACCGGCCGAGGTTTTCAAATTTACGAAATATCCCTACTCATATTCCAAATAAATTCATCCAATTCCTATGGGGCGCCGAGATAACTCGACTAGTATTTCCTAAATAATTCATTTTCCCATGAATTACAGTTGCTATCGCATCCAACCATTGGTGTTCACTTATGGAATTGCTATCTAGCAATTTAGAATGGATTGAGTTGTCCTTAAATTTTAGGAATATTTTAAAATTTGACTGTCAGGAAAATTTATTAATTCAGAAATAGGTCAAATAATTGATCTCTAAAAGAAACGAGAATACAATCCGCTAATCAAAAGATAGGTCGAGATCAATCTGCTAGTCAAAAGACAAGTCCAATAATTTATCTCGAGAAGAAGCTAGGATACAATAATTGACCTTCCTCCTAACCATCTGAGATATTTAGAAAATCTGGGAGCATGGTTGTGGGCTTTTGGCTTTACACCACTAGAGGTCTGAATTCCAGTTGTTTGCCCAGTTACACGATAGGGAGTTTGAAACTCTTAAAAACATTGAATCTGACTGGCTACTTTCTTTCCAAATTCTAATTCTGCTTCTACCTCTCCCAGAGTTTGAATCTACGCTGTTGGATTTATACCATTGGGGATTTGAACTCCAGTAGTTTACATCGTTATATCCTAACAAAGCCACAATATATAGTTTGAATCTAGGCGGTTGGATTTATACCATTGGGGACTTGAACTCCAGTACTTTACATCGCTTTATTTTAACAAAGCCACAATATATAGTGTTAGGGTTACGGTTACGGTTAGGGTTAGATTCAATTATTATTATTATTATTATATCATAAAGGGTCGGGCTTTCATATTTTTCAGGATTTGAATCTGGGATTTTGGCGCTTCATTAGGGAGGGCTTGAACTTAGGTTGTTCGTATAGCTGCACACTGTCCCAAACACCATGGAGGGTAGTTTAAATTCCTTATTTTTATATGTTTAAACTTACACATTTGGCTTTCCAAGAAGATTTTACACTGCTTATTTATATAATTACACTTTCCAATCACACTATGGATTAGTTTAAATATATATATTTGGCTAAAACACTATGGATTAGTTTAAATATATATATTAGGCTAAAACGCTCCACGAAGACTCCGCACCAGCTAGAGGTTAAATTTTGGTGTTAAGGCGATTAAACTTTATCCTAAACACTGAGCCTAAGCTACAGCAGGACCTTACACACCTCCCCCATTCGAACTATAAAATGGTCATTTTGATGTAATAACAACCTTAGAGAACGAGTAGATATGGATTTCAAATAAAATTTCATTTAAAGTCAATATATCTATTTAAAACGGTTTTCTCCAAAAATCTCGTGTACAAGATATATCAGTGAATGGTGAGTTGCTGGTGATAGCATCATGGAAGGATAAATTGCAAGAGATTACAATGATTTATCTAGATTCATGATGCTTCATGGACTACGGATTTACAATTTCTCTTTAACGACATATACTTTCTGAGGAATGAAAATAATATAATGTAGCTTGGGAGATTGATTAGGTCAAAATGGAAGTTAATAGTTTCTTACGAAATGCCCCAATGTTTTTTTTCAAACTATCTTTAAATTTTTGAATTGTCATTGAATTTAATGGTTATGGAAGTCACGATTGAAATTACTTGATTAATCTTTATTTTATTAAATTAATAAAAGTGTTTGTGACTATTCAAGAAAGAGCACTTGAGTAGAGATTTATTGCCAAAATATTGCTAGTGATTAAGTGTACAAAGTGGACCCTCCCAAAATGTCTCTTAAAAAGAGAAAAGTTGATAAATAAATTAGGATAATGAGAGAAATATTATACTAAGGACTTAGTCATAAAGAAATTCTAAGTTGAGTTAAAGAATAATAAAGTATTAGGGCGTAGAAAAGAGTGTTTTAAAGAAAAAGTATATATTTTTTTTAAATTAATGAAAGATTAGTAACTAAGGTACACTCACCCTTAGAGCATGATGTTGCTAATGAAAAATATGTTGGGAAGATCTATTATAAAACCACTCATAAACACAAGAATGATATTGATTCTTGAAGGCAAAATGGTCTCCGCTGGGCAGGGATTGTTGGAGCCAATTCATGGTTGGGTGAAACATGCTATGTTATAATCTCCTAGCATCTAGTCACGATTAGACATGTGTTGTCTTGATTGTACATGTTGATTTGTATAATAGCTTACAGCTTTCATAGTGATGAATTATACTAAATATTTAATGAAAGAGTGAATTATATAAAGATATGCATGCTTATGTAATGAAATTTTTGTAATGTGGGTAAACTAGGTGAACTATGTATTATAAATGAGAGTAAATAAGTTAAAGAATCCTCTTTTACATACCCTTAATAGTATTATAAATTAGAAATTAAATGGTGCACAAGATTGAATGGTAAGAATTATGTATTTATCTTGAAAGACATTCAACTAATAGAATTACTCATAAGTGTAAACTGATAGTGCTTGTTTGGGTATTGTGAGAGATCATTTAGTATTTCCTAGAAAGAAGGTTATCTATCTATATATATATATAGAATTCATATATTTATAATATAGATTATATACCATATAGATTAGTTTGAATATCAAGGGAGATTCCTAGTAACCAAATGAAGGTGTTAACAAAATTTATCAATTAAATACGAATCTCATAGCGAACCTGTAAGCAACATTTTTGATAAGGAAAGATGGAATTTCTCATGTATTCTTGTAAATTAAATAAATTATCTATTCTATTTGTGAGCATAGAAAAATGGATTTTGATTAGAGTAGCTGTAGAAATATACTTATGTATATTAAATACTTGCATCATCCAAAATTTCCTATAAAGGATTTGAATAATCAAATCCTAAGAAAATCATTACTATGTTTAGAAAAAGGGTTTAATCAATTTGAACATACAAAAGCAGTATATAGTAGCTCATAGTCTAGATTTTCCATACTAATGTAACAAGTATGGTAAACCAATCATTCTTACTAATGTATGAATATTATATTAAGACAATAAGAATATTGAATCAAGATGAAGGAAAAGAGAAACAAGTGAAACAAGTTTCTAATTTATAGGAACATAAGAAATTACAAAAAAGATTCTAACATAGAATTAGAGTTAGAGGGTAACATCTAACTCTAGTTATGAGAAAACGGAAAATTATTTCACCATATTTAAAACAAAAATTCCAGATTTATTACAAATATAAATACCATAAAAAAAAATTGAAATGAAAAATAATATCATTAAATAAAAAAACAAAACAAATAAGAATCTATACTTATAAAATGAATGAGAAATAAGAATCTATACTGATATATATATATATATATATATATATATATATATATATATATATATATAAATATAAATATATATATAAATATATATAAATAATGAATGAGAAATAATAGTCTATACTTCGTTAAGGCTCGGCCTTTGTATACAAATCGTAACCCTAGTAAGGTTAGGAATCTAACCAGAAAGCTTGACTTGGGTTATCATGAAGAAAACCATTCAAAAATGATAAATTTAAGGAAATTTTGACCGAAATGAAAAATGTTTGAGCTGTAAGGAAAAGAAGTGCAAGTCAATTACAAGACTACGGTAAACTTCCTTGGTACGAATTGAATAAAAATCTTTCCTTCCATAGGCCATAGTTGTAACCATTGGTAACCTATAGAGGATTACTATTATTAAGAACGAGGTGGAGAGTCATAAAGATAACCATATAAAAAAAAAACATGTAGAATAAAATTATAACTAAAAATGGCCCCGAGAATGTCCTCCTTCATCGAACTATGGAAGCCAAGGTAATACTCATCATTATTATAATATTTGAAAAGTAATATTTGAGTATAAAACAATTACAATGAAGAGTATAACGAATCAAAGTGCTAAGAGTATAACGAATCAAAGTGCTAAAAGGATGATTTATTTTCCTTGGCCATTAGTATCTATAGCTAAAATAGATACCAATTTTATTTATTAACTAGTAGAACATAATGAAGAAAACCTAATTCCGAACACTAATTATAAAAAATCCATAGCACATATTGCAAAGAGAAATAGAAAGTACATTACCCAAATGTCCATTAGAGTCAAATTATCGTAAATTATCAAATTCAAACTCTAGTTGTGCCCTAAGAGCTAGGACAACGGTCTAATGTGCTAAACCTAAAACAAAAAACACCAAATTGTATAAACAAGGAATTTGGGAAATGAAATAGATAAACACCAAATTGTATAAAACAAGGAATTTGGGAAATGAAATAGAAGTTATCTCTCGAAGTTGGGAGATGAAATAAAAGTTACCTCCTCAAGAAGAGATTTTCATATAAATTAAATCATTATATTTTTTTTCATTCATCTCAATTATTTTAGAGTGGGAAAAGTGGAGGAATCAATTTTTAGGACCATTTTTACCTGTGGGACCAATTTTATCAAATTGGGTAACCTTCAAGGAGTATTTTGAGGCATGAAATAAAATTTTTGGGGACTAGAATTTTGTTGCTTTAGCTCCACATCTTTTATTTTCTATTCTATAGATAGAACCTTTCCAATGATAATGTCAATTGGAGTTTATATGTGAACTTTATGCCACTTAGACTTTGACCTTCGTGTTTTCACCACCATAATTCAAGAGGATGCCACTTCAGACCCTATTATTCATGAAATAGGGCTATCGAAGTGATTATGACGTAGAAGAATCTATAAGAGTCTATATTGTAACTATAGTTAAATTTGAAGAAGTCTAACCTAACCACTAATAGGCTAGTAGGTTGTGATATAACCATACTACTAGGAGGAAAAGGGTTTCCGCTCTTTCGAGTGCATTTGTTCCATAACTAAGGAAAGACTGCCAAGAGAGATAGGAGATAGAGAACATAAAGAGGATTTTTGCCATGTAGTAGCCCATGGGCCAAAGACTATACTTATTCTTGTAGCCATATTTCCATTCAGAGAAAAAGAGTAGAGAAACCTCACCTTCCAGTTGAGTTTTTCTCCTACAAAGATTTCCAAAGCATATATTGTGTTAGATGTGTGTGTGAGATTTTATTTGGTTGTTCTTTATTTTTTACAAAATTGTAAATTTATATAGATGCACTATTAATAATAAAACAACAAATCTAAAAAAGATTAGAATAATGTAGAATTTCATATACGAAAATTTATGGACCAACTATGAATTTGAAACTCTAAAAATCCAAATTTATCTAGGGCTCACGATGTTACAAAAAAAAACCCTATTGAATCTTCTGCAAGTAAAATAAGAACACTAATGAAAACCATTAACATAACAAAGAAAATAACATAAACAAATATAATAAAAACAATGACATGAAGTAACAAGAACTGTACAGTGATTTCCTTACTATTTCAAAGATACCGATAATGAATTAATGGAGATTAGAGCTTATATAGTAAATTAAGGAATAAAACGTTCAAAAGGTACAATTTCCTTTAGTAAGTGCAGTGCCCATTTAATTTATTTTTTCGTGGAAATTAGCTATGTTACATTCCTTCAGTCAAATTATACCACCATGAAGATAATGGTGATTTCCATTTTAAAGTAATTTAAAATGCGTTAATGATAGTTATCCGAATAAAATAACATGCCCGGTTGAGGATAATGGTTTTAAACTCATGACAATAAATACAGATTTTCATTTTAAAGTCACATTTTCATTTTCAAGTAACTGCCATAGCTGTTATTGTTTTTTTTCAGCGAAGAAAAAAGATTAGAGTAAATACTTATTTAGAAGTTCTGCATAATTATTTTATACTAAATTTATGAAATTTAAATTTACATACGCATTTATTCCATAGTTCAATCCTATCCAATTACAAACCCTAAATTTGAATAAGAAAAATCATAAATATCTCGTCCAATGTAAATTCAATTCGCAATATGCTTTCTTCATATTAAGTGAATTTGTAAAACGGTTACAAATTTATATTTTTTCCATGTACTTATCAACCATTTTCTCTGAACTTTTACCGAAAATGTAAAAAAAATAATCCAAATATAAATTTTCTCTCTTTATTTGTTACTATGTTTGTTTATTTGTTACTATGTTTGTTTATTAATTGGCATATGATACCATATTGCTTCTTGAGGTTCTATTTAGTGAAAAAGTGATTCTTACGACCTAGTCCATCCCTTCGTAATTTTCCTTTAGAGGTGCCATCTAAAAAATATATTATAATTAAATGTTTTTATATTTGTAAACGTCAAAATTAGAACAATCACATTTAATACTTTGGTTGATATACACTAATCAGTGTCATTTTCATATGTTGATTTTCATATAAATAGTGGGAAATACCGTTAATTAGTATATATCAACTATATTAGTAAATATGATTTTGCTAGTTCAAGTCAACATGTGAAGTGGATTTATTGACCATGGTTGTTAAGGGGCATTGGCGTTGATCAAGTTTGATGAGGTTTCCCATGGTTAATATTACATTGATGTTACAACAATGGTTACATTAATGGTTAAGATGGTTGATGTAGCTGACCATGGCTGAACGAGGTTGACCATTATTGACCATATTCATCCATAGATATCTCTAATGGCCATTATAGTTGACCATATTTAACCATAGAGACCTTGGTTGACCATGTTTGACAATTTTAACCGTAGTTGACCATGAATGGCCATTAGGAATTGGTAGAACATGGAACGTTCTAGGTTGACTATGGTTGAAGAAAGATGGCCATTGTTCATCATGTTTGACTATTGATCATGGCAGGCCATCGTCGATCACAAATACCCTTTTCATGCTTAACCATAATTTATCATGATTGAACATAAATATATTTATTGATAGTTATGCTTGACCATATTCCACCATAGAGAAAAGGTTAGCCATCTTTCACCATTATAGTGGTAGAGAGCTTGATTGACCATTATGGTTGATCATGGTTGATTAGGAGCAACTAAGGATGACCATGGCTGACCACGATTGACCATATTCAACAATAGTCCACCATGGTTTATCCTGGTTGACCAAATTGAACAATATATACATTGATCATGGTTGACCTTGATCATGATTAGTAATGCTTCACCCTGATCATGGTTACTCATATTCATCCATAGAAACCTTGATCATGGTTGAACATATTCAACAATAGAAACCTTCATCATGGTCGAACATATTCAACAATAGAAATCTTGATCATGGTTGACCATAGTTGGGGATATACAACCATGATTGATCATGGTTGACCATGTTTAACCCTATTCAACCATGGTTGGTCATGGTTCAAGATGGCTAATCATGGTTGATCATGGTTGACATTGGTTTATCATTATTGATCATGGTTAATCATGGTTGACCATGGTAGATTATAGTTTACCATAGAGACATTTATTGACCGTATTCAACCATAGAGACCTTAGTTGACCATGTTTGACCATTATAACCATAGAGATCTTGATTAAGTATTATGGTTGATGATTTCTGATCGCGGTCGACCAATGATGACCATGGTAAACCATATTCAATCATGATTGATCATGGTTGACCAAATTCAACCATATAGACCATGATCATGGTTGACCATAGAGACATTGATTAACCATTATGCTTGACCATATTCAATGATACAGACCAAAGTTGACCATGTTCGACCATTCTATTCATAGACACCTTGATTGACCATTATGGTTTATCATGGTTGATTGTGGTTGACCAAGAATGACGTAAGTTGACTAATGTTAACATTGTTTGAATTTAATCAACAATGGTTGACTACAATTGAATATGGTCAAGTTACGTTGACTGAAGACAGCTATGAGAGAATAATGTTGACTATTAGTAAATATGGTAAACATAGGGTTGACTATGTTTGATCATGGTCAACCTTTTAAGCATTGACTATAAAGGATGACTTTGTTCTACTATGTCTCACTAATGTGGTCAACTATGTTTAATTATTAATATTAATTAATAATATTAATGGGTGATTATATTTGACTTAATTTGAAAGGTGTTGAGAGTTAAACATAGTCAAACACAGTCCAACATTGTCAACCACATTAGTGAATGTGGTTGACTAATTTTCTAATGTTGCATTGCGACAATGTTTATCACATTGCAATGTTGCATATGTGTATGTACCATTCCAACATCACAAAATGTTTGATTATTGAAATCAAGTAGTAATATTAATAGGTAATTATGTTTGACCAAAGTTTAAGAGTTTTGATTGTCAAACATAGTTGAAAATAGTCAACCAAATTATTACATGTATCTCACCACATTTTATAATGTCTAAATGCCTCATTGGATAAACTGCAATGTAATATAATATTGCAACAATGTTTTTCAAATTCTGCTATTGGAAAAAAATTGTACCATTCTAATGTGTTGAAGGCCAGAAAATATCTGCGTCAACATTAGGGAAAACTACCCAGTCGGGAACATAGGGCAACTCCTTTTCCATTTGGAATAGTGGCCCCGACTGGGTTTATGGGAGTAGTTTCCCTTAATAAAAGATAAGAAGTCAATATGATATATAAGTGTGTGATTGATTATGTGAATGAAACTAAGAAATAGAAATACATCGACTTAAACTATCTATCCAAGGAAGGCTTTTTTTTGTACATGTGACTTATAAAGATCTCACATTAAGAATGATAATATAGATCATGAAATCCTTTATGAGATTAAAATATATAAAGATAACTAATTTAATTAAATCAGTTGTTGAAACATATCACACATACTAGGTATCATTGTTCATTCATATACTTAAAATATTTCAATTAAGCACATCAATAGTGATAAAGCTTAATTTATTGCAAACATGTATATGATAAACACAAATATAATAACCATTTAAATCATAAACAAAGTACTAGTATTCATACAATAGTAAGTGATAAACATTAACTCTGCTCATAAGTGAAATAATAGTAGTTCCTCTTTCTATTAAGATTCCTCCAAGATACAGTAGTCCAAACTAGAAGGTTTCTCACAGAAATTCAAAACCATTCCTTCATAACAATTAAGGGTATTTAAACTTTGTAATGAAAACATAAGTCTAGGAAAGTGTCCTAGAATATTGAAGTGGTTTTAACAAACCATACTAAGAAAAATAAAGTAAAAGACCATAATCGATTATAGTTGCAACAACTTCACTATCCATTCACTTCCCAATCTCACATATTTATGTCGTTTTGATTTTAATTAAGGTGAATGATGGAGTCATATATGCATATGTGCAGTGAATAACACATCGTTAAGCACTGAAAGTAAATCAGTAGTGGCATTAGAGAGACGTCTCAGTATCAGCTACTAATTAAACAATTTAACTAGGAAATGCCAATAGCATTCCAATTCAATCTTTGATGCTTTAGCCACCAATTTTACATATGGCAACAATTTGAGAAGTTATTTAGGAGAAAGATTGATTTGTTGCCCACATGTTGGACTTTTTCCGTCTCTGTTACAACAATATCCTTAGTTTAGAACTGTGTTGTGGCACATGGCAGAGAGTCTTTCAGATCCGTGATGAAACTGTTACATTGTCCTTATCGAGCCTAGGTTCATCCCTATTTCATCCAAATAGAGCTTATTATTTATGTTATTAAACTCAGACAAAAACCGATTTGAAATCAAAACATAACAGACTTTGGGCATAACCAATGAAAACATATTTTTCAATATTATAACAATGGCCCCATATGGGAGTGAAAGGTGGCAAGAATGTATGGTATCAGAGCAAGGCTCATCACAAATTTTAAAATGAGACAACATGAAAAGCTTGTGATATTAGGTAGCTCTGATATGGAGCAAATGCAAAACCATGATGAATTTTTTTTAATAACTATATCATATCAATTATATAAGATCTTTGTTTCAACAATGTAATATCAAAGGATTCATTCAAAAGTTCTTATTAGACATATGGACATGAAATTATTATTAATCAACATTAAAAAACATATCATATTGGGATATCATAGTGGAGAGCTTTAAGGATACCATAAAATCTACAGGATCAACATATCATAATATGAATGAAGGGACATATTAGTGGGATCGGAAGTCAGAGGATATCAGAGGATCAGAGCGAAAGGGATATCGAAGATCACTGGTCGGAGCTTTGCAATCAATGACATGATCATCGTTTTGAAAACACTAATATTGGAATCTTTGATATCCTACATGTCGATCCTGTGGGGTCGGGCTTTTGTTATTAAAATCGTAAATGAGTGCTTTTATTATTTTTATTCTTAAAATTTTCAAAACTCATTCCAAGAAAGTTTAACTCGCAAGTTTTTTTTAAAATAGGACATGTTACCATATTCGAAATACCCAATAATTTTTTGTTGATAAGGGATTTAAAACAAAATCCACTTGTTTGCGAATATGTGTCATGGACCTAGGCTACAATATAAGCTTCCACTACGGCAAATTTATCATTTTAGTCAATTCTTTTGGAAAAATGAACCTAATATTATGTTATTTTATTGAAACCTAAAGTATTTTAACCTAAATTAAAAAGGGTCCCACATATTTTATTAGTTCTAAATTAACCATAATAGGGGGGTTGTGAGTAGCACAACATGATGTTACATTATTATTATTATTATTATTGTAGTAGTAGTAGTATTAGTTGTTGTTGTTGTTGTTGTTGTTGTTGTTGTTGTTATCGAACAATATTAAATGTTCATGTGACCAACCAAGGATGACCTTAGTTGGGTATGGTTAACAATGTTTAACTCTTTGAGTTTGATAAACTATGGTTGACTATAATTGAATGTTGTTGAGTTATATTGACTATAATTTATTATGATTGAGTTAAATTGACTAAGGATGGTTATGAGTGATCAATGTTGAATATTTTCAAATACTGTAAACATAGGTTAATGAATTTTGATCTTGATAAACTATTTAGGCATTGACTATAAATGTTTACAATGTTTAGCTATATTTGAATAATCTGGTCAACTATATTTGACTATTAATATTAATCAATAATAATAGGCTTTTATGTTTTACCAAGGTTGAAGATCATTGACTGTCAAACATAGTCAAACGTAATTGAACATAGTCGATCATAGTCAAACATAGTCAACCACATTAGTAAGCAAATTTATTTTAAACCATATTAACTTTAATATTATTAAAATAATTTTATTAAACATTGACTATAGGTGAGCATGTTTTAACCATGGGTGAACATGATTTTTTAACTATAGGTGAACATTTCTATGTTTAAGAACAATTTGACTTTGGTTGAGCATGATTTTATATGTTTATCCATGTTTACCATGTTTAAACATCGTTGAATAATTTTTTACTATGAATGACTTTTGTTAACAATCATAGGACTATGGTTGACCATTTTTTACCACAGTTGATCATGTTTGACTATGGTTGAACATGGATTGACTGTGATTGACCATCATTTGACCATGGTTTAACTATGGTTGATCATGATTGACTATGGTTGAATATGTTTTAACTATGATTGACCATCACCTAACCATGGTTTGACCATGGTTTGGGAGATTTTTATCATACCTTACGCTGGGGATATTATAGAAATGAAGAGATTAGAAAAAAAAATGGAGGATAGTCACCTCACACACATAATATGAAAATTTCTCATATATAAACTATAAATTAACTCATTCAATATCACAAGCATTGATAGGACATACACACTCATTTAATTTGGAAATTTACAGTGTTTATTAGCACAAAATTTATACAAGCGTAGCATGATGACATGATAATTAGCACTCTATAGTCTCTTAAGGCATCTCTTACTCCTTCCACTTGTCTTTTCTATATCCTATCTATTCCCTTATATTCCTCCTATTTAAAATATTTAGCCATTAGCTAAAAGTTCCCCAATTTTGTTACTCATTTCCTCCATTCTAAGAACTACATCATACTCTACCCAAATTATTTTTCTCTTTATAAATGTCTCACATGGCCAAGAATTCTAACTAATAAAAACTACCATAACAAACCAATGTTAACTTCTAGACCTGGGCCACTTTTATTTGCATAAGAAATTGAACATATAATTTATACAAACTTTAATTTAGGGAGTCCACTACCTTTAGAGAATTCCAAGACCATTTAGGTCTAGGAAATAGATGATTGACATGAGCTTATGCTCCTACATAAGAATTCGAAGAAGAATTTTTTTCATGATCTCCTGGTCATGTGTCTCCTTTGAGGTTCTCCTGGATCCAAAAAACTTTTTAACGCTGGACTCCCTCTTTAACTTTGTCCTCTTCGCCTCTGGTAGTTATTGACTTGTTGTTGTTGTCCTCAATATTCTAGGTTTCCATACTTTATTTTGAAATGTTCCAATCACCTTATTGATGTAATCTCTTGCGTTCAATTTTTTTTTCTTAATATATTTTTCACTTTAGGATGGCCATTCTTACATAAATCTTCAATTCCTATATTCATATTAGTCCCTTTTTGACACATGATATTGACACTGTTCAATTGGATCTTTGCTTCGAAATTTAAAAATTTTATGGCACCACTTTCCATTCACTATTCTCATAACTTCTTAGCTTCCACTCTTATTTACCAAACATCTCCTCAAATATGTTTAGGTAAATCAATTTACCTCTCCATGGTTTCCTTATGAAATATTGAGTTTGATTTCACACTCTCATTTTTACTTACATCTACATATTTATTGCACCAAACATTAACTCCCCAAAAATCATCATCAATCATAAGAATGCTTATTTTCATCTCTTCACTATAGTCTAAAAATATGTATAATATTGTTCCTCCATGTGCAATAATCTCTATTTGAACCTCTGAATAATATTTTATAGCATATTGGTGACATTTACTATTGTATTCGTCTATGCAGTCCTCCTCAATCTCAATGTTCACTATGCATTATTATGTCATTCTCAATTTTTCCTTAAAGTCATCATTTATAAGGTTGTCATCCATTATTCCACATGTTTGGATAGTTTAATTTCTATCATCATCCTTATGGTTTCAATTAAAATCAAATATCATTCTTGGGTTCTCCCAGTAGCCTCACCAACAATTTTGTTTCCTCCTCAAATTCCATCAACATTGCATTGGAATTTTGATCTAGATCTTCTTCACCCTTATTTTATATTTTTTCATAATTGAGCTTCTCCCTCTCCACTGTAACAATAGTCTCTTGCAATTATTCTCCCATATCTAAATTGATCCATTGTGTATGATTTCTTCTTTGATTGCATTTATAAGATAACTTTGTCTCTTCCTTTGTTTTTATAACAATTCCTAGAAGTTGTTCATCATATTCAATGCCTGCTAAACCTGCTATTAAATGAAAATAATTATTGTTAAAGACATGAGGCTCTCCAACCTCCATTGGTTTCTCTATTAACACATATTCATGTTAATCTAAAAATTTCAAACAATCCATGAGAACAATGTAAACTTTGAAACGGGAACTCTGGCAAAAAAACCCCAAAAAAACATCAAAAAGCAGTGCTAAAAACGAAAAGTGTTGATGCTGGAATAACACCTATTTTTTTCTTGGGTAAATTTTCAACATGTTTTAAAAATGGTGGTGAAAACCAATTTTTTGCACAAAAAATATCCAAAAAACACCCTCAAAACGAATAGTGTTGATTTTGGAAGAACACTTTTTTTTTTCGAATGTAAAATTTCAACATTTCGAAATAATGGCGTAAAATATGTTTTCATGACCCGAAAAACATTAAATTTTAAAAAAATAATAAAAACATAAAATAAAATTAAAAATAAAAAATCAAAACAATGAAAAAACACAAAACAAAAAAAAAAGTTTAAAAATATAACAAAACATAAATTATGATATATAATAAAAACAAAACACAAAATAAAAATATAAAACTTAAAAAAAAATCAAATATGAAAAAAAAAAAAATCGATCATAAAAATGTAAAAAAAAATAAAAAAATTAATGGTAAAAATTAAAAAACTAAAAAAATTATAAATTATAAACAAATAAATAGTGAAAATAAAAGATAAAAAAATAAAAAAAGCATCAAAAAATTGGCAAAAGAAAAAAAAAATACGGAAAAGAAACAAAAAAACATTTAAAAGAAACTAAGAATTAAGTAGGTAAAAATAGAAAAAAAAATTAAGAAAAAAAAAAAAAAAACTAGATTTAAAAAAATAGAAAATTAACAAAAATAAAAAATAAAAAACGTTAAAAAAAAAATTTATCTCACAAATCGAAAAAGAATTTGGAAAAAAAATAAATTTATATATATATATATATATATATATATATATATATATATATATATATATATATATATATATATATATATATATATATATATATGATGATGATGATGATGATGGTGGTTAACGTCCACTGAGACCAAATAATGATCTATCGGACCTAAAAAGACAAATTATTTATTTTGATTTAAGATTTTATTCCTATGCTCAAAAAGCTTGGAGAGAAGCCTCCCGAGTTCACTATAATTTTGGCATTGTAAAAGGCTAGGAAGGTCAGTATTGTAACAAAGGTTGTGAAATTGAGATCTAATGTGGTTGTATGCTGGGCACTCTAAGAGGAAGTGGTTTTCATCCTCGATGCTCCCATTCTCACAAATATGGCAGATCCTTTCCATCCATTGCGTTTTAGGCTCTACCCAGCGGTCAGTTTCGCTATGGAGCTCATGAGAATTTGTTCTAATCTTTGCTATATTAATTTTCTTTTTTGAGCTAGTTAGAATAGAGAGATACTTTTGATCTTCAAGGGTGGGGTTGATGACCTTCTTATAATAACTTAATTTTCTTTTAGACGCTAAATCTTTCTCACACCACAATTTTTCTTTGAACTTAGAAGCAACAATATCTTTAATGTTATTTACGTTTTGCAAAGCATCATTCTCATTGATCTCCCAATAGTTTAACCAGGCCCTTGTGTCCTTATGCCATCCTCGGTTAAGCCTTAGTTGATTTTGGCTGGAATTTAAAGCTAGCTTAGGAAGTCTATGATTGTCTATGTTATTGAGCTTGTGCTTGTACATCAGAAACCTGAGCATAGCTAGGCTCTCAATAGAAGAAAGACCTGCTTCTATAAGGAGAATAGGATAGGGTGTATTACTTTTAATTTTCAGGTTATAAGTTATAAAACGCTTCTGGATTTGCTCAATCTTCCTCCATGATTCTCTGGAGATGGTGCAGCCCCAAACTTCACAGCCATATAAGATAACAGGAGTGACTAAAGTTTCAAAGAGGAACTTATTTTTATCCCACATTACGAGGTTTGTTGTTTTACAATTATTTTCAAGACCAAAATAAGCTTTCCATCCCCCATTGATCATTTTCTCAATGCTATGGCTCCAGTTGAGCTTGTGATGGATATCAATTCCTAGGTACTTGTAAGAATACACTTCCTCCAAGTTATTATTGTCATACGTAAAAATAGCGCAAGTGTCCTTCTTAGATTTGATAATCATAACTTTTGTTTTGTCTGTATTAACAGTCATACCCATGGTAGAGCAGAAATCCTTAAGAAGCTTGAGTTGCTTATCAAGATCAGAAGGGCACCTTGCCAGAAGAACAATATCGTCAACATAGAGAAGAAGGATAATGACTATCCCAGCTAATATTGTGCCACCACATCCTGCTTCTTCTAAATAGCCTTCGAGCTTATCGATGTAAATGCCAAATAGGGTAGGGGAGAGGGGGCATCCTTGTTTAACTCTGATGTTACACTTAATATCTTTTGACCACCCCTCATTGTTCTTTAGCTTGGCAATTACATTCTCGTATAGCCTTATAGCAGTAGCTCTTAACTCAAGAGGAACCTTTAGCTCTTCTAACCTATTCCAAAGGTTGTATCTAGGAACCGTATCGAAAGCCTTTCTAAAGTCTACAAAGTAGCAGAATAAATTGGATTTATCATTACGACATTCCTCCACAATGATCCTTAGCGTAACAAGGTGGTCTGTTGTTGAGTGATGCCTTCTGAAACCTGCTTGGCCTTTAGCCCGCTTACCTTCACTTTCAAGCCATATGCTTAACTTTTTTTCTAGAATACTACCATATAATTTGGCTAAGAGAGGGTTGATCATAATTGTTCGATAATTAGAGGGGTTATTTGTATCTCCACTTTTAAAAATAGGGATAATGAGGCTCTCAGTCCAAGTTTTAGGGAACCCTTGCTTAACACCTTGATTGAAAAGCTTGTGGATGTGGGGGATGAGGACAGGGCCTCCAATTTTTAAGATTTCTGCCTGGTAACCTTCAATGTCCTTAGCTTTCCCATTCGCGAGGCGATTAACCCCAAACTTAATGTCTTCTAAAGAGAAGACTTCTTTCGTTGTGAGCAGGGTTTCCAAATTATCCGTGACATTAGGAGATTCATAAAGCTTTTTAAGATAAGAATTCCAATCGTGAAGAGCAATTTTGTTATTATCCTTAGTCTTCCTAGTCAGAATCTGCCTCCAAAATTTCTTAGGAGCTACCTTAGAGAGGTATAAGAGATTCTCCTATCTTTGACGAATGTACTGCCTCTTTTTCCTTTTAATTAGGGCTTTGTATATTCTTATCTTGTCCATTTTAAGAGAATCATCAACAGCTTCCTTAATTGCTCTCCTCGCATTTTTACAATCTTTGTCATACCAAGGATTGGTTTTGCTATTTCTTTTATTATTAGAGACTTCAATTGAGAACTTTTTAATAAAATATGAGAGGGTTGTAGTAAAATTATGATATAGGTCTTCTATGTTATCTATACTAGATAAAGGAGGCAAATTAGTTTTTAATTCATTTAGAAAGAGGTCCTTTTTATTTTTATCAAATATTAAGTTCTTTTGGTTGTAAGTATTATTTTCTATGGGAACTCTATGCATGACAAAATTGAGGGTTATAAGTAAAGGCCTATGATTGGAGTCAGGCTCGTGGTCGTTTAAGATGTCAAAGTTTATCATTTCGTTGTATAAAGGAAGATCGGAAATAACGTAGTCTACCACGCTACTACCAAGTCCATGGATGCAAGTCATCTTGCTGGAATTGGGCCACTTTTTTAGACCGTTGCAAATTATGAGATCCTGAGCACTACAGAGCTTGACAAGCTCTGACCCAAACAAATTTTCCCCGAGGTCTTCAGAGCTCCTTTTGTACCTACTGGCCAGGGTAGGGTCTTCGTCTAACCAAATAGGATTAGGGTTGGAACGATTGCTTAAAATAATAGCTTGGTTGCTTGAAGTTCGGGCATTGAAGTCACCTATTAAAAGGATATTACCATCATTCCTTAGGCTAGAAATATCGTTCTCTAAACTATTGTAAGGGTTAGTTTTATCTAGATTCTTCTTCTTATAGAAGTTAGAATTAATGGGGGGGAAATAACATATTGCTATGTAGGACTTTTTATTATTAATGTCTCTTATCTCTATCCAACTAAATTGGTTGTAAGGGTCGTTTTTATAAAGCCTAACATAGGGGGAGATGTTATTCTTAATGTAACAAGCTATTCCCCCAATGCCTCTACGAGAGGATCGCTTGTTCCATGTAGACCATAGCGTAAAGCCATCTATGTTAGGGATCTTAGATTCTTCGTGCTCCCAAGTTTCAACAAGCAAAATAATATCAACATCATTTGAAATCCAACTTAGCTTGGGGCCTTTGTTCCATGGGAAGCCCCGACAGTTCCAAGAAAGGATCCGGAGCATGTTTGATTGCTATTGATTACTATCTTTTTGGTTTTTGTCCCGAATAAAGGCTTTTCTATTTCTGATTATTGCCCATTTTCCTTCCTTTCTAGCTTCTTTTACCTTTTGTACCTCCTTTCTTAATTCTGCTTGATCTTCTGGAATGAGATCTTCGTTTATGAATATTCCCGTTCCTTTTAGACTTGAGGTTTTACTAAGTATGTTGTGCTTATGATCAGTAGAGCTCACCTTTATGCGGATTAATCTTCCTTTATTCTCGGTTAATTTTCCCAACCTTGTTGCTTCTGTGAGACACACTGTTTCAATTTGTAATCTATTATGTAATTCTGTCTGGACTAAGGCTAAAGTATCCTCATCTTCTTCCTCTTTTAAACTGAAGATTATAAGGTTTAAGGTCCTTTTGTTACGTTTGTGGTCTAATTCTATTAATTTTTTCATTTCGTCTTTAATTGGTTTAATATCTAATTTATCTACCACACTATTCAGGGTGAGGCGGCTATTAACTTTTTCTTCTAATTCTTTAATCATGTGTTTCACTTTAAGACCCTCTAAGGTATCAGCGTCTCCTTGCTGTGATGGTTGGTTAGTATCTTGGTTTTGTTTTTCTATAACATGCAATCTAGTCTACATTGCCTCCATTTTATTCTCCAGTAGTTCTATTTTATTTTCTATTTGTTTCTGGATAGTGTTTTCAAGAGATGCAAATTTGTTTTCCAGCACGGCTTCTAACTCTTTTTGTAACTTGGCTTCTCTTTCTTCTCTGCGTTTCTCTAAAGACTCTATATACTCATAGAGGCCTTGTAGAGTAACTGTGATAGGTCTGCCCTTGGTAATCTTTGGTAACTGTGGTGAAGTATTCATACTTGAAATTATATGAGCAAATATGTATTAAAAAGAGAAAGATAAGGAATGTGTGCACCTGATATCCGAACCTGATGTGCGAGCCAAGATCTCCAAGCTTTGGATTGCGAGCTTTAAAACCAAGAGACTGTTTATATATCGCCGAGACGAGACTGTTTATATATCTTCCGAGCCTGCTTATATATCACCGAGACTGTTCATATATCACCGAAACTGTGTGTATCGCGAGACTGTTTATATATTACCGAGACTGTTTCGCGAGACTATATGCGAGCCTCAAAACTGATCATAGAAGATTATGGTCTTATATTGCAGAGGATTGTCGAAGATGCGGGTCTCAGAATCAGGTTCAAATGCAGAAGAATATGCAAGCCAGTGACTTAAATGTGAGCCTCTGCCTCTAGTAAGTAAAAACAAAGAAATTAAAAAAAAAACATTAGCAAAAACTGGGAAAAAAAAGAAAGAGAAATTAAAAATAAACTAGTTTAAAAAAAAAATAGAAAATTAACGAAAAGAAATTAAAAAACTAATGAAATTAATATTAAAAAAAAAAAATCAAATTATATAAAAAAAAAAAAACCCAAAGAATGCATATTTTTTATTAAAAAAAAAAATCTAATTATTTTTTATTAAACCTACTATTTTTATTTTTAAAAAGGGAAAAAAAAAATTCAAATTTTATTTTAAACAATCTTTTTTTTAAACATTTTCTTTTTAATTTCAAAATACAAATAATAAAAAAGATTTTAATTTTTTTCAAAAAAAAATTAATTTTTTAATTTCAAATTAAAAAAAAAATTATTACAAAAAAAAAATTAAAATTTAATTATTTTTTTTTTAACGGAATTTTTTTAAATCTAACCTTTTTATTTACAAAAAAAATTAAAATTAATTTTTTTTTTTTAAACGAACTTTTTTTTCTAATTAAAAAAATTATAATTTTTTTTAAACATTTTTTTTAAATTTAAAAATAGAAATTGTTAACAAAAAATAAAAAAAAAATTAAATTTTTTAATTTCCCTATTTAATTAAAAAAATTATAATTTTTTTTAAACATTATAATCTTTAAATAAACATTATAATTATAATTTTTTTTTAAACAAACTTTTTTTTAATTAAAAAAATTATAATTTTTTTTAATTTTCATATATAAAAAAATTATTTAAAAAAAAAAAATTTAACGAAATTATTTGTTTTTTATTAAAAAAAATATTTTTTTTGGGCCGCCGCACCCTGGCCGCACGTGGTGGCGCGGCCGTGGGCTGAGGGCCTGCCTGCAGGCACCTCCGCCCACGACAGCGCCACCCGCCGCCCGTGGTGGCGCGGCCGTGGGCGGAGGTGCCTGCCCGCACTCTTCTACATCGTAAACTCCGTTAAAAGATATGAACAATATGCCCTAATGCCCAAGTTGAATCGATTGTGTAATTTCCCATCTCCTGTCAACATTTGGGAAGCTATGGCTTTATGGTATTTTCAAATTCTTCCGACTGCAACCAACTTGCTAACCTCATGATGCATTTAACGACCGTGAATGTTGTTGCCACTTATACCCCTAACGTTTTAAGTTTTTAGTTTTCCCGTCAGCTAAAAGCACTGAATATCACCATCAATCATTATCTTGTAACATTCTTATTTAAGAGACTATGTGAACATCATGAACATATTTTTTAAATTTTAATTTTTTTTTTTAATAATTTTTTTATATATGAAAATTAAAAAAAAAATTATAATTTTTTTAATTAAAAAAAAAGTTTGTTTAATAAAAATTATAATTATAATGTTTATTTTAATTTTTTTTTAATAATTTTTTTAAATATGAAAATTAAAAAAAATATAATTTTTTTAATTAAAAAAAGAGTTTGTTTAATAAAAATTATAATTATAATGTTTATTTTAAAATTATAATGTTTAAAAAAAATTATAATTTTTTTAATTAAAAAAAAGGTTTGTTTAAAAAAAAAAAATTTTATTTTTATTTTTTTAAAATAAAAATGTTAGTTTTAAAAAAAAATAATTATTATTAACTTATAAAAAAATCAAAAAATAAAAAATATGCATTTTTTTTGGGGGTTGTTTTTTTTTATAATTTTAATTTTTTTTTTTTTTTTTTTTTTTTTTTATATAATTTGATTTCAAAAAAAAAAATCAAAAATAGGTATTTTTTGATAAATTGTAAATGTTATTTTTATTTTTTTATTTATTTTTTCATTTGAAAAGACATATATTTTCCGCCATTTTAATATTTTTTGGGTTTTTTTTTTTTATAATTTGATTTTATTTTTGTTTTTTTTAAATATTAATTTTACTAGTTTTTTCATTTTTTCGTTAATTTTCTATTTTTTTTTTAAACTAGTTTGTTTTTAATTTTTTTATTTTTTCCCTAGTTTTGCTAATGTTTTTTCTTAATTTCTCTATTTTTACTTATATATATATATATATATATATATATATATATATATATATATATATATATATATTTTTCAAATTCTTTTAGGGTTTATGAGATAAATTTTTTTAACATTTTTTAGTTTTTATTTTTTTTTGTTTTATATTTGTTTTCTACAGACAATTATTTCATTTGGATTGAAAATTTAATTAACAATGAATAAATATGTAGAATATCGAAAATGCAAAATATCGACATTCTTCTTTAAATATGCAAAACAAAAAAACCTCACTACAAAAAAAATTAAAAAAAAATTAAAAACAAGATAATATGAAGAAGAAGACCACTTCCAAAATTATTAATTTTAAAAAATAATTATTTACATTCCATACAATAAAAGAAATTAAAGTCAAAAAATAGGTCTTTTAAAAAAAGGGTGCGATGCAGAATAACCACCTTTTTAAATCAGCATGAAAATCACTACCATTCACTACCATTCTAAATCTTAATGCACATGAAAAAAATTAAAGTTCCAAAAACCATGTTCTAAAAAAAACATGTGTATTCTGCATCACCACTTTTGAAAATCGGGTCATTTTTTTGCTATCTCTACGAAACGGGTAACAGTATCAGTTCCCGTTTCAAAATTTACATTTTTTGAGACTCTCACCAAATATCTCATCCTCATCATCTTCCCCAGATAATTATGATTGCTCTAGCTCATAAGCATAAAATTTATCTTCCTCGTACTCAATTTCTCTGAGTTCCTCTTACATAAATCAAACTCATGGTATGTGCCTCAGTTTCTTCCTCAACTTTATTGCAAATGGTTTCTTAATAGACCACGTAACCTCCTTCTTCATTCTCCCATCACATCTCTATTGTTTTCACATTCTCATAGCATCATCATCAATATATTGAGTTGTTCCATCATCTAAACAATCTCCCTATTGAATTCCTCTTGAATCATCCTTTTAATCCCTATGTAATTTTATTTGGCATATTCCGTTACTTCATTGTCACTTTCACTTGAACCCTTCTATTAGCGATCAATAGTATCTTAACACTTACTTTGTGAAATTTTCTTGTTTTCCACTTATGAGATGTATTAAGCCTCTACAATACCTAGTATTTTTCACTGTACTACAACAACTCAACAAGCTTCAACTAAAATTGGTCTTTTTGTGTTTATGGTTCTCTCATCTAGAAACATTGGAGCTTTGTTTGCTCCTCTGAGGCTTCTACACTCTACTGACCTACAAGAACCTCACCTGGTCTCCCATATGTACAAATCTAGACACATTTATGACTGTGGATTTATTTTTACAACATCTACCCAACCTCACATGGAAGTCATTGTAGAAATTTCTCATTTCCAACCCCGGTTTTCAGTTTCTCCTTATTTCTCCCATATAGTTAAATGCCCTTTCCCATAACCATACATTTAACAAGCTGGAAAAAATAAATTTGCTGAAAACACAAATTCTGGAAATTTTACAGAATGCTAGAAATTGCAGAAATAAAAATCAACAGTAATAAACAGCCATTAAAACACATTTAAACACTGAGATTTTTGGTCAATCTGACCCTGGAAAAACCCCCTACAGCTCTTTGGGAAAACTAGTTTGAGAGCTCTTCTTTATTTCTGGAAAATGCCTTTTTACAGTAAGAGAAATATTCAACAAAAATCAGCAAGCAAACTTTTACAACTTATCTCAGCCTTGCTGAAACTCCACCTTGCTGAAACTCCGCAGCTCACTGTCCAGAAACCTCCCTTTCTCTCTTGCTCTCCTTCTCTCAATCTACTCATGAAAGAATGAAGTACCTTTTCCTCCTTTAATCTAACCCCAAGTGACTTTTAGGTGATCCAAGTGACTTTTGGGTGATTCCTAAATCCAATGGCTGAAATAGATTGAGATCTAAGGCTGAGATTAAATGCTCATTTAAATCTCACTTTTTATTTTTTAATTCACCCCACTTTAATAAAGACCCACTTAGTCATTTATTTCCAAAGTCACTTTTCCTTTCTAATTTTTCATTGACTTTATAAAATTCACTTTAAAATTAGACTTAGTAACTTTATCACTTAAAGTAATTTTTAAATTAGATTTAACTTTATAAAGTTATAAAGTCATTTTAGGAGAAAAATTAATTCTTTTGGACACTTTTCCCTAAGCCAAAGATCAAAGCCTAAGGGAACCACCTGTCCTCCAGTACCAAATTTCAACACTCCCTCTTACCGAGGAAGGTGTTCCTCACCACACCCATCTTGTCCCTGAAGTAGATATGCTTGCCCCATGGTAAGGATTTGGTAAGAATATCTGCAACCTGCTCACCAGCGGAAATATACTCAAGCTTCAAAGCTCCCTTCCGAACATAGTCTCTGATGAAATGATATCTAATCCCGATATGTTTTGACCTATCATGAAATACTGGATTCTCCATGAGTTTAATGAACCTCTGATTATCACAGTAAATCACTGAAGGTCTCAACGACTGACCAAATAAGCCAAACAACATCTGGCGAAGCGAGATAGCCTCACAACTAGCTAGACTGGCTGCCATATACTCTGCTTCCGCTGAACTCAGTGCTACTGACTGCTGCTTCCGGCTGAACCATGACACTACTGCTGAACCCAACCCAAAACAACACCTTGAAGTGCTCTTCCTATGTGAAGAACAACCTGCCCAATTAGAATCAATGTATCCTGCCAATCTCACTCCATCTCCCTGCCTGTAGTCCAGACCATAATCCAATGTCCCCTGCAAGTACCGCAAAATGTGTTTTGCAGCCACCCAGTGAACCTTCCTAAGCTGACACATAAACTGACTCATTGTGTTGACTGCAAAACAGATATCTGGTCTAGTGTTGACCAAATACATCAAGGAACCAATCAGTTGCCTGTACAATGTGGGATCCACCAACTCGAAATCCGAAGCATGAAGCTTCTTCCAGTTGGTGATCATCGGTGTCGACATGGGTCTACAATCCTCCATGTGGAATCTCCTAAGGATGTCCACACATACTTCCCCTGCCCCAGGAAGAAATTCCCCTCCTCCTGCCACACCTCCAAGCCCAAAAAGTAATGCATCAAGCCAATGTCCTTCATCTCAAACTCCGTCGGAAGATCTCTCTTGCAGTGCTCTATAAGTCTCTCTGCACCTGTAATGACCAAGTCATCCACATACAACACCAAAATGAGAGGCTCCTCACCAATCACAATAAAGTAAAGGTTCGGATCTGCCTCACTCTTTGTGAAACCCATCCCCTGCGAATATGTATCTATCCTGGAGTACCAAGCTCTGGGAGCTAGCTTCAGGCCATAAAGGGCCTTCTTTAGTCTGCACACATGGGACTCCTTCCCATGCACCTTAAAGCCCTGTGGCTGCTCAATGTACACCTCCTCCTGTATGAAGCCATTGAGAAATGCAGTCTTCACATCCATCTGGTGGATCTTCCGACCCATCTCTGCTGCTATTGATATAATGGAGCGGATCGATGTATATCAAGTCACAGGAGCGAAGGTCTCCTCATAATCAACTCCCTCTACCTGGGAGAACCCTCTAGCCACAAACCTTGCTTTGAATTTCTCAATGCTGCCATCCGCAGCATGCTTTACTTTGTAAATCCATCTGGAAGTAACCACGGATTTTCCCTCAGGCCTCGACACCCACCTCCCAAACATCATTCCTCATGATAGAAGAATACTCCTCCTACATGGCCTCTCTCCAGACCTGTTGGCTAGCTGCCTCCTCATAGCTATAAGGCTCAGAGTCAAGGGTGTTGGTAACCATCGCCATAGAGCTACAAAACCTCTCAGGTGGTCTACTCTCTCTGACCGGCTTCTTCGGCTCAGCAACATATGAGGCATCTCTCAAGGTGTCCTAAAGCCAATTGGGCTTCCTCTTCCCTGAGCGCACTTCTCCCATCGGAGAATGAAACTCCTCCTCCTCATCATCATCAGGAGCTTCAACTCCTGACTGTCTGTCTGTTATCCTGCTACCTGCACCTGAACCTGTAGAAGCTGAGGTACCGTATGAATTGTCCATCAGTGGACTCCCTAGTGAACTGCTCTGCATGCTGTCTGGAGCACCACCCCTCTGGCTCAGTGAGCCACTAGACCTGACATCCTCATAGTTGTACCTCCTGATCCTCCTGATCCTCCTGATCCCTGCCCACTAGATCCCTGTGACTGACTCAACTGCTGCTGAGGGTCTAGCTGATCCAGATACTCTAACTCCCGTGACCTCTTAAAGGCCATGTCCTCCTTGAACTTCACATCCCGTCTGACAACAACTCTCCTCTATGCAAAAATGTAAATCTGAAAGGCCTTTGAGGTCTCACTGTAGCCCACAAAGATACCCTTCTCTGCAATGGGCTCTAGTTTGGTCCTCCTCTCCTTTGGTATATAGGAGTATGTAATGCATCCAAAGATATGAAGATGACCAATATCAGGCTTCTTCCTAGAGAAAGCCTCCTCCGGAGTCATCTGCCCCAAGGCACGATGCGGACTTCTGTTATGCAAGTAAACAACTGTGTTGCAGGCCTCTACCCACAAGAACAATGACAACCCCTGATCATGTAACATGGCTTTGGCAGCCCCTAGGATGGATCTATTCTTCCTCTCCGCAACCCCGTTTTGCTGGGGGTTGTAAGGAACAGTGAACTCCCTCCTAATGCCCACATCCGCACGATAGTCAACAAACTCTCCAATGGTGTACTCTCCTCCATTGTCCAACCTCAGGGACTTGATCATTCGACCTGTCTTTGTCTCCACAAGAGCTCTGAACTCCTGAAACTGCTTGAAGACCTCACTCTTGGTCTTCAAAAGATAAATCCAGGTCCTCCTGGAGTGATCATCAATGAATAAAACATAGTACTCATATCCACTCAAGGAAACATGAGACATCTGACCGCTCACATCGGAATGAATCAAATCAAGTATCCCAGTCGCTCTGCTGTCACTGCTGGGAAAGGGGGATTTGGAAAATTTGCCCATCGCACAACCTCTCCAAGTATCAAAGTGATCAGTACTGAAATCTGGCACACCTGTAGTGATCTCCCGCAATGTCCTCAAGGCTCCATGATACATATGTCCTGTCCTGTAGTGCCAAATCTCACATAGCTCAGAACTGCTAGCTCTGCTATCGGTAATACTGCTCAATGCCAAAAGGGGCTGGAATGCAAACTTGTACACCTTTGCATGGCGTACACCTATCACTCTATATGAATCAGCTGGAGTGCCCATGGGATACATCAACACCTGTCCTCCCCTGAACAGTACCTCATATCCTTTGTCCTCCAAAGCTGAGACGGATATCAGGTTCTTCCTCATCCCTGGCATATAAAGAACATTTGACACTTTCAAGGGAGGTTTGGACTCCCTCTAAAATGTCAATGTCCTCACCCCGACTGCTCTAACAACTCTGTCATCACCGAGTACTACCTCTATACCAGTGCCACTCTCTGAAAGCTCTGAGAAGTACTCACGGACTCCTGTCATGTGACGTGAAGCCCCACTGTCCACATACCAGATACCTGAAGATGGTCCGCTAATTGAGGGAAAAGCATGCTCCCTCTGAACCTGTGTGGCAGGTGATCTTGCACTAGAGGACTCACACGTAGTGAATGCAAACTCCTGAACAAAACGACCTGCAAAGTCCTCGATCTCTGCTAAAGTTGCCACGTCTTGGTTCTTCCCCTTCTTCTTCTTCTTCTCCGGACACACCACCACATAGTGTCCCATCTTTTGAAAATTCCAACACTTCACCTTGGAATAGTCCTTTTGTGTGTTCCTCTATTTACCTTTACCTTTGCCTTTCTTGCCTCCTTCCACCAGTTCTACATCCTCATCCTGCTCAACTGGCTTGGCTGCCCAAAGCTGACCTTTCCTGATCTCTGTCTGAATGCAATCATCCCAAAACCTCTCCCATGTGGGAAGGGTCTCACGTGCACAAACCCCATCAGCAAATTTCAACCATGAACAGGGGAGGCCATTCACTGAAATCCACACCAACTCAGTGGGTGGAATGGCCTCTCCAATCGCTGCCAACTCATATCTCACATTAGTGATCTTTGTGAGATATCCAGCTGCACTATCATTACGCATCTTAATGTTCTTCAGCTTCTCCTTCAGGACCATCTTTCGGTTCTCATTGGTACTCTGGTAGAGATTGGACAATGTTGTCCACATCTCATGGGGATTGCTCTTTCCTCTCACATGAGGAATGCAATGGTCTTTGATTCCGTCTAGAATCAGCCTGTTACCCTTGTTGTTCTTTTTATTATAAGTTGTCAACTGAGTAACATCAGTAGACACAACAACAAGGTTCTATGTGGTATGCACCATGATATCCCAGACTTCTGCCTCCTCAAAGATACTCTGCATTCTCTCCTTCCAAACATTGTAATTTGTATGCCCATCCAGCCTATCCTCCACCCTTAATCCCAATGAGATCCTGCTTTCCTAAAACTGAAAAATAGCACTGTTGTAGTAAAGATAAAACTGTTGTTTATGAAAAAAATCAGCTTGTTGGAATTTTCTGGGTGAGAAATCAGCAGCTGTAATTTTTCTTTTTTCTGTCCCAAACTGTCCTTCAGCACTCGAGCTCTGATACCATGTAGAAATTTCTCATTTCCCACCCCAGTTGTCAGTTTCTCCTTATTTATCCCATATAGTTAAATGCCCTTTCCCATAACCATACATTTAACAAGATGGAAAAAATAAATTTGCTGAAAACACAAATTCTGGAAATTTTACAAAATGCTGGAAATTGCAGAAATAAAAATCAGCAGTAATAAATAGCCATTAAAAGACATTTAAACACTGAGATTTTTGGTCAATGTGACCCTGGAAAAACACCCTACAACTCTTGGGGAAAACCAGTTTGAGAGCTCTTCTTAATTTCTGGAAAATGCCTTTCTACAGTAAGAGAAATATTCACCAAAAATCAGCAAGCAAACTTTTACAACTTATCTCAGCCTTGCTGAAAACTCAGCCTTGCTGAAACTCCACCTTGCTGAAACTCCACAGTTCACTGCCCAGAAATCTCCCTTGCTCTCTTGCTCTCCTTCTCTCAATCTGCTCATAACAGAATGAATGACCTTTTCCTCCTTTACCTAATCTAACCCCAAGTGACTTTTGGTTGATCCAAGTGACTTTTGGATGATCCCTAAATCCAATGGCTGAAATAGATTGAAATCTAAGGCTGAGACTAAATGCTCATTTAAATCTCACTTTTTATTTTTAGTTCACCCCACTTTAATAAAGACCCACTTAGTCATTTATTTCCAAAGTCACTTTTCCTTTCTAATTTTTCATTGACTTTATAAAGGTCACTTTAAGATTAGACTTAGTAACTTTATCGTTTAAAGTCACTTTTAAATTAGATTTAACTTTATAAAATTATAAAGTCACTTTAGGAAATAAATTAATTCTTTTGGACACTTTTCCCTAGGCCAAAGATCAAAGCCTAAGGGAGCCACCTGTCGTCCGGTACCAAATTTCAGCAGTCATTATCATCCCTATTATGAAATATTTTTTGCATGAGTTACAAGAAATTTCCTTCCCTTTCTGTTACTACTTGCACATTAATTAATTACAAAACCTAAAAGACCAAATCCTTGTCAAATCTCATCATATATTAAATTCCAGAAAATCCTAAGCTCTTGCTTCACACTACTTCAAGAAAATTTTGTTATCAGTCTTATCGAAGCCTTTTCCAAAATTTATTGACATTTCTCCTTAGTTCCACTACTTGGTTGGAACTATCTCCTCCTTTGTACCATATTCTCAGTGGTCTATCTGCTTACTAAATATCCATAACTCCTTTCTTCTCACATCTCAACACATACTCATATTATAATCAAACAAAATAAATATAGTACCTTTTCTCTTCCTTTAATGTTCCCATGACTACATATTTCCATTCATTGCTTGCGACGTTTTGTTGATATCTTCTAAAATTCTAATATTTTGTGCTTATCCTTTTTTTTAGTGTTTCCAATGGCTTCAACACTTCTCTATAATAATCAATAAGAATTTTAAATGTAATTATGCCAGAAATTAATGTTGAATGCATCCAATTCACCCACATTTATTGATGGGAAAAGTTAGTTTCCCCTTTAATCAATCTAATTGATCATGCTTTAGTATCATTTTATGGGACATTAATAGAACCCCTGAATCATATGTATGGATAAATTCCCAACTTTTGAGAATGCTATTAATAACTTTCATTAACTTTGATGGTACACAAAATCAAATAATTCACAATCGCACAAAATCCCCTAATCCATAGCCCTTAGCACTAGGATTTACACAAATCTAAACCATACAACCATGTTTAAAAACTAATTACCTAAAATAAAGGTTCTTAGCCTATAGAGACCCTATGAATACCAATAATCTTTATTAAAGGGATGACAATTGACTAAACCAGCAGTGATGGTATCAATTTCCATGAAAATGTCTCGTTCATTGGGTTTGTTAAATGACATGAACATATGCCACTCATTTATGCTTCCTTGGCTATGCTAATCTCATGGTAAGGGGGTAGCGATATAAAAATAAACAACAATTAACATGAATTATCACATTTTTGGGATTGTTAGATAATGGGGCTACTTAAGTGCATGTCAACACTTATAAATTCTACAATTCCATGTTGGGATCATGGGAGTAAAAAAAACCAAATTATCGTGAAAGAGATGTATCTATCAGTTCATTAACTAATGAAAATTCAAATAACTTGGTTCTAGTTAAGTCCCCACATCATAGAAATTTTATCTAGTAAAGATTGAACTCTTATATTTGCCACTATTAGAAAAACATACGACTAGAAATCATGATATCAATCCCTTGCCAATTCTTCATTGATACATGTGGTCGCCTATAAGAATTTAATACCTCCACTTGTAGTCTTCTTCATCGACCTCATATATTAAACATTCACAAAGCACAAACATATCACATGAAACACAAAGATCAACCAAAAAAATGGAGGATAATTAACTAACACACATAATCTCAACATTCCTCATACCTGCACTATAAATACATTCATTCAATATTAGAGATATTGATAGGCGATCCAAACTAATTTAATTATAAAACTACAAAGTAATCATTAACACAAAATCTATTCATTTTTTGCTTGATTACATGATAGTTGGCCCTTTCCATTCTCTTTGAGACATTGTTCAGTCCATCCACCTCTCTTAGTTATATCATATTTATTTCACTTTATTCCTCCTATTTAAAATATCTAGCCATTAACTAAAAGTTTCCTAACTTTTCTACACATGTTCTCCTTTTTAGAAACTACACAACTCTCTAGTCTAATTATTTGTCCTTTTTACAAAGTGCCACATCACCAAGAATGCTAACTCATCATAACTCCCATAACAAACCTAAATTCCCTTCTAGAACTAGGACACTTGTATTTACATGAGAAATCTACTTTTCTTATTTATATAGATTTTAATTGAGGGAATCTAATCCCTTTAAAAAATTCCAAGACCCTTTAGTTCTAATCAAGAGATGATTGACTTTAGTTTATGCTCCTGCATCATCACCACAATGTTTGTAAAGGTATTTTCATATGCCTTTGTAGATTTTTCGTGTGAGTTTTTTTTTAACAACCCAAGTTCATGTTTTCATTCACAAGCCACTCCAATACTTGTTCCATGAAGGACACAACATTACAAAGTAGTGAGAAAGTCATAACATTTATGGCTACTCTAACGAAATAATTGTTTTTATTTCCAAGGATATATTTTCTAATTTTTTTTTTTATAGAAATTGTGAAAATTGTAAGTACAAATTAAATCATATTTTAAAGTCTTAAATAAAATTTTAGATTTATAAATACAATATAATCCACATAAAAAAATTATGTCATCAATCTCTTTAAAAGAAAAATCTAGTTAAACTACACTTAGCAACTATTTCTCAATACTATAATGACTACATATATAATATTATCTATTTTGATTTGTATCTATTTATTCTATTGAATTTTAGAACCATACATACTTTTAAGCATAAGACATAATCAAAATTTGCATCTTTTATCTAGTAAACATCTTCCAAATCCCCGACTAAACTGATATAAATCCAATCTATGTATGCCAACCTAGAACCGTCTTAGCTCTGGATCTATCAAGCACTAAGAGGGATCAAATATCTAGAGGTTAAAACCTCATTTTTGAGTGAAAAACTTGAGGAAAGGTTTCCACCTCGAGATATTTGATCCCTCTTAGCGCTTGATAGATCCGGAGTTAAGATGGATCTAAGGTGGTTTCATTCATGTGCAGAGAATGAAAATCTAACAAACATATGATTAATTTGATCAATAATATGTAAATTCATCTAATATTCATATAATCATTTTAAATATGTTGAATATGTCTGAAGTTAATATCGTCATTTTAATTTTAAATTTTACTAGTTACATGAGTTTGTTGAGATGATAAATATTGTTAATGAATTGAATGATGAAAAATGATGAAACCAAAATTTTGAATGTAAAGTGACAATGTAATAGTGTTGAATGATAGAACATGTGAATAATAAGAATATAGTAAATTACAAATAGTCTTCATTGTGACTAATCTCAAACTATTTTCTTCTACTATTCTTATTGTCACCCTTGTTAATTTTGTCATATTTTCGTATTGATTATCATATTTTCATACATAAATTATATGAAAAGGACAGGTTAAATCGTAAACCATTTAAATCTCTCTCTCCAATGTTAATAGGTTGAATTACTATAACACAAAAGTCAATGTACATTGTTAATAATTTTTTGTGATTACACTGAAATCAATGCATAATGTTAATACGATGATTTTAAAATTAATGTACCATCATACATCAAATTACATCAAATCATAAATCAACATCTACACTAAAATCAACGAATCTAGTGCAAGAAATCAAATAGGATTATAAATCGCCATCTACACTAAATTCAATGCATCTAGTGTAAGAAATATTCTTGCCTCTCTCCCCCTCCATATATATCTATATCTCCCTAGATATCTTTTTCTTTGTACTTCTTTCTCTACCCCCCAAACACACATGCTCTCTCACTCCATATCTATAAATCTCTTTGTACCTCCATCCCTCTCTCAATCTCTCTCTTCTTCCGGCTCTTCACTTTCCATATATATCTCTATATCCTTTTTTCTCTCTATACCACCCCCAAAACATAAACTTTCTTTCTCCAATCTATCTATCTACCTGTCCCTCTTCCTCTCCCTCTCTCTCCCTCTCTTTCTCTCTCCCTCTTCCCCTTCTCTCCCTCTCCCACACTTCTATCTCGCTTCTCTCCTTCTATCCTCTCTCCCTCTCTCCAATTTTCTTATCACCCCCCCCCCCTCTCCACCTTTCTCTATCCATTTCTTTGTTCTTACCTCCCTCTCTCTCCCCCTCCAACTCCATCTCTCTTTCCCTCTATCTCTCCACTTTCTCACATACTATGTTTCTCTCCCTCTCTCTCCCCATCTCTCCAATGCTATTACTATAACCCTCCCTCTCTCCTCTCTCCTTATCTCCCCCATTCTCTCCATCTCTCATTATTTGTCTCTTTATCTCACCCCCAAACATAGACACTCTTTCTCCGTCTCTTCATTGTCACTCCCTCTCTCTCGCCACTTCTCATTGTCTATGTATTTATTCTTCCCTCCCTATCTTCCCTTCCAACTTCATCTACCAATCCATCCATCTCTCCTCCTCTCTACCTCCCTCTCACCTCCTCTCTCTCAAGCCTTCTCTCCTGTACTTCATCTCTCTCCATTTCTCTCCTATCTCCCTCTCCCTTCCCCCATCGCTCTATCTCCCTCTCTTTCTTTTCCCTCCAATATTTTGTCTTCCCCCATCAACATCCTCCTCTCTCTTAAGTCTTGTCTCTCGTTATTCCTCTATATCCCTTTCTATCCTAAGTCCCTATCTCTTTCCCCATCTCTCTCTCTCTCTCTCTGTCTCTCTGTCTCTCTCTCTCTCTCTCTCTCTCTCTCTCTAACTATGTGACTATATCCCTCCCTCTCTTCTCTCTCTACTCCTCTCTACCCCCCTCTCTATCTCTCCTTCTTTGTCTCTTTATATCACCCCTAAATATACTCTCTCTCTCTCTCTATATCTCTCTCTCTCCATATCTCCCTTGTCACTCCCTCTCTCTCTCCACTTATCACTCACTCCATTTTTCTTCTTCCCTCCATCTCACCCCCTCCAATTCCATCTCTCTATCCCTCCCTCTCTCCTGTCTCACAAGTCCTCTCTCTCTCATCATTCCTCTCTCTTTGTTTCTCTCCAACCCCTCTCTCTCCCTCTCTATCTCTCTCTTCCCTTCAATCCTCTCACTATCTCCCTCCCTCTCTCCTTCTATCTCTCCTCACTCTATCTTTCTATCTCCCTCTTCCTCTCTTACCCTTCTATACCTGTCACACTCCTCTCCCTCTCCCTTTCCCTTTCTCTCTTCATTCCTCCTCTCCCCTCTCCTTCCGTTTATCTCCATCTCTCCCTTGTCACTCCCCCTATCTCTCAACCTCTATCACTCTATGTCTTTGTTCTTCCATCCCATATATATATATATATATATATATATATATATATATATAGAGAGAGAGAGGGAGAGTTAATATATAATGATGTATTAATATAATTTATAATATAACAAATTTAATATTGTAGTAATCGAAATTTATTAAATTTAATAATATAATATTATAATATATTAATATGAATATTAGATTTAATAGTAATAATCATATCAATCTTTTAATATTAATATTTGGGTTAATAATGTTTTTTTTTGCATTGTATTAATAATAATTTGGCCTATGGTATTTTACCCATAGGTTTCACCTAAATAAAACCTCATTTTTTAGTGTTAGTAACTATAAAAATGTTTATGGAGTAAATATAAAAAGAGGTTTTATTTATTTATAATACATTTGGCTTATTTATATTTTTGTTTATTTATCATATTTCCTTTATTTACCATAGTGTTTCACCCATAGGTTTGGTATATAATTAGAGGTTGATTTCAATCCTATTGATATATTCCTATTTGATATATTTTTATTTATTTACCATACCTCTTTTTTGAGTCTTAGTAAACCTTTTTATATTTTAAATTTATAATGTGCTTATAAATAATAATAATTAGATTGATTTTTAAATAGCGCCAAGATTAAAAATGTTAAATATCAAATTTTAAGCATTACGTTTACTTTTACATGTTTACATGTTTATGTTTTTAAGTCAGAACTACCCCCAACACTCAGCTAATCTCTTGTAATCATTTGTTTTTGTTACTTAATATCTTCTTCACTTTGGGATTCCCATTCTTACATAACTCACCAATTTCGATGTTCATATTAGTCCCTTGTTGACAAATGATATTGGCACTGCTCAATTGGATCTTTGCTTTAAAATTTAAAAATTTGATGGCAACACTTTCCATTCACTATTCTCATAACCTCTTAGCTTCCTCTCTTCTTCACCAAAAATATCTTCAAATATGTTTAGGGAACTCAATTTCTCTCTCCATGGTTTCCTTATGAAATAGTTTGATTTCACACTCTCATTTTTACGTATATCTACATATTTATTGCATCAAACATTAACACTTGAAAAATCACCATCAATCGTAAGAATGCTTATTTTCATCTCTTTGCTATAGTATAAAAATATGTTTAATGGTGTCCCTCCATGTGCATGAATCTCTATTTGAACCTCTTATTCATCTTATATAACATATCAGTGACGTTTACTATTGTCTTCCTCTATGTAATCCTCCTCAATCCTTTGGTTAACTATCCATTAATTTGACATTCTCAATTATGCATTAAATTCATCATTCATAATGTTGTCATTACTTCTTCCACATGCTTGGATACAAAGTTTTCTAGCATCATCCTTATGGTTTGAATTAAGATCAAATATCATTGTTTGGTTCCCATATGAACCTCACCAAAATTTATGTTTCCTCCTAAAATTCCATCAACATTGCAATATAATGTTGCGCTTGATCTTTTTCAACCTTATTTTAAATATTTTCATAATCGTGCTTCTACCTCTCCATTGTAACAATAGGTTGTTAAAAATACTCTCCCATAACTAAATTTATCCATTCTTTATGATTTCCACTATGACTGTCTTTATAAGAGAACTATGTATCTTCCTTTATTTTTATATCAATTGCTAGAAGTTGTTCATTATATTTAATACTTTCTAAACATACTATTAAATAAAAATAATTATTTTTAAAAACATAAGGCTCTCCAGCCTCCAATGGTTTCTCTATTATCATATATTCATGTTGATCTAAACATTGTAAACAATCCATGAGACTCATGAAATCTCTCATCCTCATAATCATCTTTCCCATGGAATTATCATTGCTCTAGTTCATAATCATAAACATCCCCTTCCTCATACTCAATTTCTATGAGTTCCTCTTACTTCAATAAAACTCACACTATGTGCCTCAGTTTCTTAATAGGCCATATAACCTCCTTCTTGATTCTCCAACCACATCTCAAATCTTATTCACTTTCTTGTAGCATCATCATCAATATATTGAGTTTTTCCATCATCTCAACAATTTCCCTATTAAATTCCTCCCTACTCATCCTTTTAATCCCTGTTTTTTTTCTTTGGCATCTTCCTTCATTGTGACTTTCACTTGAACCCTTGTATTAGCAATCAATAGTCGTCTTCACACTTCCTTCGTTATTTTTTCTTGTTGTCCGCTTATGAGATGTATTAAGCGTCTATAATACTTAGCTTTTCTCACCCTACTAAAAGAACTCACCAAAATTCAGCTAATGTTGCTATTTTGGTGTTTATGGTTCTCTCATCCAGAACCCTTGAAGCTTCATTTGCTCCTCTTAGGCTTCTACACTCTACTGACATCCAAGATCTTAACTTTCTCTTCCATTTGGACAAATCTAGCCATATTTATCACTGTGGATTTATTTATACAGCTTCTACCCAACCTCACATTGAAGTCATTATCTTCCCTATTATGAAATATTTGCTTGAAGAGTTACAAAAAATTCCATTGCCTCTCTTTTACTGCTTACACATTAAATAATTGCAAAACCATTAAGACACAATACTTGTCAAATCTCATCAGATCTAGGATTCCAAAAACTTATAAGCTCTTGCTTCACACTACTGCATGAAATTTTGTTATCAGTCTTATCCACACCTTTTCCAAAATTTTATTGACAATTCTACTTAGTTCCAATGCTTTTTTGGAATCGTCTTCTCCTTGTACCATGTTCTTGTGCTCTATCTCCTTACTCAATATCCATAACTTCTTTCTTATCACCTCTCAACACATACTCATATTTATAATCAAACAAAATAAATCTATTACCTTTGTTCTTCCTTTAATGTTTCCATGCCTACATATTTCCATTCATTGCATGAGATGTTTCATTCATATCTTCTACAACTTAGGTATTTTGTGCTTATCTTCTTTGAGTGTTGACATTGAATTCAACAATTCTCTATAATAGTTAGTAAGCATTTTGAATTTACTTTGATACCAAAAATTAATGTTGATTGCATCCAATTCACCCACATTTATCAAATGGGAATAGTCGATATCCCATTAAATCAATCTAACTGATCATGATTTAGAATCATTTTAAGGAAGACAATAACAAAATCCGTGAATCATATCTATGGATCAATTCCCAACTTTTTCAAATTGTATTAAGCACTTTCATTAACTCTGATTGTAAACACAATCAAATAATGCACAATCCCACAAAATCCCCGAATTCATAGCCCTTAGCAATAGGATTTACACAAACCAAATTCATATGACCATGTTTAAAATATAAGTACCTAAACTAAACATTCTTAGCCTATATAGACCCTATGAACACCAACACTATTTCTTAGCCTGATGACGATTGACCAAACATGTTGTGATGGTATCAATTTCCATGAAAATGTCATATTCATTTGGTATGTTAAATGACAGGACCATCCGCAACTCATTGATGCTTCCTTAGCTTTGGTACTTTCGTGGTAGGGTGGTGATGATATTAAAAAACAACAATTAACATGAATTATCACATTTTTGGGGATCTTTAGTTGAGGGGGCCACTTAACTCCATGTCGACACTTATAACTTCTACACTTCCATGTTAGATAATGGGAGAGAAAAAACAATGAATTATCGCGAAAGAGATGTATGTGTTGATTCATTAGTTAACGAAACTTCAAATACCTTGGGTTTTGGTTAAGTACCCACATTATAGAAATATTCTCTAGTAAAGATTGAGCTCTGAATTTGCCACAATAACAAAAATAACAAACATAGAAATCTTGATATCAATCCCCTACAAATTC